>CM060287.1:5570949-5757122 GCA_030684275.1 Acipenser oxyrinchus oxyrinchus | reverse complement strand
TGCATATAAATGTTAAGGGTAATTTGTTTTAGTGTCACGTGATAAAGGGAGTGAATTGTACATCATTGTCTACTCATAGGATGTGTGGTATCTTCTAGAAGGAACCGCGATCCCATCCCCCTATACACAGAGAGCTTAAAGGGGTGAAGGTATACGCTGTTTTGAGGAGCATTACCCAAATAAATACAACACATTAATATATGTGTATTTCCAACATGTACTAGAACATCTACAAAACAGAAAATGTACATCACAGCGGAAAATTAAAACAATTTTTTTTTTTTAACATTTTTCTAAAATTGCCAATTCATTTTTTTTTCACCTAGCTAGAATAATGCCACCACTTATTTTATATAAACCAAAAATAATAATACTTATTCGTAGGCTGTTTTCATACATTATTAACTACAATACTAACATAATTCCTTTTTATGGAAAAAAAAAACCTATCCACGCGGCGTGTCAGTGTGCCCGGAAGGGGGTTCCATTTTGTGGCGAAGGAGAGCATTTTGATTGGAGGATTACCCCGCTTCGAGCTCGGTGATTGGTCACTCTCTTCAGGGCAGACGAATTTAAGAGCGTTCTTGCCGGTAGCTCGTTCTTAATTTGCGGAGCGGAGACAGCGAGCAGCTCTTAAAAAGAAAACAGCACTTTAAATTCTATTTATATTTTCATAAACATTTAAGGTATGTGTTCAGTTTTTTTTTAATTATGTATAGGGTGGAGAAGTAACACGACGCGTAATTATGTTAAATATATCGGAAGAGACCTTTTATTAAAAAACAACACCACATATATAAAATAAACCTTTGTTAAATGTTAATTAAAAACCGAGCACTCGATTTTGAGTTGTTTATGATTGTTACCGTATGTATTGTGATTTCATAGGATTAACCTTTTTTTTCTATTGTGATTTCCGGTTGCTACCGGCACATTTTTACCGGCATTGATATATACGTTTGGCAGAGGGCCCAAATCTTTAGGGGAAACTGATACAAACCGAGTACCGTTTTTTTTTTTTTCAATGGTAACGTACGGTGCCGGTGACCATACTATATATATAAGACCCCATGTATTTTTTTTTTTCAGAATTAAAAGGCTGTGTGTGTTCTGGTATTTAATTTGGAGTCTGTGAAAGTGCGGTTCAGTGGTTGAGTAATGGCGGATGCTGTGTACTGCAGTACAGACTCTTCTTTGTCCTTCACTCTGGGGTGAGGAGGGGAGGGGGGTGATACCACGTGCTCGTGTGCAGATGGTGTCTCCGGGTGGGGGGGGTCTGGGTCGACCAATTGATTTACATGTTCTAATGTAGGTATAGACATTGCACCCTAAGCCTAGAATGATTACGTGTAATCATCCAATTTAATTCGGAAACTCCATAATACTACCTTTTTTATAATTTTTTTTTTTTTTTGCGATAGGCAGGGTGGAGGGGGCGACCGACCGCTGGGGTGTTTCTGAATATGAATTTATGCATTTCATGTTGAAAGAATATCTATCTATGATAAAGAACTGATCCAACGCTCTCTTGAAAGAATGGATCACGTTGCAGCAGCATTTCGTGTCACGTTGCGGTCTTTTCTGAATAATTAATTCGACCCAAGTCGTGATTACACGGTTACTGCGGTAACGGGCTTAACGTTTTTTTTTTAGCGACTGCTGTGCAAAGTCTTTACTGTAGGTCGGTTTCCACACAGTCACGTGTCAAGACCGATACGGCGTTACTAGGTTACGTCATACCCGCCCTTGGGGCTGCAGTTTCGGTTACCTTTACGTCATGCTCTTACAAGATGTCTTCAAGCCCTCCCTGCGTATTGTAAAGTGCTTTGAGATGAGTTATATAAATTGTGCTATATAAAATGAATATTAGAAGTGCTCGGCTCCTCGAATTACTTTTTCTGTTGGTGTCAAAGACAGGGTGACCGCAGAAATCAGGATAAAGACTCGCTGTTTGAAGTCCTTGAAGAATGAGAAGCAGCACAGTTTAATAGTAGGGTGTGGAGTTCAGAGTTCCAGTTATACAAGAATAACAATGAATACAAAATTATACACTTAATTATACTTTCACGACTATCCAATAAAAATCTACTGTAGCATTTGTAAGTATTTGCTGCTACAAATTTTCAATAGCTAACGCCGGGTACACACATGTGCATATAAACACCCGATCAAGAAGGTGCACTAGATTATGTAAATGTATAAACTCTAAATTTAATAAATAGTTCTTTCATTAAGTGAATAATACTGGGTACAATGTGGACTGTTTGGAGCCTGCAAATATTTGGAGACCAAAACTTTGACTCTGGGCTAGCTATTCTTTAAAACCTTGATCTTATTTGACAGCTCCTCCTATTTAGAAATGGATAAATCAAGGGCTAATGGCTCAGGCTTCGAACAATAATGACACTGCATTGCAGAAGTACAGTTCATTTCTTCTGGACTCTACTGGCTTTTCTCTTCGGTCCCACACACACGAGCCTTTGGGCCAGCAAGGAGTACTGACTCCAGTGAAACAGAACTGGAACAGTGCCTTGATGCCGCCTCAGACAGCGTACTGGTGTTGACTCAATTGGGTCTTCACAAAGTGCTGACTGCAAACTGTGTTTTAATGACTCTGGATTTCTCTGCGAATATTTATAAGCCACATTCCTTTGCACAGGAAATGCATGAAAACTTACTGATGAATTATACCGTGCTGAAGTGGAGCATAGGGGTGCACAGCAGTGATCACTACCATTTCCTTTTCATTGCTGATAATTTAAATGTTTTTTCAGTTTTGCCTGAAGTACAAGTAAATCGTTCACTACAACAGACAAAATGTAAACTGGATTTCGAATACGCCGCTCACTCGCTGAGGTACTGGTGTAGTTAGCTGCAAGTAGCCCATTAATGAGGCTTCGTGAGATCCCGGTTCAGCTGTACAGTTCATGGTTAATCTAGCTTGAGAGCACGTGTCTCTTGATTTAGGAGTAACATGTTTACTTTTCTTTTTTCTCCCCCCAGGAACCATGTCTAAGGGAACAGCTGTTGGCATTGATCTGGGAACCACCTACTCTTGCGTAGGTGTCTTTCAGCATGGCAAAGTTGAAATCATTGCCAACGACCAGGGTAACCGGACCACACCCAGCTATGTAGCCTTCACCGACTCAGAGAGGCTGATCGGCGATGCTGCAAAGAACCAGGTTGCAATGAATCCCACCAACACAGTGTTCGGTAAGCATGTTTTCTGACATTCAGCATTCAGAGTACTTGGACAGTATCTCCATGTAGTAATGTGCTGCACTGGTTTCCTAGGCTGTAACAAAGCGGATCGGTCATTAAAGATCAAAATCTATACTAGATTAAAGAAAAAATCTACCCTGCTAAACCTGATGCAGTGAACACCTCAAGTTCCTTTCTACCTTAAGCATTACTCGCTGTGATGAAGTTGATTCCAAAGTCTTTCGTAGTTTCCACCAGAGGCTGAAAGGCCAAAGATGGCACAAGTTCCTTCCTTGGATGTCTGAGCGAGTAATCAGGATTCAGTTCTAGTCCTAGAAATCACATGGGTGGCTCTTAAGCTTTCTCTACCCGTTCAGTATAGTCAGTCTCATTCAAATGCATGTAATTGACAGTGTGTCACATTTTCCTTTTCAGATGCTAAGCGTCTGATTGGCCGCAGATTCGAAGACGCAGTGGTCCAGTCTGATATGAAGCACTGGCCATTCAACGTCGTGAGTGATGGTGGCCGTCCCAAACTCGAGGTCGAGTACAAAGGGGAGACCAAGTCTTTCTACCCTGAGGAAGTCTCTTCTATGGTGCTGACCAAGATGAAGGAAATTGCAGAAGCTTACCTTGGAAAGGTGAGTTTTTTTTATAAATCTTGCTGAATGTGCTCTACTTTGTCCGATGCAGAATGGTTGTCCTCTGCGCAGTCTGGTACAATTTTATAGTTGTCAACTGGTAAGCCTTGGTGACTCAAAACCCTGTATGTTCAATATTTTGCGCTTGCTCACTGTGATGAAGTTGATTCCAAAGTCTTTCGTAGTTTCCACCAGAGGCCGAAAGGCCAATGATGGCACAAGTTCCTTCCTTGGATGTCTGAGTGAGCATTGCTCAGTATTGCCCTCCTGTAGAATTTCTGCAAAAAAATAAAAAATAATTCCACTCACTTCAACTTTCCCTTCTCTTCCAGTCTGTGACCAACGCTGTTGTAACTGTGCCAGCATACTTCAACGACTCCCAGCGCCAGGCTACAAAGGATGCTGGTACAATCGCTGGCCTTAATGTTCTCCGAATCATCAATGAACCAACTGCTGCTGCTATTGCTTATGGCTTGGACAAGAAGGTGCTAATGGTTATTTTTTGTATATTTAGGGCACTTTCAAAAGGATAGGGGGCAGGGGAGGGGGGGTGGTCTCCTATTTTGGCCAAGTTAAGGATGGCTGTTTTTTATATGGCTTGGGTAAATGAACTAGTCCTGTTAGCTTGCATTGCTAACTAGAATGCATTAACTCCCTAGCCATGCTCGCTGTGATGAAGTTGATTCCAAAGTCTTTCGTAGTTTCCACCAGAGGCCGAAAGGCCAAAGATGGCACAAGTTCCTTCCTTGGATGTCTGAGCGAGTTCTGATCTGTATTATTGCTCACCTTTTTATAGTGATCGTATTACTGCTTGATGGTAAAACTTTTACATCCTGGTGAGTTAACCAAATTCCTTATGTGTTTCTAGGTTGGAGTTGAAAGAAATGTGCTCATTTTCGATCTGGGCGGTGGCACTTTCGATGTCTCCATCCTGACTATTGAAGATGGAATCTTTGAAGTGAAATCTACCGCTGGCGACACCCATCTTGGTGGAGAAGACTTTGACAACCGCATGGTCAACCACTTCATTGCAGAGTTCAAGCGCAAGTACAAGAAAGACATCAGTGACAACAAGAGAGCTGTTCGCCGTCTCCGCACCGCTTGTGAAAGGGCAAAGCGCACCCTTTCTTCCAGCACCCAGGCCAGTATTGAAATCGACTCCCTGTACGAGGGGATCGATTTTTACACCTCCATCACCAGGGCTCGTTTTGAGGAGCTGAACGCCGACCTGTTCCGTGGTACTCTGGACCCCGTGGAGAAGTCCCTCCGTGATGCTAAGATGGACAAGGCCCAGATCCACGACATTGTGCTGGTCGGAGGATCTACCCGTATCCCCAAGATCCAGAAGCTGCTGCAGGATTTCTTCAACGGGAAGGAGCTCAACAAGAGCATCAACCCAGATGAGGCTGTGGCCTATGGAGCAGGTAATTGATGTGATCCTGTGCACTGCACATCGTAGCTCGCTGCCCAGACTGTTCACAAAATAAGAACCCTGATAAAGCAGTTGCACAGTCTTCCATGAATATAGCACTTTACTTTCCCCACAATTTAAATGGAATATGATTTTGGTAATAAACACGTGGCCAAGCTTTTGCTGGCTTGCCCATTTTTAAAAGGGGTCATCTTGTGTTCTAATGTAATCTCGCTGTGATGAAGTTGATTCCAAAGTCTTTCGTAGTTTCCACCAGAGGCTGAAAGGCCAAAGATGGCACAAGTTCCTTCCTTGGATGTCTGAGCGAGTTCTGATTTCTTTTAGGGTTATCTAGCTCTCCAGGGTCTTTAAGGTTTGCTAAGTCTTGAGTTTTTGTTTTCCTCAGCTGTTCAGGCTGCCATCCTGTCTGGGGACAAGTCTGAGAATGTGCAGGACCTGCTGCTGCTGGACGTCACTCCCCTGTCTCTGGGCATTGAGACCGCCGGTGGGGTCATGACTGTGCTGATCAAGCGTAACACCACTATCCCCACCAAGCAGACCCAGACCTTCACCACCTACTCTGACAATCAGCCCGGTGTGCTCATCCAGGTAAAGAGGAAGTCGCAGGAGATGGTTTGCATGCTTTTTACAAAGGTGTTTGGTTATGAGGTTTGCATCGCCCCTCTCGTAGAAACCTTTACGCTCCTCGCTGTGATGAAGTTGATTCCAAAGTCTTTCGTAGTTTCCACCAGAGGCCAAAAGGCCAAAGATGGCACAAGTTCCTTCCTTGGATGTCTGAGCGAGTTCTGATCCTATGAGGGGATAATGGCTAATTAACAGTTTTGAAGCTGCACTTCATTATAACTTCATAATGGATTACTGTAATCTTGTTGTTCTTATACTAATATACTAATTCCAACCTTTAATTCAAGGTCTATGAAGGTGAGCGAGCCATGACCAAGGACAACAACTTGCTGGGCAAGTTTGAGCTGACCGGTATCCCCCCCGCGCCCCGTGGTGTTCCTCAGATCGAGGTCACTTTCGATATTGATGCCAACGGCATCTTGAACGTCTCTGCAGTGGACAAGAGCACTGGCAAGGAGAACAAGATCACCATCACCAACGACAAAGGTATTGACTTTCGCTCCTTTTAGCTGTTTTCATACTATAAAGTTGAACTTTTGATGTAGAGTATCTCGCTGTGAAGAAGTTGATTCCAAAGTCTTTCGTAGTTTCCACCAGAGGCCGAAAGGCCAAAGATGGCACATGTTCCTTCCTTGGATGTCTGAGCGAGCTTGACTTTCTAGCTTCATTTATGGGATCCTTTTGAAAGCCTGTGCTAATGATATGATCTTCTGAAACAGGACGCCTGAGCAAGGAGGATATCGAGCGCATGGTCCAGGAAGCAGAGAAGTACAAGTCTGAGGATGATGTGCAGCGTGAGAAGGTCTCCTCAAAGAATGCCCTGGAGTCCTACGCTTTCAACATGAAGTCGACTGTGGAGGATGAGAAGCTGGAGGGCAAGATCAGCGATGAGGACAAGCAGAAGATCTTGGAGAAGTGCAACGAGATCATCGGCTGGCTGGATAAGAACCAGGTAAGACTTCAATATATCCTTTTGTTATCCAACTGCATCTGATGGCAGATTTAATAATGAATGTTCTGTTACAAGTACTTGTTTACCTGTAACTGCTCGGTATCCAGTTAACCTTTTGGGTGGAAACAAGCATCCAAACCATGCTTAAGATGAGTTTTGAACCATTTAAAAGTGGTGTGCTCCCTCCTTATTGTGTAATAAAACATGCACGGTAATGGCATGAAATTGCAAGCTATTAGTTATTTTTTTAGTACTGCTGAAGATCTTGTATTAACCATTTTTGTGAATGCTTCCCAAGTCATTCATATAAAGCTGAAATTCAACAATAAAACACTTCTCTGTTCCAGACTGCTGAGAAGGAGGAGTATGAGCACCATCAGAAGGAGCTGGAGAAGGTGTGCAACCCCATCATCACCAAGCTGTACCAAGGTGCTGGTGGGATGCCAGGTGGCATGCCAGGGGGCTTCCCAGGGGCTGGTGCTGCTCCCTCCGGAGGTGGCTCCTCCGGCCCTACCATCGAGGAGGTTGATTAAAGAAACTTAGTCTCAAGAATTGTTACCCGAAGGACCCAATCTGTAAGCCAACGCTGGTCATTGGCTCGTCCCCACCATCTCCAAGCCATAGCTGCTATGTTCTGTTTGTAATGCTGGATACTTGAATCCACTGCGTAACTTGCAGTGTAGTTGTACTGTTGCTGGCAATACATTTTGAGTCCAGGTGAATAAAACCTACTTGAAAATCTAAAATGTGTGTGTCGTCTCGAGGTGTTAATGGGCTGCTTCATGAACAGGCCTAAACGTTGTTGGGCTTTTAAAACATGCTGCTGCTTTTGAACAAACTCTTGACAGAATCTTTGCAGGTTTGTGCCGTGAATAGTGAAACTTTATGCAAAGTTCTTTAGGCAAATAGTCTTCTGTTATTAAAAGGAACCATTCAAATGAACACTGTCACTACAAAAAGGTAATCGCTTGATGTATGCTGTTAGAAAAGTGACTGGGTGATCCATTAACTTTTATTTATATATTCTATAAAGTTCACATGGGTTTCAATAAATCCTGGTATATGACAAATGCCTCAGCATTGGTATAGGCTGACCATCACTATAAACCAGGGGTTTACATAACTGGTATGCATGCACACCAATACAGAACAATGCAAACTTCCGTATTGTTTAAGATGCTGATGCATACAGTCAGTACATTAACGGGAAGGCTTTTTTTTTCAGGGAGGAAGCAACGGTGCTCATGCTTTTAAGGTCAAGCATATTAACTGACTGACCTATACCTGCATAACCTCCCAATTTTCTATTGAGACTGGGATCTGTCAAAGATTGAGTTTATTATCGCTGACCAAAACTAAATACCCAGTCCCCATATTTCACTTAAAGCTGGAGGGTTCAAATTCGCTTCATGCTCCATCCCTGCGGTAGCTATCATTGGCTGCATCAAGGTTTTATAAAACAAATTGAGAGCGATAGGTAGAATCTCTCCACTTCAGATGGCAGAGAACTTGATTTCGCTGCCTTTTCAGAGATGAGGGGTGTAGTGATGTGGAAGCGCGCTGATGAGAGGGGCTGTCGATGTTTGAGAGCCGTTGCATTTAAAAAAAAAATAATAAAAAGACATTTACTTAATATTTTGTTTCCCTGAGTTATATCCTTCTATAAATACCGTTGTGCCGTAAAGCTAACATGTTCAACAACATTTTGTTTTGAATCCCCAGGGCTGGGATTTGGTGGTAGGGTATTGAAATAATCGGATAATGAGTGAGGATTTGTTATATACTGTAATAACCAGCAATCCGGACTTCTACTTAAACATTTATAAAGTGTTGTTGTCTCTGACACTGCCATTAAGCATTGCTTCTTGTGAGCGTGGGTTTTCACATGTCAGCATTTAAAAAACACCAATCCCACCTCGTATCTACTGTACCAGCCTACTGGTGCTGAATTACATACCGCCCTAACCAAGCACCCCTTACAAATTCGTTACCTTCTCTCCTGTGAGTGTGGGTGGGTCATTTGTTGTAGAGACCCAGTGAGAAACTAACTATGGTTGTTAAAGAATAAATAATAATAATAATGATAATAATAATAATAATAACAATAAATTTACATGTTTACTGGCGTCAGAATTTAATGTCGCTCGCGCTATATGAGGTACCCTGGCGCTAAAATCTAGCACGAAATTTGCACCCTGAAACTTGACATCCCAATTGTTTGAACTGTTCGAGGAGGAGGGGGGAGCCAGACAGAGATTTGGATGATGAGCCCTAATTGTGGTGCGTACCAAACCACGTCTGCTGGTACTCCTGTGAGAACCTAATGATACAAGTTATGTGAACCCCTGACAATGACATCAACTAATGTTAGCGTACAAAATGAATGTCAGACACCGCTGTCTAGTTTAGTTTGGCAGGACAAGTGCTTTTTGTGGAAATGTTTAAGAGTCACTTTGATTTATTTTTATTTTGTTAAATGCCCACGTACATGCTTATTGTCATTTTGTATCCCAGGGTGCTTTACACAAAAATACAACCAACAAACCTGACCTATAATTTGTAACAAGAATACACGATTCAGCTTCGTGGCTAATGGAAAGGTACGTAGTTAGGTCTCAAATAAACTGGTGACGGAAAGTGCTTATCAAGATCAGTTGGATGAGCATTATCAAAGATTAGCCAAACTTGTAGTGCAATATACAGGCAGAGGTCAGGACTGCTGAATAGTCAGAGTCGAGTGCTTATCAAGATCAGTTGGATGAGCATTATCAAAGATTAGCCAAACTTGTAGTGCAATATACAGGCAGAGGTCAGGACTGCTGAATAGTCAGAGTCGAGGTTATAAACTGAAGAATAAAGTTGCTATGTTTTTATTGTAAAAGGCCAACATTGTAAAACCTTTAGTAATTACAACTGCACAGCGTCTGTACTGCTTCTTTTGACTGGTAGGTGGCAGCAGAGCTTGCATTTATCTGGGGTATTCCAAGTTACTTCTACTATATATTAATGTAGGTACGAAAACAATAAATACATTCTTAAGATTCCTACAGGACTTCCTGTTTTGAGCTGACTTATTTATTCTTTGAAACATTGTGAAATCTGTCAGTTGTCAATATTTTGAAACCAGGTAAAATCAAATTTAAAAAAAGTTTGATTAAACTATGCTGAGGTTTAAAAGGAGAAGAGGTACTGGCTCAAAAAGGGGTGTGCTGTGTTACGGTATTTTGGACATAATGGATAAACGATAGTTCGATTTTCAGATCCACGCGTTAGGCTTGTTTAAAGCGTTGACCTGCTTCTGTTTTAGTCGCTGTAGTTCCCAGTGTCTGCGATGGTGATAAAGGCATGAACTGTAATGATTTTTCTTTTAAATATGCATACCGGTTCAGTCTTCATCTGCTTGAATCCTTGCAATTCATTCAGCCTTTAGTCGTTGGCTGATCTGGAATTCAGTATCTTGCCAATATAAATAAATATAGGAATGTTGCGAAACTAGTTTGAAACATGTCGCAACATAACCGTTCCCATGTACAAGACAACACTGATACTGACCACCTTTTACACTTAGAAGTAGAGTCTGTTTCAAAGATCTTTTCAAAATGGGCATGCTAGTGCACTATTAGTGTAAGGATTATTGCCTACCTTGTGAAACAGGTAACACAGCAATAACGATCCATGATGTGGCACTGAGTAGAAAAGCCAGAGAACTTGCTGTTATGTTTTTATTTTATTTTTATCGCTTTTCCTGCAGTGATTTAGAGGACAGATCTCAAACCCCAGTGCACTGGAGCAGACATTATGAAAAGAGCTTTGAAACAGACTTTAAAGTTGTGTAAAAAGTTGTCAGGATGTTAACAATGAAAAGAAAAATGACAGGTATGTTATTTAAACAGTTGTAGCAACACATGGGGATGTATAACGCTATATTTTTTTTGGAACCCTGTTGCTTTTTAAAGCTGCAGTATATTGCCATGGAAATTGAAAAGATACACACAAATGTCTTGTTTTCATCGAAACCCCAAGTTCAGCACAATCCTCATCTTAACAGCAGAGTAGCATTTCTGTGATGGTTTTTATTTTTTGTGAATTGCATCAGTTCCACTTGGTTATGTCTGCATCCACAGCAGTGTGGCCTGGAATTCTGGCTTTACCAGGTGAAGCTATTTCTCATCGATTCATTCAGTGAAGTTAGGGACTGAAATCAGCACCAGCTCTGCAGTCCACCAATGTGCCATCACCCCTGTCAAGCGGTCAGATCTGCTGCTGATTTGCCAGTGGTGGCTGACACTGACGCCCAACAAGCAGATATAAGTTTTGCATGCCATCTTCTCAGCTCATGTCAGGAACAGCCCACTGACACAAATGCAGGTGCTGTGCTGTCACATGTCCATTCAAGAGTTGTACTTCCCTTTTATACTGAAGCCGTCTCGACAATGCACACTCCATGTACAACGCTCTACAGATATATCTATATATCTATATATATATATATATATATATATCTATACTATTAGCAATTCTGACTGGTAAGAAGACCCGCTAACTGCAAACAAAACCAGGACGCAAATTTACAATTCGGGTTTAAACTTTCATCACGATTAACATAAAATAAAATGATGTGAAAACACCAGGATTATTCAGACAAGGAGTTACCAAAGGTAGGCTTCATGTTGCTTTATTATTATTATTATTATTATTATTATTATTATTATTATTATTATTATTATTATTATTATTATTTAAACAATCTTAACAAAATGTCATTACACTGAGTGAGGGCTGCTGTTCTCAAGAGCCCCTTGGTAATATAGATCTCAACAGGTGTTGCTGAATCAAGAAACATTTGAATTGAATTGTGTTCATGGTTTGGAAATTTCACACAAGCTGGCAGTATGTTAGGCTGGGGTCAGGAAAAGTTCAGTAAAGTCTGGTGTGTTGAAAACAGCCCGCATGTCAACGTACTTGCTGGGTAATCTGCTGCTGATGTTCATTACCATGACTCTTTTCATAAAACAGCAGGGCTGTCTTGGCCTAATTTCATCTTTTTCCACAAACATACAGTATATTTGTTAGAATACACTGGAAGCTGTCGTTCGTTGTCTTTGGTAACATTGCGACCTATTTAAAATCTATTGAAATTGCTTTCAGTTTTGCATGCGCATTTTAAAAAGGCAATGCAAATGCAATGATATTTGGAACAGTAGGATCCATTGTCTAAACAGTCTCAGTGATGAGGTCTGGGCATGTTAACACAGCCCAGTTTGAGTTCACTAATGGGAGCTGGGATGCTGATGTAGAGAGAACAGAGGAAAGTAAATGAGACCCCTTTGAGCTCAGGCCACATCAATAGTGATAAACAGAACTGTGTGAAACAGATAGAAAAGGGTGTAATCAAATACCATGTCAAGATTGCTTAATGCATTGGGGTGTGTGTAGGGTTGGGAGCCAGACACAAAATGTGAATGCTTTTGTGATCAAATACTAATTCTTCTGGTTTGAGGATTTGACGGTTAAACCACAAGGAAACAGCAAGTGTCAATTAAAAATGAGGAAACATGTCTTGCCGAGAGTGACAATTTTATGAAATCACTCGCTCACTGAATCATAACCATCTTGTACAGAACACTGATTGTATTTTTTTTTTTACAAAATACACACAATCTTATAGTACAAACATATTCTCAAATATATAACTTTCCATTCATACACGTATAAATCTAAACCTGCCACCCATTCCCATGTACCTTCAGTGATGCTTATTACATCATTGGAACAGTGTGAAAACAATTGTTACAACTTTTTTTTATGCTGCAATTTTGTGGCTGCCTTTTATGAAAATGCATAAGATATATATTGTTCTCTGGCTCTTTTGCAGACCATATTGAATATTATACTGTCAATCACTGGTATCTGCGCTATAAGCAGGAAATTCAGGGTTGAAAACACCTTGTGAGCAAAAAACAACAACAACAACAAAACCCTGAATCCCCTGCATTAATGGAATGGCTCACTGCAGCAGATCTTGCAGCAAATGTATGGCACGTGTCTAAAGCAAGTAAAGCCTTCTGATTACAGTGCCTTCTGCAGTCCAGGATAGTGGCTTACCTGTTTGGATAGTTAAATAATGCAATAAAGTAATCAAATACACTGCAGAAAAGTCTACTCCCGGATCTAGGTTGGCTGTGTAAAGAATTGACCTTACTGTCGCTATTTGATGTATGTTGGCACTCTCAGTTATTGCTGGAAATGCATTCTACATTTGTGAATCTCTGGATGCAATGGTAAGTTTCTGAAAAGCATATTTAAAGTTAGCCTATATAGTCAAGGTAATGAAAAGATTCACAAGACTACTGTTATATATAGTTGCAGTTTTCAGTGCTATTTTTGTATTAGGCCTATATGTTGTTTGTTTTTTAACCATGCTTTATCATAGCAAACATATAGGAGCACTTTCTTGAGTATTACAGATTGTTTTTTTTTATTTACTAAATGAATGTGTTGTAAGTTTTACATTTTGTAGTTTTAGAAGAAATAAAATTAGACAATGTACACTACAGAAGAATAAAGGAAAATAAATGGTTAAAAAGACTCAATGCCTGAAGGTTTAAATAGAAAGGAGTAGTAGATTTGTTACATTATGTAGTAAATGACATCACAAACACATTCATGGATTTAAATAGAAATGAGTGAGTGTAATTGCCATGGCATCAAAAGCCTACAAATACCTCCACTGCTTGTTATCAAACACAGTTTTCCTTGACACAGGTGTGTTAATGTACCAGGAAAACTATTAGTAAAATTCTGACTATATAGAGACCCTGTTTTTTGTTCAACTTGTTAGGTGAGTTTGTCTTCCTGCTTGATAAGCAGCCGATGCAGACTTACACAAATGTGTCGCTATTCCTACAAACACTGGCATTACATCTTCATCTTTATCACCATCGTTCCAGGTAAGACCTCATTATAGAGACACATTGACTGGTACTAGCTGCTCTTGACAGGTCGACAGGCACTATAAAAACACAGGTACTGTAAAGGCAGGATACTCTGGGGCAGGCAGGACAGTACAGTACACCTGTATCTCTTGATAGGCTAGATCTTCTACCTGCAACTACAACAGAATTATATACTTTATTTTTCTGGCAAAGGAAATTAATGTATTGTGCTCAATGTAATTCAACCTAGTCACATATTGTTCATTTTGTCTTGAAATCTTTGGCGTGGGTGTTTTTTTTTTTTTTTCTTGCTTGCTAGACCTTGTATGTCATGAAACTTCATTCATATTAAACTTCATGTTGTGATGAAATCACTTTCCCGAACAGAACCCGATGAAACATTTGTCTCTTGATCCTTGTTTCTTAATAGTTCTTAAACAGGGTTGCTTGAAAACCTTGATCTTGTGACTGATATTACAGGTTGTTTTAGTTCCCGTAAAATAGAGTAATGTACAGTGTCTTTATTTACTGTAAATGCAAAAGTGAAACTGAGACTCACAGAAGCTGATTGCTATACACTTTCTTAAAGAGGCCATTAGTATCATTATTTCATTGAAAATCTACTTTGTTACCAAAACTTCTTCTTCTTCTTCTTCTTCTTCTTCTTCTTCTTCTTCTTCTTCTTCTTCTTCTTCAGTATCCACAGGCACCTTGGAGATCAAAGTTGAACACGCAACACTCTATGGGGCAGTAGGAGAATCGGTCCTTCTCTCTGTGAATTACAGTCTGCCCAAAGACGCGCAGCTACTAGATATAACGTGGAAGCTGAAGCAAGGTCCGGGAACCAGAAAAGTGTACGATTTCCCAAACAAAACGTTATCTTCACCCTTCATCACTAACTATGAGATGAGGGCAGAAGACTTCCGGAACGGCTCCATAATGCTGAAAGATCTCATGCCCTCTGATGAAGGGCTGTATGTAATCACAATCACTACAAACGATGGCATAGAGAAGGACAGGGAGATCCAGCTCTATATCGAAGGTTAGCGTCATGACAGTTATTGGGGTATCTGATTGTTATTAGGGAGCACAGTATTGTTGTTATCCTCTGTGGGGATGCATAACCCGTACGTACTGTGATTTGCATAGACCTATAGAACTGTCAAATTGTGATGACGCATGCTAAGAACCTTCTTTATCACGAGTTATTGAGCGTATCTTAATCTCAGGTTATTATATGGAAGCTCTGTCTGTCTGTCTGTCTGCATCTCTGTATAAGAGCATCAGAGTCTGGGGTATAAGCAGGCACCCAGCCGCTCTGTCTGTCTCTGTCTGGATGTCACACCGAGATTCTTTCCATCCACAGCTCCTGTCACCATGCCCTCTATTACACAGTCTCCTCAAAGCGCAAGTCGTGGAGAACTCGTATCCCTGCTCTGTAATGCATCTCGAACAGCCAATATGACGATGCGTTGGCTGGAGTCTAATTCTTCCTCTCCCGAGAACTCTTCCTCGGATGAGAATGTCATGCTCCTGACGTTAACGGTGGCACCTGGAGACTGCAGGACATACACCTGTGTGGTGGAAAACAACGTGAGCAGGAAACAGCTCAGTCACACTCTGAACGGATCTGAGGAGCTGTGTGGCTCGGGTGAGTTTTACTTGTACCAACTTACAGAACTGGTTTTCTAATCTAGTTCTAATGCAGTGTACTAGAGCTACAAAGAGACATTAAGTAGTACCAGCTACACGCAATAAGGTTCTGCTCGTTAAATGTATTGCCTGTTTAACCCTTTCATGCATGTTTTTTTGAAAGAGCTGAAAAAAATAGGATTTTTGGACAAACAATAAATAGATTTTTCATTGAAAAATGGCATCCTCATAGGAGGCTATCGTGCATTTGCGTCTTCCATATGTTCCCATGTGATTTTTTTTTGTATCCGTCCCCATATGAGATTGCCATGCATTTGAACCATTTCATGCAACAACAACATCATTTGTTCCTGCATTTTGACCACTTGTGCTTCCACCTAACACCACAGACTGCCCTTGCAGTCTTTTCAAACTAAAAACCTTAGCAGTATACAATGGTAGGAGCAGAGAACAGTGTAGACGTTGAAGAGACTAGACGTTGACATTTTCTTTTATTTCTGTGTTAGATATTTTACCTAATCGATCTTCTTTATGGATCTCCCTCGGCATTTTTATACCGATTGCATTGTGCAGCATCATCATCATCATCATGTGGTGTTGTTACAAAACCAAGAGAGAAGGTAAGCTAACGGAGCAGTCGCTACCCTTTATTGACGTCTCCATTTCTGCACATTTCCTTGAAGTCTTTTTGGAAGGTACAAAACTACAGCACAGCCCAGTCCTCTGTGATGTTCTTTTGATATAAGGAAGCGCTTTCATTTAGCTCTTGAAGAATCCCTGATCAGGGGAGGATTCCTGTAGTTTTTATCAGTCACTGAATTAAAAAAAAAGGCAAGTCAGACTCATACCATTGTACAATGTGATATTTATAACTATAGCTTTGGATGAACAGTAAATGATTCATAACTTTAGCAGCATGTTAACTGAAGCGACCAGGAGATTTGTTTAAAAAGGTCGGTCTTATCAAGTACTTGTTTAAAGAACTGATGGTATAGTTTAGGATTAGCAGCTAGAACACAATGTTTGATATGGTTACTCGAATCCTGACCAATGACAATTTAAAGGAATGGCTTGGACAGAAAATCTGATTTGAATCCCATCTGCTCATAGATGTTATCTGGAACACACACACACACACACACTGAGACACTCACACACACACGCACACACACACACACACACACACACACACACACACACACACACACACACACACACACACACACACACACACACACACACACACACACACACACACACACACACACACACACACACACACACACACACACACACACACACACACACACACACACACACACACACACACACACACACACACACACACACACACACACACACACACACACACACACACACACACACACACACACACACACACACACACACACACACACACACACACACACACACACACACACACACACACTGACACACACACACACACACACACACACACACACACACACACACACACACACACACACACACACACACGCACACACACACACACACACACACACACACACACACACACACACACACACACACACACACACACACACACACACACACACACACTGAGACACTCACAAACTGGAGCCTGGTTTAAGGTTGCACTTCCTTAAACTACCTTGGAATCCAAACCAGTTTCGTTCTAGTTGCTTCAGTGTAGGGCACGTGACATGACAAAGGTATCAGATTTGTAGTGATTATTGGTAACATTTGTAATTGTATTTATTTTTTATTTTTTTACAGATAGAAAGAAAGGAAAAGATGAAGCAGAATTACAGGAAATGAATCCCGACCTCTCAAAAAGAGATTCACGTTTCTGCAGCAGTATCTGAAACAGGTTATGGTTAGAATTGAGTTATAGCGTGCAAAAAGATTGCAACTCTGCATAATAACATTGTAATGCTGTGGCATGCATTTTAACTTCTATGTAGATACACAGTAATTAGAGACAATGTAAAGTGTACCTAAAACAGTACAACCTGCCACATACAGCACACACTGTCGTGTAAATGGACTACCGCTCAGGTGACTCAATAACCTGGTAAGGTAACGGCTTCATGTATTCCGCGTCATGGAAAAAGCTGCGTCTCCCTGGTTCAGTCATAACAACTTTTATTGAAGGTGCTGGGTTTGCAGACAGACATCTTATAAGCCATTGTGCAGAACAGACTCGGCTGTGTATTTCTACCCAGTACTTCCATGAAGGAACTGAAGGTGGTGTAATAGGGATTGATCACTTACCCTTCCAATTCAAACACATGGCATCAGATTTGCTGTCCCTAGTGGTCCTATACCCTTTTACAATGTAATGGTAGGTGCTTTGATTCGTATTTGTATATTTTTTGTAATGCTCGGCTGTCAGTACAGTATTAATAAAGGAACACTAGCTATGGAAATGTGATTATAACACTGGATTATACGGCATAACCATTTCCACGTAATTACAAATGAGTTACTGTGTTTGAGTTGGAACAAGGCACCAGAGATAATTGCTTGTTTATTACAATGGCTATTCGTAGCCTGCTATCTAAATTGCTACCATATGTGTCTCAGTATAAGTGAACGACACTTGCCACTGTATTTTAACAGCACTGTTCTGAAAGAGCAGCTTTGTGTTCCCTCAGCTAAAACCTCCTGTCCTGCATGGGTTTCTTGCAGGGGAATGAAAGGGTAAAGTGTGTGCATGCGTGCGTGTGCGTGCGTGCGTGTGTATTTTCCCTGTTCCTTGTGTATTCATGTTGTACGTTTTGTTATGCCATGTTTCTCTTGAATGGTACAGCACCTGCAGTTGTGAAACATACGTATGGGGTGTATGTCCCAAAATGTTTGTTTTTGTAAAGGTTCACAATAAATAATTTGTTTCAAGTGCAGTAAATTGCCCTGTTTGATTTTATTAAGATCTCTTGTCTTTGAAAAATGTTGTACATTTAAACAAATGCACCGTTTTGAAGGCAGCACACGCTAAAATATTCTTTCTACATGATGATGTAATAAAGGAATAGTGACACCTGATCCTTGGGTTTCTTTGAGAATAACGTTTTGTATTATTATTATTATTATTATTATTATTATTATTATTATTATTATTATTAACCCTGTTTAAATGGGGTACATTATTTTAACTACGCAAATGGCTAAGATTGAAACTAAAAGTGCCCTTGATAAGTGGACTAAGAAGTTCTTTATTTTAATATCGTTCCATATTAATAATACAATAAATAAAAAAGACTCAAATGTTTAGCTAATATATAGAAAACATACTATTCATAATGAAATCTAATAGCAAGTATTGAATTAAGTGAGTCTAGGGTAGAACCCAATTTAACAAGCGGAAGTCCTCAGGAACGTTCACGGAAAGGAAATAAAAACGCCTTCAGAAGTATAGAACCAGCTACACTGCTTATACTACTGTTCAACTGATAGAAACGCAAATGACACGTCCTTACAGTCCATGGTAATTCCCCTGGAGGTCAGTGGTAGAATGAACCGCATAGCGATCACAGAATGACTGTTTTACAATGAACACGTAACACACTCACACAAGCTTTGGAAACACAAGTGCAAAAACTCCCCCGGAGCTGGCCTGTAATTTCCCAGCGTGTTCCGAAATGTAGATGCGATCTGAAAGCTTTAATCCCATGCACGGGTGTGATTGGTTGGTTTGCTTACACTCCGCCCCCTCCCTTTGTCTCAAGAGATCGTAGGTGAGATTTTGAGGGCTTGCAAACTCTTCAATGGGAATTAGTCACAATGTGGTAGCTTATATACATCCTGTATCAACACCTGTGATAAGGCCCTGAATGACACACAATGCACAGTCCCTGTCTGCATCCTCACGGGTACTGCATGTTTCTCTTAAAAGAAAAATTAAGCCAAGTGTTTAATTGTTCTAAAAAAATGAAATCAAGCACCGGTCTGCCCTGCTGAGAGCCGTCTCGCTGCTGGGGTTTAAACTGGTCCGTACTATATGTTAACAAGTGCACCTCATTGTGAACATACAAAATTGGTTTCGAATCTCCTCCAGCGGGGTTTGCAATTTCTCATGTACAAAGTGCTATTTTTTTCAGAGGAACACATTTTTTTTAATGAAATTATGGCGGGTGATCAATGACAAAATTCACAGGAACGTCCCGTTGTCAACATGCAGGATACAGGATTTCAGCTTCAAATTCAGGATGTCAAACATGCAGCCTGCAGAAGTCCGTAGTCAGCATACAACACACCAAGTTGCTAATTTTATTTTTAAAAGAAAACTAAAACAAAAAAATGGTATTGCTTTGAAAAAAATGAATGACGAGTTGCAAACGCTGGATTGCACTCAATAATAAGGTAAAGAATCAAAAACGTAGACGTTGTCTCCCCCTGCTGGTTAAAAATAAACGAGCTTGTTGGAAAGGTTGCTGAAGAACGGGGCGTGGATTGTGTGTGTAGGGGGCGTGGTTTTCGCTTCTGAATCCGGGTCAATGAAGAGGAAGAGGCACGTGTTCTGTTACTCGGGCAGGAAAAAGAGAAACATCTAGAAGGAAGTTGCTGGTCGGGTAACTGCTGCAATCTAGCGTTTGTGAATCACAGAGGTGTTTTGGCAAAGTAATTTCAAACGTTTAACCATGTCAGTTATCGGAGAGGAAGAGGTCCGGGGATCGAAAGCGATTTTTAAGGAGATCAGTGCTGACGACGAAGATCAACAACCTACCATTATAGAGAGCCTTTGTATGAGCTGCTTTGAGAATGTAAGAAGATACTTTTTAGACAACATAGGGTCTGCGTAACAAAAAAAAACAAAACTAAACGGGACACCTGAGGGCCGTTGTGAAAAGTTTAAACTCTCGAGAAATCCTTTAGTCAAATAGGTAACACTGATAATAGTATTAAAGTACTGACAACCAGTTAATATTGTGTGTCTATTGCAGTAATATATCGTGATTTATTGAACTTGTTATTTATTCATGAGATTGCTGTACTAATCTTATCCACATGGATATGGAGTCTTAAGAAACAGGATCTTTATAGTGTCTTGGGAAGACTTATTAAACTCCTGCGACACCTTCCTGAATTTACCAGGACGTAAACACAGGGACAGGTGGCAAATCATAATGTAGACAGCTATATGAGACACGAACAACATTTCGCATTGTATTTGATATGCAAGTTTGCTGTAAAAAAATACTTGATGTTATATTAAGCTAACTAACTGAGTGAGAACGGTATATCGAAGCTGTTTAAAGTTGAATACATGTGCATGTGCTTGGAGTGGAATTAAACTACCACAGCTTTTAATTTAGATTTCTTTAGTAAACTTTTGAAGATAGTATTCTTTTATAATCGCGAACTACCCTGCCCAAGAAGCTATATAAATCGTATGGTATAGGACGACTCCAATCCGAAATAGACTTTTCCAAGGCGGTATCTCAGACGCAGTTTATTAGTTTGCTAGTGATCTATAAAGAATTTCCATTTCGCATGGATTTAACTCTGCTGTTCAATTGCGGTAGACTCATTAAGTGACCACTTCCTTCTTCCCTACGTGCCTGGGTTCCAGGGGACCACGCGCCTCCTGCTGACTAAGATCCCCTTCTTCAAGGAGATCATCATCAGCTCCTTCATCTGTGACAGCTGCGGTGGGTCCAACACAGAGATCCAGTCAGCAGGGAAGATCCAGGAGCAGGGAGTAGTCTACACCCTGGATATCAAGACAAAGCAGGTACCGTGGCCTTTATTACCCGTGCCGATCATATCGCCTTCAGTCACTGCATCATTCTGCCATGTTACGTTTCCCATAGGTGTATCAGTTTTATAATGCATAGATGTGTCGTTCCATCCCCCCAAAGTGGCAGGGCAAATTCTCAAAGCCCACAGAGTTCACAACTGTGTCAAATTCTAAAAACGTAGGTGATGTACCTGGGATGGGAATAAGACTGCCATTGCAGCGTGATCCATTCCTGGTTTTACTGTGAGACACACCTGAGCTTGTTACCTGTACACTAGGGCTAATCAAGCACATATTAAAACCTGGAATGGGTGAAACTGCTGTGCAATAGGAGTGTTATTTCCATCCCTGTACACACACACACACACACACCCCCAGCATGTCATCTGCATGTCACTCTGTTCTTGTTGTTCTTGGAATTGTGCAGGATATGAACCGAGAGGTTATAAAATCCGACAGCGCCACAACCAGAATCCCAGAGCTGGACTTCGAAATTCCACCCTTCACACAGAAAGGATGTGAGTATTGATGCCTTTTCGATTTCCGTTTAGTTTTAATTACTTGTGCATGGCCAGTTTCTTCAGTGAGACTGTACAGTTTGCAACACAGGCATGCATCATGTACACCAGCTTGGCATGCAGCCCTTGCTGGTACACTTGCAGTTGTATTGGACTGAGATTTCACCCATGAAATGTAGAACAGGGAAGCACAATACCGGTCCTTGAGGTCTTTCTTCTACCTGTACCCTAAGTCACTTAACTAAACCAATGTAACCTCCATCCAGGTCTTAATGATTGAATGATACCTGTAACTGCTTGCTTATGTCATTCCTGACAGCCACTGACACTATATTCTTCTCTCTGACAGCTCTGTCCACTGTAGAGGGGCTGATTGACAGAGCGGTGTCTGGACTGGAGCAGGATCAGGCTATCAGGAAGGTAAAAAAAGAAAAAAAAGATTTGCCAGTCCGTGATGTATGATATTGTGATAGGGAATTGTGAGTAATAGAAATAATGCAAACAGACCTGCTCTGAATACAGCTCCAGAGATGGAAATAAGGCTCCTACTGCATAGCAGTTTCATCCATTCCAGGTTTTACTACGAGCTTGATTAGCCCCAGTGAACAGGTAATAAGCTCAGGATGTTCTTTAGGTTGGATAGTTATTTTTTAATGTAACAGGGCAGCAGTGTGGAGTAGTGGTTAGGGCTCTAGACTCCTGACCGGAGGGTCGTGCTGTTGTACCCTTGAGCAAGGTACATTACCTAGATTGCTCCAGTAAAAACCCAATGAATAATTGTATGTAAAAAATAATGTGATATCTTGTAACAATTGTAAGTCGCCCTGGATAAAGGTGTCTGCTAAGAAATAAAAAATAATAATAATAATAATAATAATAATAATAATAATAATAATAATTATAACTTTTGCCTGCATCCAGGCGACAGCCCCTGAAGTTGCTGCAAAGATCGAGGAGTTCGTTGAGAAATTGATCAAGCTAAAAGATGTGGAGACGCCGTTCACGCTGGTGAGTTAATCTGCCAGAAACCCACCCCCCAAAAAATAAAGAATGACTATAGAGATGAATGGGGCCAGCATTAAAGAAGCTGCTTTCTCTGTGCAGATCATCGACGACTCTTCTGGGAACAGCTTTGTTGAGAACCCCTTCGCTCCTCAGAGAGACGAGGCACTGACGGTCACTCACTACAAGCGAACCACACAGCAAGACATCCAGCTGGGGTTGAAGGTGGGTCAGCACGACTCATTCTGTCCTGTTCCTTTGGGACAGGTTCATTCAGTTTGAACTCTCAATCACGGTCCTGGAGGACTATTCCACTCCAGGTTTAACCAGTAACATGATGTTATTAACCACTTCAGGGTCTGGGTGGAGGTGGGTTCAGTTGAACACTGTAGAACAGGGTTGGAGCAAAGACCAGGACTGGAATAGCCTTCCAGGACCGCGATTGGCCACCTCTGCTCTAAATGAATACAGATGAAGGATCCCCAGAATGAATGGGCTAAACTTCAGGGCCAAGAACCCAACAAGAAAAGTGTCCAGAGTCGACTGTCCGAAAGTCTATTAATCAGATTGGCATTTACCCAGCCACTACCTGATCCAGATAAAGGGCGTGCATATAAAGTACAGTAGAATGCCTTGAGAATGGAGGGTGTTCGTAAGTCTGAAATGTTCATCATGCTGAAAACTGAATTTTCAATGGTTTTATTAAATATGCACGCCTGCAATCTGCACCCTCAGTCTGGCGAATAATACACGGATACAGCACAGTAATGCAATGCTCATTGTTATGGTTCTAAAGTCTTTAAAACAGTACTGTAAATGGAAAAAGTCTAAATTGAAGTTACCATTGAAATCGTAACTGTAGCAAAAACAGATTTATATGTCCATGAAAACCTGGGTTAACATGCGTGTTTTAACAAAATGAATCCGTGCAGCTTGCCTCCTTTGGCTTGAAAAAAACAAACAAACCCTGTGCTTTGTTTAAAATTAAAATGTTCCTAATGAAATTGCCTGTACTTGCTTTCAAATCTGCTTTACCGTTCTGGATACATTTGTTGGTACAGTAATTTTGCCTTCTCTGTGACCAGCACGCTTCTTATAGGAGCTCCTTTGTGGTTGCATTGCAGTCATGGGTGAGTGATTGCGTACTTCCGGTTCAAAGTGGGTGTTCGGTAGACCGGTCAGTTCATAACTCTGAGGTTCTGCTGTATATTAGTGTGTTTTTTTTAATGTTCATTGGCCTTTGACATTTACATACCAGTGAAGAAGTGTGTCTAATTGAATTCACGTTGGTTATGTTTTCTGTGTGTGTTTTGTAAAGGCTGATGATGATGATGAAGAGGAGGAGGAGCAGGTGGAAGAGAAGCCCGGGAACACCATTGAGGACATGAGAAATGAAGTAAGAGTCTTCCCTGCACAGCATGTGGAATTGCAGTTCAGTGTATCATAAGTAATTGTGTGTATTCCAGTATGCAAGTTGTTGCTATGCAGCAGCATTGCATGCACCTTTTGGACAGGTAACCCATACCTTACAGTGATGCTGTCTTTGGATCACATTGTGTGTTGTCTTCCGAACATAAAAGTAGAGTGTAAGAAGAGAACAAATGGTTTTTAAAAAAGTTACTCCACCTTTTAATGCAGCTACAAAACGCTTCTGTATCAGTTTGCAATGGTTATCTAAAGCGGTTGTCTCATTTGAGGATTTCCTCCTTTTCCCTCCAGGTACTGCAGTTTAACACCAACTGCCCAGAATGCAATGCTCCCGCTTCTACGAACATGAAGCTTGTGCGTATCTTTTTAGACAAAGGCCGAGGTGTGCTCTGTACAGCTCTCCCCTGCTGTCTCAATACAGGGGGTGCTGAAAGATGAGAAGCCAGTTGCAGGGGATGTTCTCTGGAAAAGCGTTCTTCCTTAACAGATTGCATCAGAAATCCCTCATTTCAAGGAGGTGATCATCATGGCAACCAACTGTGACTCCTGTGGACACCGGACCAATGAGGTTAGACCCGATGGAGCTTGCTAGATGGTTATGTCATGTGTTAATAACTGTTATAACAAGTGGGAATCTCTCTGTGTGTGAAATCACCCAACCTAGATTTATTTGTTCCAGGTGAAATCTGGAGGAGCCACTGAGAAACGCGGGACAAAGATAACCCTGCACATCACTGACCCTTCCGACATGACCAGAGATCTCCTCAAGGTAACTCGCCTGCCTGAAGCTTTTTATATACAAACATGAAGCGAATTGCGAACAAGAACAGGCCGTTCCTGCCCATCCAAAGCTTTTCTGGTTCCTAGAAGCTAGTTGATCTCAAATCTTGGTCTTAAAGGATCCCAGTTGATTCAGCGTCAACAGCATGGCCTGGTAACCCATCCCACCCCCTCATCACTGCGTAAAAGAAGTGTCTCCTACCCTCTTTCCTAAGGTGCTTTCTGTGCTGCGCTTCAAGTATATTTTAGGGCCACAATCCCTAATCTGAGGTTTGTAGTGTGAATTCTGTGCAGTTGTCAGAGTTGTTCTGCGCTACCCTGTTAAAGGTGGATGTTGTGAAGGTGTTTTTTGTTTCCCTTGCCTTGTGTACCCACCCGCTTCAGTCGGAGACGTGCAGCATTCTCATCCCAGAGCTGGAGTTCGAGTTGGGGATGGCTGCAGTGGGAGGCAAGTTCACCACTCTGGAGGGACTGCTCAAAGACATCAAACACCTGGTAGGTATATCGCTTCCATTGGCACTTAAAACAAGCATGGGCACAATTGCAAATATATACCTTTTTCTTAACGCGATATTGGAGGTGGTTCGCATGCTGATCGGATCGAATTTGTTGGGTTTTTTTTAAAGATTGTTTCCAAAAACCCGTTCACCCTGGGAGACAGCTCCAACCCAGACCTGGCTGGAAAACTGCAGCTCTTTGGCAAGAAGATCGACCAGGTGAGTCCTATTTAATACTGGAGAGAGTGCAGCGAGCTGTCCTGCAAATCCCTTCTGTTACCTGCTGTCCCTGAACTAAACTGGTTGTCTGTCTCCAGATCATTGCCCTAGAGCTGGATGCGCACATTGTCCTGGATGACCCTGCAGGGAGCAGCTACCTTCAGGTAATGAATGGTCTTGTGGTGCCCAATGAAGTACATGCCAGCCTGTACCCAGGAGGTCCCCAGACAGTGTTAATGTTCCATGGCATTATTACAGAGCAGGCTGGTTCCATTATTGGGGTTCTAGAGTATTGTGCTAGGAATCTGGACCACATTGCTGGGGTCTTGGTGGCTGCAGTGCGATTGTGGTTTGCTCACACAATTTGGCACCAGTTTGAACAGTGCTGGCACTGTTGGGGTACACTGTCTGGCAACACTCATGTAAAGTGGGGAGGGATTTCCATCTTTAATTTCTAAGATGAATTTGCAGCTTTGAGTATTCTAGTTTTACAAAGATGTTTCTCCTATACACAGTTCATTAAAACAGTTTTAACTTGGAGCAACAGATTGTTATTAAGTACATAGATTGGTTATTACTGCATGTATTTAAAATGGTGGTTTTGTTTTCTTTTTGTTCTGTAGAATGTATATGCCCCTGATCCAGACCCCGAGATGAAGACAGAACATTACGAGCGCACCTTTGAACAGAATGAGGATCTGGGACTGAACGATATGAAAACAGAGGGGTACCTCGAGGGGCAGAGTGCTGACCGATAGCAACACAGAAACTAAACCAAGGAGACGGAGAAGGGGAGGGATGAGCTGGTTATGTTTTTGACTTGTTAAAAAAAAAAAAAAAATGCTTTAGCAAGATGTTCAGAAAGAAAATGGCAGTATGTTTATTTAAAGGTAACCATGTCAAGTCTTTGTTAATCTGGCAAAATACCAGCATACTGTCCCACCCCCTCTAACGTTTTGAATTTGGTTTGCTCCGTTCTGGGTGTAATATTCAGTATGGGGGTGAGAGGGAGAGCTAAGCCCACAGGAACTCTCAGCACCTCTTTCTATAAACTTTGCTGGGTGGTGGGTGTGGTCAATGACGTATGCAGTGCTGAAATGGGGAATTATTTTTTTAGCTAAAACAGTTCAGTGATTTAAATAAGTGTTGGTAAAAATACCAGTAAACATGAATATGCTTGGCAATGCTACAGTAGGAACTGGCACTGTTAATGTGATTGAATCCAGTGCTGCATTGTATCACTCATCCTTTTATATATGTATTTGTTGGTAAATTGTTATTTGAGCCTATACAGAGTACAATATTGTGGCTACTGTATAACACATAGCCCAAGGGAAAATGGAGAATTCCCAGCATTTATTTTTTGCTATTGGAGTTTACACTCAAAACTGGCTTGTAATTTTTTAAGTAATTCAGATTATTTTGACTACATAATTATTGTACTAATGACCTTTTTCCCCCCCTCCTAACAAGTCAAGAAACTGACCAGTCATTTCATTTTAAAAATAAGTTATGTAAAAAAAAAAATTAAAAAAAAAGAATTGTCAATATTGTATTAAACATTTCAGTGCTGCAATAAACTTTAGAAATACTCATGTTTGGCTCTGGTGTGACAGGACTCAACAGAATAAAAAAGCATTCCGATGTATTTATTCCTTGTAACAGTTTGGAACTGATTCCCTCACTACTGACAGGCCAAAGGCTGGAATAAAAGCTACTGTATCAGATGAATGCGTGCTTGACGCCTGTTACCGCTACACACATGACATGAACATAGAATGTTTCATATTGTGCATGCAACATTTTTTTCTGGTATATCATTTTTAAAACAACGTTTTTTTTCAGCGTCTTCAGTACAAAAACGGGTACTGCTGCACTAGGGAGAATACAATAACAATAAAAACATACAGCGGTACATATTGATGTGGTATACATTGAAAGCATTGCTATGCGGGGGTAGTAGCATTTAAAAATGAAATTCGCATTTTATTTCGAAGGGTTGGGCGGCCCTTAAAGGAGTCTTTGTTTTGCTTGTGTTTCTTGGTGCGTCAGGCTGGTTTACTTGCTCTTGGCTGGCTTCTCGGTCTTCTTGGGCAGCAGCACGGCCTGGATGTTAGGCAGCACTCCGCCCTGAGCGATGGTGACGCCTCCCAGCAGCTTGTTGAGCTCCTCGTCGTTGCGGACAGCGAGCTGCAGGTGACGGGGGATGATTCTGGTTTTCTTGTTGTCTCGGGCGGCGTTGCCAGCCAGCTCCAGGATTTCGGCGGTCAGGTACTCGAGCACAGCGGCCAGATAGACCGGGGCTCCAGCGCCCACACGCTCGGAGTAGTTACCTTTTCTCAGCAGCCTGTGCACACGCCCGACAGGGAACTGCAGTCCGGCTCTGGAGGAGCGAGATTTTGCCTTAGCACGGGCTTTTCCGCCGGTTTTGCCTCTTCCAGACATACCGTGTCCGCGTATTTGTCAGTCTTGCAATCACAAATAATTTACTGCTTATTTTCCTCCTTCGTTCGTTTTATTATGGAACAGAGACACTGTCTGGTTACTTCCACGCTCGGAAGGCTTCCCACAGATTAAAATGTATAACAGCGAAATAACCAATTAAAAACGTGAACTCGTGATTGACATGATGCGTATTAGCGAATCAAAACGAGCGAACAGAAGTCTAATTTGCATACACAGTCGATATATATATAAAGGGCGAAGGGGGCAGTGGTTCCGCATTGCGCGATTGAAATTATTCACACCGGAGCGTAAGCAAACGACTGGCTCTCAGGAATATGCCAGAACTAGCGAAGTCTGCGCCCGCACCGAAAAAGGGGTCCAAAAAGGCAGCCACGAAAACCCAGAAGAAAGGGGATAAGAAACGCAGAAAGACCAGGAAGGAGAGCTACGCCATTTACGTGTACAAAGTGCTGAAGCAGGTCCACCCCGACACCGGCATCTCGTCTAAGGCGATGGGCATCATGAACTCTTTCGTGAACGATATTTTCGAGCGCATAGCTGGCGAGGCGTCCCGCCTGGCTCACTACAACAAGCGCACCACCGTCACCTCCCGGGAGATCCAGACAGCCGTGCGCCTCCTGCTGCCCGGAGAGCTGGCTAAGCACGCTGTGTCCGAGGGCACCAAAGCAGTCACCAAATACACCAGCTCCAAGTGAAACCGGGAACCGCCGACGAACTGTATGAACTTAAAAAAGCCGCTTCTACAGACGCCCATTGCTTCGTATAGAGTGGAAAATCCATACACTGCATACGTTTTGTTTTGCTCTGTCAAGAAACATATTTTACAGCTGTTGTAGCGAAATGAATTACCTCATAAAGATAAATATTTCAAACGTCGTTGTTTCTCTCTCTCCAGTGTCCTTTTCTTTGAGATCAATGGTAAAGTAGTTTCGGAATTTTAAAAAGTTAAGTGTGTAGAGTTTGGAACTGTGGTTTTACCTGTTACCTGCACAGGTAAGGCCTAGAGTTTTGCATCCCCCTAATTTTGCATCATAAAGTCGAATGAAACCTGCTGAATAATGTTACGTTAACAAAATGAATTACACATCGCTTTGTAGTTTTTCATATACTTGACGAGAAACTGACAAATGTTATTTTGAAATCTAACATGAAATACGTTACTATTGTGGCTTGCATATTCTTTTTTTAGTTTATTTTGATTACATGATGTACACAATATCCAAATTTATGTTCAGAGTTTCTTTTTTGTCTCAATCTTAAATGTAAGTGATGCAAAACTTGGCCATAGCTGTACAATAAGTATTTGAACAGAGAAAGTATTTGTGTAATTCTATTAAGGGCCACTAGAGGGCAGGAGAATAGTAGACTTGAGTTCTGAGGCGGTTTCGTGGATAAGCAATACAGCATAGAAACTGCCTCACGGTCCAACTAAAATAAATACGGTAAATAAATAAATAAAACTCTATTTACACAGACTACAAATCTATTTCAAAGTTATATGAAGATACATTGTAGCACAAAAAAAGACAATGAAAGTTTCAGAACGACGCATAGCGCATTCACAATTTCAACAGCTTTCCTGCAGTGCAATGATTTCATGCTTGTTAATGAGCACTGCTGGTTACCCGTGTGCCGGTTTGAGATCTCACAATCTTCAAACCCTTCTCCACGCTGAACAGACATTTCAAACATGACACAAAACGACATTTTACAAAAATGTGCTCACAGTGTCTATAAATATATATTCTGTATTTGCATCCTTTTTTTCTCAATGTGGTTAAAGTAAGAGGTATACAGTACGTTCATGATTAATAAATACACAGTGGCTTGCTCTGTTGTGTGTTAATGAATCAAAACAAGGTAAACAAATTCAACCTGTATATCATTATTTAGATTTTCAGGAGCATAATGATTTGAAAACTCTGACCCTTGGTTGTAGATCTAAAAGCATCACGCAGGGCAGAATTGCAATTTGGTCTTCTTCCATAAAAGCAATCGAAAAACTATTGTAAGGTACATGTTGCATGTGAACGATTGACACTTATAAAAGTTTAGCGTGGTAAAAGCACAGCACAGTGTAATACAGCATAGGTAAGCACTGTAAAGAATAATGAAGTATAGTAAAGCATATTAATAAACATGGCAAACCAGGGTAAACTATGGGAAATGCATAGAAAAACTGCAAAAATACTGTGCAAACAATAGAGTGATAAATTGTTTTAGGTCATGTAAACAAACTGGTAAGCCAGCAATGTCCAATTCTGAAGAAGCGGAGTGCACTGAAGTCTCAGCTATTTCCTCTGCAATCTCGGTCTAGAGCTAACTCAAACATTTGACACGGCTTCTTGAAATCGGATACAGCACTTCAAAATCACAAGCTGTGTTTGGAAGCTCAGCAAGTCCACTGTCGTCTATGTGCTGTCTCTGTGATGCTTTGTAAATTCAGTCTGTCGCTAGAATCTGTTGTACTAGATTTAGCACTGAATCGTTTAAAAGTCTTTTCATTGGACTGACGAGCACTTCAACTTTCTATTGTAGTCGCAATAAAAAACCTCTTTAGTTTTGAGCCGTAGCCCAGAATTCAATTGTCATTTTAGCTGGGGGGGGGGGGGTGGAATGTTTTGGGTGGGAAAGTATACATTTGTATATTACATGTCAAATATGAATTTGGATTCAGTTAAGCATTTCATGAAAGAGAGGGAGGGGAGGCAAAGAGCAGGGGGATCGGATGGCTTTGAAACTAGGGCACTTATTTTTAACTAAGACATACAATTTGTTCTCTGTGGCTTTGCCCAGGTAATATTTCAGAGAAACAAATGGGATATGTTATTGTGGGTGTTCAGCGCATTGATGGATTTCTGCCTGAGGCAAAAACAAATGAATCAGGGCTCATATATCGAGATTAGCCAAGAAGGGCGATCTCTTATTCCTTCCAGAAATAATGAATACTCTCCTGATAAAGAAATACCTCCCCTATGTGTGCAGTTTAAGTAATCCATGTTGGAAGGTCTCCTGTAGCATCCAAGGTCTTAATGCTTAAGGATACGTCCCAAAGGATGAAATCCCAACACTTAAAAACTATATTAATAAGCCTCAACGCTTCGGCTTCCAGCATCTTCAGTTTATTGATCTTCCATCTAGGTTTCTTTGTAACAAATCATATTGGTAACGTTTTAAAATAATAGCCACCAATGCAAATGGATTCCAATAGGTGTGTTATTGAGATGTATAGGAGTAGTATCTCAATAACAAATGTGATGTTCTTATTTTGTAATGACTCTTCTAGTCCAGTAGATAATGGAGCACCACAGGAATAGCAGCTAATGCATTGGGCTGCATAGCAATGTTGGGCTATTCTTTTAAAGTGTAACCATTATATTTAGGTTATACAACCTGGGTGAATCTAGTGCAGTGAATGAGACTGAGGAGTCCGCTCAGCTGGGAATTACCTGAGAAGCAAGTTTAATCACTGACAGACTTCCGATTCTCATCACATTGAAAACACAGGGAGTTTATTTTGCTGCCGAAGACAGAGACGTCATTTTTAACAAAGAGTTTCTGCCCGGAGCCAACGTGAAAAAAACATAATTTATTTTTATACCAAGCATTACCTGCACTTTCCTACTTGCTTTTGAAGTTAAAAAAACCCCGATGCCTGACAATCAATCAATCAATCAATCTCTCAATCTCTCTCTCTCTCTCTCTCTCTCTCTCTCTCTCTCTCTCTCTCTCTCTCTCTCTCTCTCTCTCTCTCTCTCTCTCTCTCTCTCTCTCTCTCACATTATTATGTAAACAGTGAAGTCCTACGTTTACCTTAAAGCACAGATGGACCTGGCCTGAACAATCCCAACAAAACCATGCAAGTCCACCTCAACCCTAATAGGGAGGTGGAGCAATCCATTCTGTATGTGCTCCCAATGATTTCCCATACTGCCTACAGTTGTAATTGTTTGTGACGTGGGCTACTGGCCATCATTACATTAGCGGCTAAAACCATTTCCTCAGCATAATGAAGTCAATTGTGTTGTGTCTGGAGTCTGAGTTAAACCCAGACTCCAGACTTCCACTCCAGCCCCCCCCCCCTGCCCTCTTTCTCTGCCAATCAGCAGAAAGGAGGACACTTTATAAGTGGGGGCAGAGTTGGGAAGAGAGCAGAGAAGAGGGAATCAAGAAGTTTGCTTTACCTGTACCACAGACCCAGAGCCATTAACAGATGAATGGGATTCAGTACAGCGACAGGTAATGCAGACACACACACACGCATATATATATATATATATATATATATATATATATATATATACATTTTGAATAATTATTATAGATACTTAGTGTCTTTCCAGTGCCTTGTCTTATGCTAAGCCTTATGCAACATTGCCATAGTAAAGGCACTGCACAGCACAGGTACGCTATCAGGACCACAGACATAATTCAAAATGTCAGTATGAAGTTAGATGTATATTATATACATACCTGCACGTTCATTTTAATACATATATAAAGACATTCTGGGAAAGAGCTCACAGCGCAGTAATGGTTCAGAATCACTGTTTTCATTTGTGGTCATGTAGTGGTCTGCTCGTGGTTAGGGACTGACTGCGGTGCTGTGTTCAGTTTCTCTGCGCTGATGCAATCCCACCCTACAACAAAAAATTTATTAGTCGTTTCTGAATATGATTGTCACAGTGCAGTAGTTGCACCTTGTCTGAAGTGGATCACATCTTGGTGTTTTATTTTTTCTGTGATTTTGTATTGCCTTCACTGTGTTTCACAATGCGTGCTGACTGTGTCAGTGCCCACAAGCCTCTGTCCAATTAGCCCTCATTCTATTTAATCTCCTTCACTTTAGTTTCAATGAAGAACTAAATTAGACGTTTTACTTAAATGTTGTTTTAATCTCTTTTTGCTTCTCTTTAAAAATAACAATTGCAACCTAAACAAAAGCAGTGCTTAATATGTAATATATCCTTTCCTATAGACGCTTACCACAGTAAAAGCACAGCGAAGTGTAATACAGCACAGCGAAAGCATGGTAAAGCACAGATAAGCACTATAAAGACCAGAGAGGTACGCTAACCCATATTAGTAATAATGGTAGACTAAAGTAATTGCACAGTATTACCAAGTCTTGTAAATCTGCACAATTACCTATAGAAAAGGGTTATCATAGATAAAGGAGTCCTTATCACAGAACTGCAACACGAGTGGTATTGGGTTCCCTTTAAGCAAACTCGAGAGGCCAGTGATCTGTAAGCAAGGACATCAGGAAGCTCTTAATTACACCGCTGATTGTGTTGTCATTGTTCCTCTGGTAAAAAGGAAGCACTTAAGCTTGCCAGCACAATAAAATGCACTAAATCAAAAATAAAAAAAGCCAAACATGATATTTCCTGGAGGCTGCGAGCCGCTGGTTCTGGAATGTGGCATGGCAGGGTTGTGATGTATCTAATGTGGGCAGCTGACCCGCCTCGGGGCAAATGAGGTATCAGCAACGCGGTGTGGTGAAATAGCCAATTTATGTTAACTTGGCTTTGAATCTGGACAGTTCTTATTCCTGAAATTACAGATTAGATCATTAAATTAGATATGAATACCGATTTAAAGATCCAATAGTTTCAAATGCCTCTCTCTCTTTTTTAATGCCTTACTCTTCTTGTCCTTTTGTGTGATTCTAAAGCCTGGCATCAGCTCAATTCACTGCACACCTTGAATGCCAAGTGCCTCTCTCTCTGTTTAACACCCTCATTCAGCCTAGTTGGCTCCACCAGCTCAGTTGGGAATCATGGGAATCTCAGAATCCCATGACAAACCTCCTCCGACTTCGCTCAATCCTTTGCTGTTTCTTTTCTGTTTCGCAGTCGGAACATGATGTGGGGCCTTGCGTTGGCGTGTCTGCTCTCTCTCTCTCCTGCAGGGGACGCTGTGCAGGACTGTAGCACTCACCCCACCTTCAGAGAACCTGGTCAGTCTCTCCCTCTCCCACCCCCCTCTCTCTCTCCTTCCTATCTACATGACTTCCCCTGACGTGAAGACCCACACACTTTCTCTTTCTCACAATCATCATTGACTTATTGGAAGCTGCAAATTCAGTGCTACTATCATATGATTATGTAAGAAAACCAATATCTGCAAATGAGTGCGCACAACACCAATTGCTATGTTAGTAAGTTTCCATTCATTGATTCCAACATTCAAAAGTTACACACATATCGCTGAAACATTGTAGCACCTATTTATAAACAGAAATCAGATAGTGATTGGTTACCTAATGTTCTGGAGGATAGCACACATCTCCCAGACACAGAACATACAGCTCTGCTACACAAGGTGAAATGTACCCCACTTTATCAATTCCTTGTTCCTCTGAGGCCTGAGCTGGTTGAGTTAAAAACATCCTTTAACCTTTAACCTTCATTAACCCTTACAATAACATATGATACAGTATGATTATATGATTACATATGATACAGTACTTTTTGGTTCATAGTTATAATGGGACTAGTGCTCCCAATACTACTACTACTACTACTATTACTAATAATAATAATAATAATAATAATAATAAATAATGTTGTCCTGCTGCCTGTCTGTCTGTCTCTCTTAACCCAGCGAACTCGGACATCTCTGTGATGTGTGGCACTCAGATCCTGGAGCTGAGCATCCTGCTGTGCCCAATCTACTTCGCTGGCTACAACGAATCGCTGATGGTGCTCAACGGGCAGTTTCGCACTCTCGCGTGCCACGGGACCCCTGATTGGTCGGTGGACCCGCCCATCCTGAAATACAACTTCTCCATCAGCGAGTGGGAACACACCACCTGCGCCCACGCTATGAGGGTATCCGTAACCTCCCTGGCTCTTCTGAGAATAAAACGGCCATCTTTCACTGCAAGCCAACAGTATAGCTCAGAGCAGGGGTGGGCAACCCTGGTCCTGGAGAGCCACAATCCTGCAGGTTTCCTGGATAGCTTTAAATCATCAATGGCTAAAGACCTGGAAAAAATGTTAGTGTTGATTAGCAAAGAATTAGTTCAATGAAGTAATTGGAAACGAAAATCAGAAGACCTTGCTGCTGTCCAGGACCAAGGTTGGTCACCCTTGAGGTACCAATTAAAATACCACAATTTGGCACAGCCAGAATAATCCCTAGTAAAGAGGTTTTACAGCAGCTGTGCGATTCCATTCACTGTGTAGGGCTCCAATGTGGAGTTTTGAAAGAAACACGTGATATCGCAAGCGCGTTCATTTTAATACATCCGGCACTACACTAGGTAACAAAGCATTTGTTTGTCATGTCTTCCTGGAAGGCTGTTACTGCTTCACATCATACCGGCTCAGCAGAGTCTTTGCGAACACATTGGACCATATCTGCAAAGCGTTTGCTCCAGTCTTTGATTAACTCCTAGTTTTTGAAAAGAGGGAAAAAAAACGCCTGCTCATTTTACAAAACCAGAGCCAAATGACTAACTTATATAACCCAAGTTCCCTAGGGACATATGTTTCTCATTTTGTAATGTTAAGAGAATAAGAACAGCGGTGTTTTACTCCCTAATAGAAACCTTTCCCTCTCGCTCTCCCTCCATCGTGGACAGATTGAGCAGGAGGTGGGTTCGGGAGTCTTCTCAGACTACTCCAGCGTCCAGTTTGCCAACATCTCCGGGGCCATTAACTCCTTCGACCCCAGCACCGGAACCATCACCTACCAGCAGGAGCTGATGTATATCTACTCCTGCCGATACCCCTTGCAGTACCTCGTCAACAACACTGAGATGGGCGTGTGAGTGCGAAAAGAAAGACGAAGCAAGGCTTTAAAACACCTTCCTTATCACTTTAACAGCATTCTTACACTGTAAGATCACTTTCCTGTGTCACTGTAATAGGAACCAAACTGGCTTCCCAGAGAAAATACGTGGTGGCAATAGGTTTCTATTTCCTGTTACACAGGAAGTGAACTTATTAGTATCCCCCGAATCAAAGTGAAAGGCTGTAATACAATGTAAAATGAAAATCATGTGTAGGTTTCCTGTTTCTTGAGGAAGACACCAGCCAAAACGTTGTCTACTTGACTTAGTTTCCTAATGTTTTACCTTCTGATTGAGTGTTTTGAAGTTAAGGTTTCCTATTAACTTCCAATTGCAACTGCACTCTCTCTGTTTCCTCAGGAGCGGAGTGAGTCTAGTAGTGAAAGACAACAACGGGAGTTTCATCAGCACTCTGAGCATGCAGCTGTTTGAGGTGAGGGGAGCAGACAGGCCTGGAAAAGGGCCTATGCTTTCTGTGCTTTACCGTATAGGGGATACCACGGTATACCACTGGGAAGCAATGGTCAATTGAGGTAAGTTTTCAATTATTCTGTGTTTGTTTTCTGTTTGTTTTCTGTCTCACTGCAGGACAGGAGGTACAGCACCCAGTTGATCATTCCTTCCACCGGTCTGCAGCTGAAGAAAAGGATCTTCGTCGAAGTGAAAGCAACAAATCTCACCGACAGGTAAAGAGACAAGACAGCGCACCACAGGAAATACTGTCTGACTTTACAAGCAGACAGTCATGGCAGAGAGGCATGAAAGGGTGCAGTGAGGAAAGTGTGGACCTCATGTCCATGTTCGGTGATAACAGTGTGTTGATCATCACCCAGCAGTGCTGTAGTCCTGCGCCTGAAGATAACAGAACGTCAGTAAAATATAGATTTTTCTAAATTCACATTTTATTTGTATACTGGACTCCTGTAATAGGTAATGCATTTATGTCATTTCTACAAGTGTTTCTACAAAGTGTCTTTCTCCATCTTGACGGAATGCTTCACTTTGTGCACGTGTCTGTGTGTCCGTGGCTTTGTTTGTGTTTGGGTCCGCAGTCGTAGTTGATGCACGGTTGCTGTCGTCTTCGTCAGCAGTTTTAGCCTTCTTGAAGAAGTAGCTCGTAACAGAAGCAGTTCCTAATGCTCTTTTCATTGCATCAAGAGGACTGCTGACTGAATCAGCCGTTGTGCGGGAGATGGGAGTCATGTGACTTAGCTAGCCGATCATGCGAGTTCCATCTTGACTACACTACTGTTGTCTATAGAAAATGGTTCTGGGGCGGTGTTCTGGTGTGGCCACACCACTATAACCCAGTATGTATCGCAGACAAATCTGTTTTTGTAAGACGAGTAAATTCAGCGTGTTTGCAGGTTCAATGTCTTGCTGGACCGCTGCTATGCCACAACCTCTCCATTCCCAGTCAGCAGCTTGTTCTACGACCTCTTTGTAGGGTAAGTAGAACTCTCTCTCCTCTCATTCCCTCTCCCTGCCCCTCTTCCTCTGTTGACGTCAGCTCTCTTCCCTCCCCTCCCTCTCATTTTTCTAATAAGCTCACAAGCTGGCACTCCTTGTGCATTCTCATACCACATTTACACAACATTCCCCCGGTAAATATTCATATCTAATCTTTGTCAAACTCTTACATCTCTCTCCCACTTCCCTTTATCCCACCACTCCATCTCCCTTCTCTTTCTTTCCCTTCACTTCTCTCCCTTCTTTGCTCTTTCCCCTCTGCCCCTCTTTCCCTCACTCTCACCCTGCATCTCTCTCACATCTCTGCTCTCATCTTCTCTCTCCCTTCCCCTCTCCCCTCATCTCTTTGCCCCTTTATCACGCGTCTGCTCTCGCCCTCTCTCTCTCCTCAGCTGTACTCGCGATGGTCAGACAGTGATCGTTTCGAATGGTCAGGAGCAGCTGGCTCAGTTCTCGTTCGAGGCATTTCGGTTTGTGGAGCACAAGAACCTGCCTGTGTCCACCTTCTACCTGCACTGCGCCACGCGGCTGTGCGAGAAATCAGCATGCAGAGACATCAGCCAGGTAGCAAGGCCACAGCCGAACACAGTCACACCTGAACGATCCAGCCACACTTCTCTGTGGCCCTTCACATTGTTCAGTTCAACCAGTTCTAATGCATCAAATACTAAAAATACAGGGAAAAGGACTGTCTCGCTCTCTCTGTCTGATCCCACAGAACTGCACGCTGTCATCTCGCAGGAGGAGAGAGGCGCAGTCAGGTCAGAGTGGGGCCGTGAGTGAAGCCGAGACAGTGAGCTCCGGACCAATCGTCACCAAAGTGGAAAGTGGTGAGAGCAGAGGTGTATCTAAGACCCTATTCACAAAACTTTGAGCCATGACCTAATTCAAGATTTGTTTTATTAAATGTATGTTGATTATTTAAATACACTTTGATATTCAGTGGGAAATGGCTGACTACGTCCATGTGTACTTTTTAAGCTTCGTCTTAAGGCCCATGCATTCAATTGTGAGGCAGACTGCAGGAGGCGTCAGCGTGAATGTGTGTGTGTGTGTGTGTGTGTGTGTGTGTGTGTGTGTGTGGAAATGCCACATTCTCCATTCTGACACTCCTTTCCTCTTCTGCAGTTGTTCCTTCTACAGAACACTTGAAAGGTAAGAGAAATGAATCATCGTTCTGAAATATCTTGGTGTGACAGCACAGGAGTCTTCAATCTACCCACAGAGTATGTACTGTACAGTGCCAATGCAAGCTTCCCCGCACAGCCACTCAACCCTACCCTGGAGGGACTGCCCCTTAAGGGGGTGAGGAGGCAGGTTAGTCTCCATGTCCACCCAGTCACTGGCCTCTCTGCAAAACTAAGCCAAGCGATAATGTCTGCTAGGAACAGATTAAAGCACCAGGATTCATTACATATAGAATCCCAGCAGCCACCCGAGTGGAATGGTTTTCAATCCCTATTGACCTGCATTCCAACAGGCTTAATGCCTCACTGAGCCACCCAGTTCCTGTAGCTCAATGCTGCAGCTATGCCATAGTTCTGTTATTCCTGGTATAAATGCTGCAGAATGGCTGTGCTCGCTCAGTTCAAAATCTAATGCTGTTTTCTATTTGAACGCCGTTCCTTCTCTCCTCAGAATCCACTTCCAGAACCATCCTGGCAGGAGTAGGCGTGGCCATCGGAGTGCTGGGCGTGGCCTGTGTGTCATTACTGCTTTTCATGGTTTTCCGGAATCATCAATCAAGACAGAAAACAAAGCTGGGAGATGAGTGAGGGAGTTAGTGAATGGGTGCGAGACATTTCAAGCCAAAATGTGTCATGCAGATAAGCAGATGTTTGGAGAATATATTAAGCCAAGCCAAATACATAATCAACTACATTTCCAATATATTTCATACACAATTTTCATATATACATACTGCATCGTGTGTGATAGTGTATGTGTGTGTGTGTGTGTGAGAGAGAGAGAGAGAGAGAGAGAGAGAGAGAGAGAGAGAGAGAGAGAGAGAGAGAGAGAGAGAGAGAGAGAGAGAAAATTATATCAATATCATAAATTAGGATGAGACTGGTCCTAGGAAGGTATTCTGCTGTCCAATTATCTATCTATCTACAATATCAAGCTATATATCAGTATATCTATCCAAGCATACAGATGTTTGTAAAATCATTTCTTTTTATGTTTTGCAACTATTAAATATATTTTAAATAAAATTTGAACTGCTCCTTTGTCCCTTTACTTCCTTCAGGTGCATTCATCTGAGATTTTAATAGAACTGTTTACACTGATGCCATTAACTACCACGCCAAAAAAAAGACACAACGGTTTTTTAAATTGTCAACCTACAGAGAATGGTGCGCAGAAAACCTGTCTTCAACAGTGTTGTTCACATGCAACATTTCCCACGTGTTCCCCTGCATGTCCTGAAAATCACCCCCAACACGTGACTTTATCTCTGCGGGAACACTGCTAAACCGCCCACATCATGTGACACTGTCTCCCTGGTAACGATATAAACACTCGCCACACACGTGATTGTGTCTCCGTGGAGATGCCTTTCCTGTCGTGGTGTTCTGTTTCTATGGAGACGCAGCAACACAAATATCGTGCTGCAGGGAGTGTGGTTACCTAATTGAAGTTGTTAAATTTCATTTTTTTTTTCCAAAAATAATTTGTTTACGTTTATTCTACAATTTAGTTGGAACCTTTTTTTAAGGGTTTCCTCATTTTAATTTTAAGTCCGTCATACTGTCAAACAGTACTAAAAAAGGTAAGTTTGAAATATGAATTATAACAATGTAGGAAGTTTATGAATACCGGTAACTATTTTTTTTTAATCGATATAGGTGTATAATTATGTCATTCACAATTGCTGTATGTTATTTATGTATTTATTTGACAGGGACAACGTACAATTTTTAACATGTCATAAGATGCATTGCACCCAGATTTAGCTATGAGCTCATTTTCATTATCAGTAACTGGACAAACACAGAAACAGAAAATAATACAAATAAAGTAACATTTACAGAAGGGAATATGATCGAGCATCAGATAATTGCATAAGAAGAAAAAAGAAAATAGAAAAAAGGAATATAAGGATACGCAGAAAGAAATGGCAGACATATACAACCAAATGAATAATAATAAACATTTAAAATACACAACTAAAAACTAAGTACAACACATAACAACACAGAAACAGCCCCAAAAAGCCCCAGCGTCCTTTCCTCATATCCTTACAATTACCTCACACGCTGTCACTCAGCCGCAGGAATATCAATCCGTAGCAGTCTTTAATCGTATACAGTATGAAAATGAACCACCGTGAGACATTTATTATTACATGTTTAAAATATATTACTATTATAATGTAAGACTAACACAGTTTCAGGAGACATTGAAAATAATGGCCGCCACTTTGTAATTGTAATAGTTCAGGGATACTATAGCGCCTTTCATCTCATGGATCCCAAAGTTCTTCACACACAAAAGAAGAACAATTAGTCCATTCAATTAAAAACGAAATTTAATAACATTAAAATTAAAAGAGACAAAAATGTGGCTGTAATGGTGAAATTAAAAAAAAACTAACATAAAATAATTGTAACAATAGAACCATTAAAAACAGTCAAATAAAATCAATATATTAATAACATTGGAATTAAAAAATGACAAAAGAAAGATTGCAGTTTTGATTGTAAAATTGTAAAACTAGGATACGAAAAAACTATTTTGTAAAAATCCAATGAAGGAATAATGAATAACTTTTGTGTGAACCAGCCTTGTTCCACTTGTTAATTATGAATGCACTGTCACTCTCCCCGCTCTGTCCCTCCCCTCTGTCCAGCCAATGAGTGTCATCTCCTCTGTCCACTCGGGGAGCTCCCGTTCCCGGCGCTATCGAACCCGAGCTTACACCTCCCAGGTTGATGAGACACTGTTCGCAACGCCAAAGAAGGTAACTCCTCATTCTTTTTTCCTTTGTCATTCTCTTCTCTATTTCTCTTTACCTCTCAATTTGTCTGATACCAATGTCAACTTGACAGAAAGCCACCTTTTCAGGAACTGTGGCTTCAAACCTGGTTCCAGGAGAGCGGGAGACCTAGTTTGAGGCAACTTTGCTGTATCAAACTCCAAGTCTCCCCTGGTGTGCCATGCAGTGGCCTGAAACCAAGCCTCCTGAAACCAAGTTCCAAGCCACAAAGTGGATTCATGTTCCCTCAGCTTATGAACCAACAACAAAATCATCTACCTCCAGAGCTGCATGATACACAATGGTGTGCCGTTACAACAGGAGTCGATATGTCTACTCTCTGCTATCGTTCAGTATGACAGTATATCATTTATCTCCTCCAGCTTTCTGCCTCTGACAACCAGGGTTCAAAGGCACAGGGCGGTAGTGCACCACGCGGGCTGTCACACTCTGCTCCCAACCGGAGAACACAAAAACCAAAAACAGTCCGGATCATCACCAAGGACCTCATCCGAGATCTCAGGTCAGTGTCTCTGACTGCCTGTGCATCTGCAAAGTGCTGTCAAAACTGGTATAAGGAGCTGAGCTGACCTTTTTACTTGTTAAGCTTTTCATGCATGAAATATTGAAAATAGCTGAAAAAAGTATATATATATATATATTTTCCATTGCTTAATATGGGGAGAAAGTGGCATCCGACTCACATGACGTCGTCATGCATTTGCCTTCCATATTATTACTTGTTTATTCAACAGACACCTTTATCCAAGGCGACTTACAGAGACTAGGGTGTGTGAACTATGCATCAGCTGCAGAATTACTTACAACAACGTCTCGCCCGAAAGATGGAGCACAAGGAGGTTATGTGACTTGCGCAGGGTCACACAATGAGCCAGTGGCTGAGCAAGGATTTGAACCGGGGACCTCCTGGTTATAAACCCTTTTCTTTAACCACTGGACCACATCGCCTCCTTTAGACTAGAAAAGTTTTTTTTTTTTTTTTTTTAAACTTTCCCCATATGAGGTCACCATGCATGCTAGGGTTCAAATTAAAATGTTGCACTGGAATAAAAACAAGTTGTACTGAAGAGAAATATTGTATTTCCCCATCAGACTGTAATCTCTCTCTGTCGGTCTGTCTGCTCTCTATCCCTAATTAAATATTTGTTTTTACCCATGTAGAATCCCGAGCGAGGACCCCTCTGGCTTGTCAGTCATAATGTGTCCTCAGGAGTTCCAGCGAATCACTTCTGCCTCCCGTGTACTGACCGCTGAGGAGAAAGAGGCGGAGCTTGCTGCTAAGACCAGGAAGAGAGAGGCAGCCATAGTGAGGACTGCTCCAGACACACGATCTCTCTCACTTTGCATCTCTCTTTCCCTCTACCTCTTGTAAAACTACATTGTAAAGGTTACATCACAATAACTCCTTTTTTGTCCAACTTTCCTTATTTTACGTACGTGAAGGAAACTGGTATCGGCACCGAAAGCGTGAATCCACAAGCCCCCCAAAATAAATTGCAGAGATGCCATCTTTCCACTGCACTAGACTGGTTAACAAGCAGGGAGGAGCTGATGGTAATTTCAATTTAGATATTTGCTGCCGTGTCATCTTGCTCTCCTCCCTCTGTCAGGAAGCAGCGGAGGATAGGAAGGCCCGACTGCGGCAGGCGGATTTCTCTCGCATGAGGAACGCTGGGCTGAGTGAGCTGGAGGCAGAAGCCAGGGACAAAGCTCAGTACCTGCTGGAGAAAGCCAATGCGCTGAGAATGGAACAAGAGGACGAAATCAAACACATCAATGAGGTGAACCATCTCTCTCACCTTCTTCCTTTTGCTTGCTCTCTCTCTCATCTCTCAGCCTTTCTCCCTCTCTCTTGCCTTGTCCCTTCCCACCCTCTCCTCTCTTTCTAACCCTCTCAGTCTATCTCCCTCGTTCTCAGCTCATCCTGGGCTCGCAGTGCCACGCGATACGAGACACTCAGATCCTGGAGAAGAAACAGATCCTGTCAGAGCTGCAAGAGGAGGAGAAGAGGCTAGACGCCATGATGGAAGTAGAGCGAAGGAGAGCCATCAAGATGCAGGAAGAGATTGATGAGATGAGGAAGCAGCAGAGAATCGAGTAGGGATTCATGCTCTCCCTCTATTACACTGCACTCTAGTCCAGGAATACACCCTTACTTTGAGTCAGATGTAGCTCCATTGCAAAATTTGCACCGCATAAATACTTACCGGTCAGACCAGCTCCTTTCAATATGGAGACAAACTGAAGATCTCCCTCTATTAGAACCAGCTCGCTATTCAGACCATTTTACCCAGTCCCTTTGGTAGCCATAATTGAGAGATTCCACTTTGTGACTTTTATAAATGTAACTGTTTGTTTTTCTTTCTGTAAACATTTAGGATAAATCTACAATGCTTTCTTGTGCACATTCAGCATGTGCTGTGTATCTGTGCATGTCAGGCTACAAAAAAATGTCTGTGAGGGCACTGTTGAATACCCTGTCCCTGTGTCTCTCCCTTTCAGTTCCTTATTCTCTATCATCTCACGCTCATTGTCTCATTCTCTGTCTCTGTCGCAGAGGGAAGGTGCAGATCATACAGCAGATGGCGGAGAGGCAGGAGGAACGACTGCTGAACGAGCAGTTTAAGGAACAAGAGGGGCAGCAAGTGCTGGATAAACTTGAACAGCTCCAGGTGGAGGAGATGGAGGTAGCTGTCCTGCCTGGAAGAGCATGTGCACTTTTGGAACGATCTGTCCCCGCTTAGACCTGAGAGGATAGAGGAGTCTTTTCTGTCGATTTAGATTTCTCTCTCTTCTAACTCTTGTGCCCCTCAGATCCTGCAGAGGAAATGGGAGGAGCAGCGTCAGATGCAGCGAGAGATCCAGCAGATCAATGAGGCCAACCTGCGAGCAAAAGAGCGCAAGAAAGAAGAGGAGAGGCTGGCCGACCTGCACGCCTTGGAGTATACCCGCAAGAAACTGGTGAGAGAGGGAGGAGGGGACAGATCAGAGAGGGTCTTTCACTGAGCGGCTTAATGCACCCAATATTTATTATCTCATCAGGAGTGGGAGGCAGAGTATGAAGCAGAGCAGGAGCGAATCAGGAAGAAGAAGGAACAGGATGTGGCTCGCCTCCGCGCCCTGCAGGAGAGAGACAGAGACCACCAAGCGGAGCAGGTGAAGGGCTCACTGTCTCTCTGCGCCTTCCGGGTTTCAACTGCTCATGAAGCTTACTAAGATTTTGCAGTGTTTTTTTGCTAAAAAAAAAGACGAGCAGTTAAGAGCCCACTATATTAACAATTCCAATGTTCTGATACAGTATACTACAATCTGAAATCAGTGCAAGACAAGTGAATACAACAGAATGCCATTTCTCATAGGTAATAACAAATAACAGAATTAGGAATATAAACATTAGGCGGGGCGGGTATTTACCCAACATGCTAATAGAATTGCTCATTGTTAAATCCGCCGCGGTCAGGATGCGCTGCGCGCTCGCAGGAACCAGGAGGCGGCTGAGCGAGAGTGGCGTCGGAAGGAGAAACAGGATGCGCTGAACAAAGCCAAGGAGGACGAGGCGCTGACGAGAGACAGGCTGCAGCAGGTGGCTCACAAGGAACACCTGCTCTCCGTGCAGGCTGGCAGGGAGCGGTCCGAGTTCGACAGAGTGCTGAGGTAACTGTACACTCCTGCCTGGCTGCTATTAGGTATTGAACCATATCTTTTTCTCTTTGCTGGCCGATATTCCCTGGTCTACATTATGTATGTATATATATATATATATATATATATATATATATATACAGTACTGTGCAAAAGTTTTAGGCAGGTGTGAAAAAATGCTGTAAAGTAAGAATGCTTTCAAAAATAGACATGTTAATAGATTATATTTATCAATTAACTAAATGCAAAGTGAGTGAACAGAAGAAAAATCTAAATCAAATCCATATTTGGTGTGACAACCCTTTGCCTTCAAAACAGCATCAATTCTTCTAGGTACACTTGCACAAAGTCAGGGATTTTGTAGGCATATAGTCAGGTGTATGATTAAACAATTATACAAAACAGGTGCTAATGATCATCAATTCAATATGTAGGTTGAAACACAATCATTAACTGAAACAGAAACAGCTGTGTAGGAGGAATAAAACTGGGTGAGGAACAGCCAAACTCAGCTAACAAGGTAAGGTTGCTGAAGACAGTTTACTGTCAAAAGTCATACACCATGGCAAGACTGAGCACAGCAACAAGACACAAGGTAGTGTTACTGCATCAGCAAGGTCTCTCCCAGGCAGAAATTTCAAGCCAGACAGGGGTTTCCAGATGTGCTGTCCAAGCTCTTTTGAAGAAGCACAAAGAAACAGGCAACTTTGAGGACCGTAGACGCAGTGGTCGGCCAAGGAAACTTACTGCAGCAGATGAAAGACACAACATGCTTACTTCCCTTCACAATCGGAAGATGTCCAGCAGTGCCATCAGCTCAGAACTGGCAGAAAACAGTGGGACCCTGGTACACCCATCTACTGTCTGGAGAAGTCTGGTCAAAAGTGGCCATGGAAGACTTGCGGTCAAAAAGCCATACCTCCGACGTGGAAACAAGACCAAGTGACTCAACTATGCACGAAAACACAGGAACTGGGGTGCAGAAAAATGGCAGCAGGTGCTCTGGACTGATGAGTCAAAATTTGAAATATTTGGCTGTAGCGGAAGGCAGTTTGTTCGCCGAAGGGCTGGAGAGCGTACACGAATGAGTGTCTGCAGGCAACATTGAAGCATGGTGGAGGTTCCTTGCAAGTTTGGGGCTGCATTTCTGCAAATGGAGTTGGGGATTTGGTCAGAATTAATGGTCTCCTCAATGCTGAGAAGTACGGGCAGATACTTATCCATCATGCAATACCATCAGGAGGCATCTGATTTGCCCCAAATTTATTCTGCAGCATTACAACGACCCCAAACATACAGCGAAAGTCATTAAGAACTATCTTCAGCGTAAAGAAGAACAAGGAGTCCTGGAAGTGATGGTATGGCCCCACAGAGCCCTGATCTCAACATCATCGAGTCTGTCTGGGATTACATAACGAGAGAGAAGCAACTGAGGCTGCCTAAATCCACAGAAGAACTGTGGTTAGTTCTCCAAGATGTTTGGGCCAACCTACCTGCCGAGTTCCTTCAAAACTGTGTGCAAGTGTACCTAGAAGAATTGATGCTTGATGCTGTTTTGAAGGCAAAGGGTGGTCACACCAAATATGGATTTGATTTAGATTTTTCTTCTGTTCACTCACTTTGCATTTAGTTAATTGATAAATATAATCTATTAACATGTCTATTTTTGAAAGCATTCTTACTTTACAGCATTTTTTCACACCTGCCTAAAACTTTTGCACAGTACTGTATATATATATATAGTTTGGTATGTCTGTATGTATTATTATCTGTAATGTGCAAATTTTGCCTGGTTGCAGTAAAGATCTTTCTGTCCCTGTCTTTTGCTCAGGGCCCTGGAGAAGTCAATCGCTCATGACAAGGAGAAGGAGGAGAAGAGCCAGTGGGAGAGGTTTCACAATGCGGACGGGCTGCGGCAGCAGATCCGAGAGAGAGAGGCACAGGCCATCGAGAACCGCAGAGAGAACTTCCGAGGGGGAGAGCGGCTGAACCAGGAGGCGAGAGACAGGAGAGCGCGCCTGGACGAGATCAAATTCAAGAAACTCACAGAGCTCCGGTGAGACTGGGAGAAAGAGCTGAGAGGAGCAAGGGTCCTGTTCACTTCACCAATTGAATATCTGGTGCATTAACCACCAATAAATGATAGGGTTCTGTATATCCTGCTCAAAATGTATTGTGTATTGAAATTAACCAGTTTCCAAACGGACTGGTAATTGTAGACTTGTGAGAGAACATGACCACTAGGTCTAGTTGGCTATAAATGTAGGGTTTACTGTTTTAGAAAATGAAACTACAGCTTTTCTTTCCCAGTATGTGTCATGTATTTATTATATCAATCATTTTACATACCTCTAAACTTGTAAAAGGAAACTGGAATATATATTTAATTCACACAAGAAAGTTTTTGCTTAAAAGAACTTCCCAGCGTTTGGGAATATTTTTTTTTTTTATTAATATATAATTTTCTTGTTATTTTCTCTGCAGAAAGGCAGGTCTACCAGAGAAGTACTGCAAAGAGGTTGAAAGAAAAATCCACGTTTTACCCACCCTGGCTAACTGAGAGAGCAGGACGACCTAACAGAGACAGACGACAGACTAAAAACACAAAACAACTTGTGATGCTTATCAGGGGGAAATAATAATAATAAAAAATTACCAGCTCAGATAATGATGGTTACTCTGTTTCATCTGAGCCCCCCTCCCTCAGTTCTCTTGTAGTGTTTATTAAAAAAAAATGGTACCTTCATGCAGTGACAGATTGATACACAGATTGACTGCGAGTTTTGCTATTGCATTTATTACACACATTTTACCTTTATTTAGTCCCTGATGTTAAACAAAAATAAAATCAAATATAATGACCTTCTCTAACTGCTGTGTGTGTGTGTCATTTATTTTCCCTAAATAAAGACCTGTGTGCTCTGATTTTTTAAGTAATCATTAAATCATTAAAATAGGACTCTCCATGGAAATACAACAAACCAATTACCTGTCGTGCAATACTATATGTGTGTCACTCTGTGGTAAATGACGTCAATGCCTTTTTAGTTCTAAAACCTCAGAACTAACAGTCCTGCTGAAAGCCCTTCAATTTCCGTTTCGTTGCACCGGCCGAGTTTGTTCTGCAAGTCAGTCACTCCACAGCAGCTCAGTTATCAGAGCTCACTCCTCTGGGCTCTCTGATCTGGGACTGGGTGCCCCAATCAACTCTGCTTTGTTTCCACAGAGCCTGGTTGCACATCCAAAAGGATAGGAGTCGTAGCAGGAATGATATCTACGGAAGTTTTCCTCTGTCTTGTCCTCGTGCTACTTTCTGATGTACTGCACCCATGGTCGGAAGGTAAGTGAAGATCTGGTTTGTTCTCTATTTGCAGTCTGTGTCTGCTTCAGGATCAGCTCAGAGAGGTTCAATTTGAGGTGCTTCCGTGTAGGATTATTATTCTTTGAATGCTACTTGTTATTGCTGCTTTTGTTTGAATGCATTGGTATCTTCGTTGCTGTGGCTTCCTTAATTTAAATAATATTATTTTGTTCAAGGTCTCATTGTAGAGGGGTTAGCGGTTCACCAGACAGTGTAAATGCAACAATATCCAGCTTTTTATAGACCCAATTTAAACACATGTAATAATTGTAGACACATAGAACAAGTTTATATCATTAACAGTAGTTAGCTAAACAAAGATCACAGGATTGCATTTATCTTTCAATTTCTTGTTCGTGAACTTGTGAGGCTCTGTTGCTAAACCGCCAAGCCGCTTGAAATCTAAGATCTTAGTCAATGTGACGTCTGAAAGTTTTATACTCAATGTCCATGCATGAATAAAATTAGTTTCTGTTTAGTTTTGCACCGGTAAATATTTCTGTTCATAAACTAATCAAGTAATGTCAAACAAATGCCATGTTACATCTTCTTCTTCTTTTTCTTCTTCTCTGGGGCTCCCATAATCCTCTCACTGCTGTGTGTTTCATTAGTACTGCTGCTGCTGTTGTAAATGCAATGATATCTAATTCTGCACAATTGTATTTAGCTGAAGGTCTGGTAGAGGGGTTGGAGGTTCATCAGCCAGCCCGGCTGTCTGCTACACTCGGAGAGACAGTCACCCTACACTGCAACTTCTCCTGCACTCTTCAGGGTAGAGATCGGTTCTATGGGAAATTCTACAGAGTGAAAGGAGGGAAGAATATATACACTGACAATAATACTGTATCACAAACCACATGTACCGTGTCATCCACCATTGCAAATATCACACTGGAGAGTGAAGCTGTTTACTACTGTGAAGTGAAGATACCAACTCATACAGGGGACTGGTTCCGGAACTGCTGTTACTGTTTATGGTAAGGCTACTTATGCATTTGTTATTTATTAAATACATTATCCAAGACAGTCAGGACTTACAAGCAATGCAGAGAGGAACCTTTAAGGTTTTGAGCTGGATTTTCAGAACCAGAATCTCCAAGCTTTGAGCCCTCACATTTAACCACTAGAACACTCTACCTACCAGTTATCTGACTGGTTCTCATGGCTTCTAATACAGTAAAAGAAGATTGGAATGGGATTATGAAACTAGAGAAATGTATCCAGTTCTATGACAAATTTCAGTGCGTCACACAAAAATAATAATTACAAGTGAATCTTGTGGTCGGCGAAAAACTCCCCATACATACAACTAGTCAGCAAGATTCTTTATGATGCATGCTTCAGATTCAGCCACATAACTATGTAAGGTTTTATATACCTTGTAATAATGTTATGTGCCGATTTAAATGGTAAAAGTGAGAAATTATTGAAACTGTGTCTCTGAACAGTGTGTGATTTTCCTGTGTTTAATGTAAGGCTTTTCCACTCTGCACATAGACATTTCACCTCCGCTCTGATTAACTGGCATAACCTGGGGTCCCGTCTTTGTGTGTCACAAGATGCTATCACTTCAAAAACTGTTTCCTCATTTCTATTGTAATGTTTCTATTGAAAAACTAAAAGCTTGTCTTTTGAAACCAGAAAGCTATTTGTGATGATGTGCAAACCACAAACTTCTGCTTAAATGATGCAATAGAGTCATAGAACACCTCCTATCGGAAGGGGGTCGGCTTCGCTATTGGTAAGAATTATTAGGTTACACCTCTTATATGTGGGACCCCACGTCCTGTGGGAGGTAACCTGCTCAGTATATTTATGTCTGTATGTTTTAGGGCTCACATTTGCTCTCGAATACCACCTGGGGAGACCGATAGCACTTCTTCCATGACCTCAGCTACAGTGGTCCACAAAGAAGTCATTAATGCAGATGTATTTGTTTTGTTTTTAGTCCCCATTCCTATTAGAAAAGGATTAGCAGGGAACAGGTATTGGCTCCTAAAAACGATTTATATTTTGTTCCACTTCCAGCTGAACCTTCCTCAATGGAGATCCCAGAGCCACCGATCCTTGTTGTTGATACAGAAGCCCTCCTGAGCTGTGCAGTGAATGGATTCTATCCTCAGAACATCTCTGTAACCTGGTTCCATAGGGATCTTCAGGTGCCTTTGACCAGCATCACCAACCACCTCACTACAAACAGGAATGGTACATTCTCTCTGACCAGTCAGTACAGATTCACCCCTGCAGTGCGAGACAATGGTACAGTCTGCCGATGTCAGGCCTCCCACCCAGCATGGAGATGTCATGTGACACTGGAGGGAGTCCTGGATGTCAATTGTGAGTGCAGTGTAAAGATGACTGTAGCCCAGGGTGGGATCTCTTCATAATTAATTGTAGAGTGGAACTTATAATAAGGACAAGCCACACAGTCTGCATGCTGAACCCACAACAGAATCCAGTATAGCTAAGCTGTTTGGCGTGCAGAATATTAGAAAGCAGGTACATGCTTATTCCTATGAACCTGTAAGAGAGAGAGAGCAGGCCTCTCCAAAACAGAATAGGGGAGATCAATCATGGTTGTTACAATAGGGACTTGATGAAAATTAAAACAGGAACACATTGTTTGATTCTGCCACCTCTTCTAAATTGAAAACCCTTCAGCACCATAACAACACAATAAAGTACAAATTATTTTTTATATTGCGTCATTCCCTGAGCACTGTACAAAGTTAAAAACAAAACAAGAGAGATTATATGTACAATACACTCCAGCTACAGCCAGTTATATAAAAGCACCTGCCTGATGTCAACTGGAATAGAGTTCCACAAACGAGCACAACAGCAAAAAGCTCAGGCTCCAGCTGATTGAAGATGACTTTTTGGTACAACTAAAAGAACTGCATTTTTTGATCTCAAAGAACCAATAGAAATATACAGAGTTAGTGATAACACAAGCAGCAAGACCCTACAGTGATTGCGATCTTATAGTTTTAAACAGAGTCCCATAATGTTTTTCTCCCTCTCTCTAGATGGACCCCAGTCCTTGAACCTCACATCCCAGAACAGACCGGTCCTGGGGGAGGGATCAAACAAAACCCTGGAGCTCCCAGCGGGGTCCCCCTTAGACGTGTCCTGCTGGCCGGACGGGAACCCTCGACCCTGGACAGGGTGGTTCAAGGACAGGGGGGACGGGCTGACCCCCGCGGAGCCACCTGTTGGGTGCAGCAACGAGACCCTCCATGTTGGAGCGGTGCAGAGAGAGGATGAGGGGGTGTACTGGTGTGTGGCGAGGAACAGCTATGGGGAGAGGAACACCAGCTTCACTCTGCTGGTGGTGGTTTCTGATTACGGTACCGTACTCGAATTTATGATTTCACATACTGCACTTTCAGTTTAAGGATATGTGTGTGGGGGTGAAAAGAGATTGTGGGGAACTGTGGCGGAGTGTCCCGCCCCTATATATATATATTTATTATTATTTGTATTTTTGTTTGCGGCACAGATCAAAGCGCCACGCATCCTCACAGAGTTTTTAAATTATAAAAACAAACAACAAATATGCTGCACTTTGATCTGTGCCGCAAACAAAAATACACATAATAATAAATATATATATATAGGGGCCGGACACTCCGCCACAGGAACCCTTAAAGGTTTTTTTACTGATAAGATCTATGCTTACTCGTGACCTATTTAATGAGAGCTCTGCACTGACAGTGTCTCTCTTCTCTTGTAGTCACTTCTTTTATAGCTCGACTCCTGGCCACTGTGATCTTCTTCTTTTTGGTTGCTCTGATGCTGATCTGCACAAATATTATCCGAGATAACCGGTGCCGCCCTGGGCTGAACCATGGAGAACGTGAGCCTGGGCTGAGCGGTCTGAAGGAGGATGATTAGCGTAGAGATACTGGTCGTGTCTTTAAAAGGTTTGCTATGGCCAGTTGGTACGCTCTTTCAGTAGATCATGAATGTGCTGCTGCAACAGACATCAGGCTGCACTTCAGCTACCCACACAGTATCTTATCTCTAAAGTCTGTGAAACAGGAGCCTTTCTCTGTTAATCGTTAAAGCAGTTAGCTACAGGTGACTTTTTATAGCAATATCCAGTTCTTTCAAATGTTTACATTTTGTAGCTTGATCTTTGGATAAAACGTCATCTAGTTGCTTAAAAGCTGCCTTGACTTAAATGGCCTTATGATCTTGTTGTTATGTTCCTACACTTTTTAAACAACTCAAAATAACCAAGCAAAACATCTTTATTTGTATTGTTATATTAATGATTTAAATAGCTAATGCTTCTGTGCTTTCTTTGATGTGATTGTAACTTTTTTTTTTTTTTTCTTATTGTCAAGACCCCACTGTGGGTAAGAAATGACTCCTATTGCAATCTGCTCACTGTGATTTTATCAAAGTGTCGAAAAGAATTAAAATGATACTGCGATGCTGTTTAAATGTGTGTGTTCCAGTAAATAAAGGCAAAGTGAATTCAGTCTTTTCACTAGCATTGAAGTGGGCTTTGTCACAGGCTGCTTTGTGGTTACAAAGAGGCCTGTGTTTCCAAGAAGTCGTTGACAACAGGCACCTTTTGAAACCCTCAAAAACCACAGATGGCTCCCCAAAAGGCACAGCTACATGGACATTTTTCAAGCAAACATATAATACCATTTTAAAATGCTGTGTTGTGTTCCGCACGCTCTGCATTTCATTATCAGTCCCCCCCTTTTATATATATATATATATATATATATATATATATATATATATATATATATATATATATTTATCTTTTCTCTACATCATTAGCTGGGTTTTCACTGTCTTCGTCACCATTGTCTTACTAACCTCAATAAGCAAAGCAGTTCCACTTACACACATTCCAATCTATTATTCAACAGACGACTGCATTCAGATAGTGTGTAAAATTGTCAGGGAGCCAGTGATAGTCATTTTAAAAATAGTGAAAATGATCAGACCAAGAACAATGCGTCAATAGTGGTGCAGAATGAACCAGAAACAGCATGAGCTGAGGGAACAGTTCAGCTAACTGAGGTCAGCAGTGGAACCCTATGAACAAAAAACTTTACTTAAGAAATATTGTATAAAGTTTGTTTATCAAAAATGTATTTGCTGTGTTCATTATTATGGTCCAGACTTACAGTATTAAACATTTTGCTCCAGGTGAAAGTTATTATTAGAATTGCTTTCTATTATGAAAAAACAAACGGTTCTGTGAACCAACTTGCATGGACATTGAAACTAGCATTCTGAGTTCTCATTTTTAAACAAATTATATTACCTATTTGCACTGGGAAAAAGGCTTCGGAAGCCTTTGCTCTTTGGGGTGTTGCCGGAAATTTATTGAATGTTACTTTAATTTTTGTGTACAAAATGTAAAGCTTTGTCTCAGAGGAAGCATAGCGGTATATATGGTAATATGTGGTAAAGGACTTCCCTGAATTGGATTCTGAAAACTGCTGAAGAGGCAGCCACTCTCATTAAAGCCTCTCAACTTCCTATCGAGCAGATGCAGCTTCATGTGCTGTTTTCGTTCCTACAGTCAGTCTCTCAGCAGCAGCTCAGTACTTTTACAGTTCGATCCCGGCTCTCTGATCCTGCACTGGAGCCCCCTGATCAGCTCTTCCACCTCGTATCCACAGTACACAGCAGGACAGCAGGACCATGAAAGGGGACGGCAGCCGGGACAATGTCTAAGGAAGCTCCTCTCTTTCTTCTTCACCTTCTCTCAAGTGTACTGCTGCACCCACAAACTGGAGGTAAGTCTGGATTACAGCCTCAGTTCTGGCAGGGTCTGGTTTGTTGTCTGCATGGTGTACTTAAAATGTTTATTGAATAAATGATTGGGTATTTTAACTAGTATTTGGCACACAGTAATCACACTGTTTTTACATAAGTTGTCGTGTGGTTTTTAGAGTCATTTCTATTTCATTATTGATAACATGTTTTTCAATGTGTATTACACTGTAATAAGACCTGTGTAGCAGTAATAACAATGTTCTCTGGTTATAATGCAACCCTCCCTTTATAATATGGGACTTTTGTTTGCATTTTGACTGTGGCTCCCATTTTCCCCATTATAACAATTCACTTACATGTAACTGCAGTGTTATGCACTTGAGTTTGGCACTTGGAGTCGAATTCCAGATGAGGTAAAGTCAAGTCCAACTCTGAAACATTGTTTGTTTTATATTTTAGGATTGGCTTGGTGTTCACAGTGAATAATTAAATGGTCTAACACTATCATTCCTAACTTTAACCTCATTCACAATGAACCCCAGTGTTGGACAATGAGTGAAGTTCCAGTGATACAGTACATAGAGAATACATAAAATACATAACAAATAATACTGAATGAATGTTGCTTTTGATAAATTGTTATATACAGAGCATATTGCACTTCCTTCGTCTGCTCCCTCAGTATGAATTCAACTAAAACAAACATATAGTCATTAAACAAGTTCATACAATTGCAGCAACTAATTATCAGCTTTAACCATAATTAACTTAAATCGCCATTAACTTTTAATAGTGAGGTTTGGGGATCATGCTGAAAAGACAGCAGGTAACAGCTACAATTACCAGAGAGGTTTGTTGACCTCTACAATTACACAGTAACAACATGTTCCAAAGCGTGTTCCAATTTAAAAAACATGAATTCTAGATTCCTTTACCAATCAGAAAGGGATTTTATTCATCAATGCATTTAAGAAAAGCCTGCTTTATAACACAAAGGGATCAATAAAGCTTGGTTTACTGAGAAAGTAACTTTGATTCAAAATATATTTTGCTAAATGAATTCTTCTTGTCATTTTGGATACATTTTAGATTTAAAAAATGAATCCACAAATATCAAAGAACTTCATTACGAATGAACACTATGATTACAAAAAATAAGTTTAAGCTGTAAATGTGCAACTGTAGTGTTATTAAATCAATTTAACTTTACAGCCGACGGGGAATTTGTGGTCAAAGTTTAAAGATCCATTTATAAAACATCGAAAAATAAGGTTTTAAATAAGGAATAACAGTTTGTTACAATAACATTTGAATGACACCTACCATATTATAAAATATAAAATAAGGTTTCTTAAAAATGTCTTTGTTTCATGTTTATATAACACATCACATATTATTCAATTCAATCATGTTTTATTGCCATGAACAGACAAAGCTATTCGATACAGTACATAATTTACAAAAGTAAATGGAAAAATTAATAAATTAATAAAATAAATATATATAATAATATTATAAAGTTTATAAGTAAATGTTTAAATTAATAAATAGCTGTGCAGTATAATTGAACTGTCTAGCACTGCTTATAAATAACAAATGTATTGGTGCATTATATATTGTGTATAACAGTTTATAAGTTCATGCAATTTACAAAGCAAATGGGGTGCAATATGTTTTTAGATTTTAATAACAGTTTCCTCGAGTTCCATCAAACTAAAAGTTTCATTGAATTGCTCTGCAGTCCTGTTTTCTTGCAACCCTGCACACCGTAACACAAGTACACATTACTACGACATACAATCACAGTCAGGTTTTAAATAAATTGAGATGTGTATCAGAATGAATTGTGAATCATTTGAACAGCTTTTAGCACGTGGACAGAACATGCTTTGAAAATCTATAACGTTAATGTAGATACATATATAAATACATGAATAGATGGACTCTGTGTGCAAAGTTGTGATGAATCGCCATTTGACATCATTTGGAATATTGGAATGTCCATGTACAGCGATGGCCAAAGGTTTTACATCAGCTAGAATTTTAAGATTGAGACATAATAAAATAAAAATAAATAAATAAAAAACTCTATGAACATAATTTAGAAAGTTGATAAAAAATGATATTGCAAAAGTCTATCGTAAGTCATAATAGTAGTACAGTAGTATTTCATGTAAAATTTCGAAATGTAAAAGTTTTCAATTTTGTCAGTTTTTTGTTAAGTATATGGAAAACTACAAAGCGGTGTGTAATTCAGTATGTTAACGTAACATTATTCAGCAGGTTTCATTTGACAATGAGTTCATTCTAGTGTAAAACTTTTGGCAATAGCTGTAGTAATCAGAGAAATAAAGCCACTACAACGTTCTACTTTGTGCTCTCAGACTCTGACAAATCTGTATTTCAATGTCGTTTTGTGTTTTATATTTTGGAATGAATAGTTCAAGAAAGAAACATTATCATGCCCTTGAACTTTGGTAGCTGCGGATTGCAGTATAACCCAACCCTCATACCACTTACTTTTATGTAAGTGCTTGCACTGTTGGAGAAAAACAGACTCGAGCATTGCTTTGGTAGGATAGTTATACATAAGTCTTAGAAATTATATCAGATATTAAAGAACAAAAAATATAATGCTTCATAACATCACTTTACATAGCTTTCCATTTGCAATTGTTATGCCTCTATTTGTATTTTACAAATGATTAGCTACTGTTGTTGTGAATATTGTTTATGAAGAATATTTAATAAGTCATTTATTTTGAGTTCACAGGTTTTATTAATCCAGGTCATTAGCTGTCAGCTCATCTTTTGCAAACCTACAAGTGCTCTTCCTTTTTTAAACATGTCACAATACGCGTTTCTTAATTTAACTAATAATTTAAACACTTTTTCACATAGACCGACAGCAGAAGGCTTGACATCGATAGGTAGGATAGAGACAGGAAAGCTGCATTGATACTGGTGATGCAAATTTCAAAAGACACCGCCCTACATTTAACTATTAAAGATTAAAATATCTAAGGTCCGATTCATAAAGTATTTGAATTAGATGGGTATTTTTTCAGATTTGACTGAAATTGGCTCTGTGCTTCCCACCAGGTGTAAAGAAACTCCCTGTGAAAGCAATGAGGCCATCAGCCAAGGATGTTTAAAAAATACTGTGACATTTATTGGAAGACAGTGAAGCGTTTGTTCAAGACCATATCGTAAATATAAAGCAAAAAGTTCCTGAGATAGATATCATCCTATTTTATGAATGCTTTGTTGATTGTCCAGTTGGATATACAGTTATGTAAGGTGACCATATGGCTCCATGTTCAGCGGGACAGCTTGGGAGAGTTCAGGTTTTTCAACTCGTAACCCAATGCATTCTTGTACGTTTTACCTGTCTCAGGTACCATTCTTATCTTTAAGAGAAGCAGTACTACACTTACCAAACTGTCCCACTGAACACGGATCCATATGGTCACCCTACATTTATGTCATTTTATCAACAGCCACGTGGCCATGTCAACAGCAGTTTATGTAAACCTGTCCAAACATTCAAACTCTGAGTGCTTGCACAAATCACAGTGGTGAGTGTGTACTTGCAAGTGTGAACAGGGGGTGGGAAGTGTGTACTCTCTGATGATAAGTGATCTTGTAGCTATTTAACAAAAAAAAAAATTGAATGAGTTTGAAAAGAAGGTGTTTTGCACATTATAGTTTAAATGCAGTCTATTATTATCATATCAAGAAATTAAAATGGTCATACATTTCTCTTGTTGATAATCAGAAAAGCTATATTCACGACACTGTTAGATTAGCAGATCTGAGGCTGCAGTGCTCATAATGATAACACACACACCTGCATTCAGTTTTTGGGCTGTTGTGTGCATCGCTTGGTAATATCAGTCAGGCTCTGTTTCTGATAGCAGTCGTCTATTTATAGCAATTACAGCTTTTATTTGTAAGCGACTTTAAGATCAAGCTACAGTATTTCTCTTCCCCACCAGTTCACACCTTGGTCTCGCACTTCCTGCTACATCTCCAATATTTCAGTCAGTTTGGTCTGAAATTGTAAGGCAGGTGTTACAAGTAATCGGCTATTTTGTGATACAGTTGTGAAAATGCATCATTATCCAGCTTTTTATAGACTGAATTCAAACACACATGTAATAATTGTAGACACGTTCATATCATTAACAAGAGTTAGGTTAACAAAGATCACGGCATTGCATTTCCTGCATATATCTCTTTCAATTTCTTGTTTCTAAATAAGTGCACTTGAACTTGTGAGGCTCTGTTGCTAAACCGCCAAGCAGCTTGGAATCTAAGATCTTGGTCAACGTGACAGACAGAAAGTGTTATATGTCTCTATGTTTTGGTTTTGAGGTTTAAATGAATGTCAAACAAATGTCGTCTTCTTCTTCTTCTTCTTCTTCTTCTTCTTCTTCTTCTTCTTCTTCTTCTTCTTCTCCTCTAACTCTGCACAATTGTATTTAGCTGAAAGTCTGGTAGTGGGGTTGGAGGTTCATCAGCCAGCCCGGCTCTCTGCTACACTCGGAGAGACAGTCACCCTACACTGCAACTTCACCTGCACTCTTCAGGGTAGAGATCGGTTGTATGGGAAATTCTACAGAGTGAAAGGAGGGAAGATTATATACACTGACAATAATACTGTATCACAAACCACATGTACCGTGTCATCCACCATTGCAAATATCACACTGGAGAGTGAAGCTGTTTACTACTGTGAATTGAAGATACCAACTCATACTACTCCAATAAATGTGAATGGTTCAGGAACTGCTGTTACTGTTTATGGTAAGGCTACTTTTTATGTTATTTATTAAATACACTATCCAAGACAGTCAGGACTTACAAGCAATGCAGAGAGGAACCTTTAAGGTTTTGTATCTGAGCTGGAGTTTCGGAAGCCGATTTAACCACTAAGCCAGTTATTTGACTTATTTTGCCTTCTGATAATGCATATGAGTTCAGATTCTGGACAGTATAACTAGAGAGATTTCTCATAATGAGTCCAGATCAATGATGTAATGATAAACAGTGAATTCTTCTTACATTTCTAATAAATACCTTATCAATGATTTCTGCTTTGTTCCACTTCCAGCTGAACCTTCCTCAATGGAGATCCCAGAGCCACCGATCCTTGTTGTTGATACAGAAGCCCTCCTGAGCTGTGCAGTGAATGGATTCTATCCTCAGAACATCTCTGTAACCTGGTTCCATAGGGATCTCCAGGTGCCTTTGACCAGCATCACCAACCACCTCACTGCAAACAGGAATGGTACATTCTCTCTGACCAGTCAGTACAGATTCACCCCTGCAGTGCGAGACAATGGTACAGTCTGCCGATGTCAGGCCTCCCACCCAGCCTGGAGACGTCATGTGACACTGGAGAGAGTCCTGGATGTCAAGTGTGAGTGCAGGGCTGTTGCAATAAGAAATACAATGCAGCAGCACCAGTTTACTATTTTGAGCAGTACAATTTTTGGAGTTGCAAGATTTATTTTAGTTACAGCAAATTTTTATTAGCATTTAATCATTAGCAGACGCTTTTATCCAAAGTGACTAGGGGTGAACTATGCATCAACAACTGCTGTAGAGTCACTTACAATAGGACTTTGGGTTTAAGTCTCACCCAAAGGAAGGAGCACAAGGAGGTTAAGTGACTTGCTCAGGGTGACACACAGTGAGTCAGTGGCTGAGCTAGGATTTGAACCGGGAACCTCCTGGTATCAAGCCATTTTCTTTAACCACTGGTCTACCAAGCCTCCTATTTAGAAATAAAGGTGTGCAAAGTTGTGCAAAAGATGAACTCACCCTGATAGTGCTTTAAACCATTGTGTTGCCAAATATTTCAATGGTTTAGAAAGTTTCTGACACTTCTGGTATTAGAGGAGCTGGATGGAGTCAGTAATAAATAAATACAGAAATAAATAAAACAAAAGATTGTGTGTTTTCTTAAAATGTCTGCTGTCAAAGTCAGTGTAGGTTTAAATAGCAGAAAATATGCAGGTTGAAAAGTGTTTACAATAAGTAAAGGGGATAGCTGTTTAGTTACAGTATTTCAGCAGTTTCCATGGAGCAGATGAGAGTAATAATGAAACAAGACCTGTCTGTGTAACGTGCATTCCACCAGCGTTTCAGTGCTTCAGCAGTGTACAGAAAAACAAAACAAAACAAAAACAACCTGCAGTGTGCTTGTGATCTGAGAACCAGAAACACAGCCACACTTGTTTGTGTTTCAACCTCTCTCTCTCTAGATGGACCCCAGTCCTTGAACCTCACATCCCAGAACAGACCGGTCCTGGGGGAAGGATCAAACAAAACCCTGGAGCTCCCAGCGGGGTCCCCCTTAGACGTGTCCTGCTGGCCGGACGGGAACCCTCGACCCTGGACAGGGTGGTTCAAGGACAGGGGGGACGGGCTGACCCCCGCGGAGCCACCTGTTGGGTGCAGCAACGAGACCCTCCATGTTGGAGCGGTGCAGAGAGAGGATGAGGGGGTGTACTGGTGTGTGGCGAGGAACAGCTATGGGGAGAGGAACACCAGCTTCACTCTGCTGGTGGTGGTTCGTGATTACGGTACAGTAGTCTGTTCAAAGCCTCAGAAAGGTTCTACTTTCTATAACGGAGGTGGGTGGGGGTGAAAATGAAATGACAGAGAATCAGATTTCATCTTTTCAGGGCCAACACGTGACCTATTAAAATCCCTGTAAATCTGATGAGGGGAAAAAAAAAGATTTAAAAAGTAAAAACAAAAAAAGATAAAAATAAAAAAAAAACTGTAATACATCATACAGAAAACGTGCATGTCTCTTACATATTTTCTAGAATTTACCAAGATGATCTGTCCACTAACTGTTTATACTGATGAGCAGAATAGCTGCACAACAGGCTGAACGTCTCTTACAGTGTTTTTTTTTTTGCAGTTTCTCTTGTTTCATCCGTGGCGGTTGCCACCTGTGTCCTGCTCTTGGGGGTCGTATTGATCTGTTTATATGCAAGACGTAAACCGAGAGGTAAACCTGCATCCTGTGTTACCTGCAGATTGCACATTATGGTATGGATTCGAAGCAGTACTGATAATGGCACCATTGTCCCACATCCCAGTACCGATACTAACTTCATATTGACATACGGTACAAATAAAAGCTTTTCCATACAGACCTTTCCATACTAGCCAGAGCAATCTAGAATGAAACAGATAATGACAAAACATCACCTCTGCATATTATTAGAGAATACATACTGTACAACAGACATACAGTAAAACCTGCATTGGTTTATAATCTTCATCAAGCAGGTGTACTATAGGAACAAACCATCGCACACAAGCTACTGACAGAATGATGTGCTCTTTGTCTGGTTATTTGAGCCCTCAATGCTTACTTATTTTTTTGTTTCTGTTAGCAGGAAGGGGCTCTCAGAGGTAAGAGGTCTACTTTATACACACACACACACATTGCAAACTCAGAGGTAAGAGGTCTACTTCATACACACACACACATTGCAAACTCAGAGGTAAGAGGTCTACTTTACACACATGCATTGCAAACTCAGAGGTAAGAGGTCTACTTTATACACACACACACACATTGCAAACTCAGAGGTAAGAGGTCTACTTCATACACACACACACATTGCAAACTCAGAGGTAAGAGGTCTACTTTACACACATGCATTGCAAACTCAGAGGTAAGAGGTCTACTTTACACACATGCATTGCAAACTCAGAGGTAAGAGGTCTACTTTATACACACACATTGCAAACTCAGAGGTAAGAGGTCTACTTCATACATATTATATTATATTGAGTTAACACCACACAATATAAAATGAACCAACTGGGAAAGGTTTTGAGGATCATAATAACAGTTTATTATAATAATATTTAAATGATTACTGTAAAGCTTCATGTCATGTTATGAAGTAGTTATAACATTTCCTGTAACACTGTATTACTATATGCCGTTATCATTATGAATAGATGTCTACAATTTTTATAACACATTTATAGATGCAATCTTGATTGTTTTATATTATTATTATTATTATTATTATTATTATTATTATTAATAAAACCAAAGGGTTCCATAAGGTTCTACATGTACACAGAAATGCATACACATATGTGGACACATCTGCATATACACACATACACATGAACATATAGGTACATTAATTGCTGATACCGGATACCTAAACGAAACAGCTTTCTTTTTCTGTCGCTGCACAATAACATAAGAAATCATGTAAAAATCATGAAGACGTGCCCCGGGTCTGAACCTGAGGTTAGTGGGTGTTGCAGGTGGACTGCACAAGAAAAGCTCGGTGCTTTGCTCTGTTCTCACAAAGGCAAGCAGCTCATGCAGCAGACCCCTTTGAACTGCTGTGTGTGACAGAGACCACACGCTGAGTCTGTGAACGCATAGGCAAGAAGGGGTGAGCTGTGTGACTGGGTGTGGGACAGCCAGAGCGTGCTTCATCAGATTAGCCCAGTGCACCAGATAGTGTTCTCTCACAGTGGGCTTCCTGTGCCTTTCATCTTGTTAGCGAAGTTATGAAAGTTGCAGAAGCTTGTGGTGAGAAGCGGGTTAGGCAAGAGAGGGGAAGGCATCAAAATCAGTATTAGGTAACTGCAGTGCATGTTAAATGTAGAAGTGTTCAAAATACCATTATGAATACAACAGACCTGCCAGTCTTATGTAAACGGAAGCCCGTTTTCTAAACCAGTAGAGCTCCGAGCCATCGATGGCAGCTAATGTAATCTGGAATACTGTAATACTAAAGGGAATTAAATCCATTACAATCGATTAAACTGAGATCCCAGTCTCTGCTTATGGACTTTCCCATGCCTCAAATCATAGCAAATGATAAGGTACAAAATAAAAGTCTTAACATTAGCGTGAAGAGTGGAATGCCATCGCATATTCTGCACTCCAGGTACGATAATCCACAGGGTGCCTCAAATAGTCAATGCAAAACAAAAAGGATGAGCCACATGTTAGAATAATGGATGTTTAAAAACGATCAGGTAAAACTATAACATATTAAGAATCAGTTTGATGAACCTATACCCTGCCTAGACGAGCCACAGAGGGATATTACCTTACAGCACTGGGGATCACCCTGCTGCGCAGGCCACATATCTGTAGTCGCCCTGGATTTCCCCTACAGAATACTTGGTTGCACGAGGGTTGTTCACCTGGAAAATGCTCTAATCAAACCCAGCAGTGGTTTATCTGCTTAGTGAAAATGTTGATCAAAGCATCCCCAAGCCAAACAGACAAGCATTTCAGCAACTGCCTTTATCAGCATAATGAAAAGCAGACAGTATGACTAATGCTTTATTGATACTCCACCCCTCCCATTGTGTGGTCAGTTTTCAGTTCCTGCTGTCTAATCTACCTTCTTTTTCTCAGCCAGGAAACGGCCCATGAGATGCACCCACCAGTGGAAGGTATTGAATGAAAGCATATTTGTTTAAAACAACATACAGTCCAGTGGACAGGACTGATGAAACCCTCAATGGTGCAGTTCTGATCGTGCGTCTGTTTCTAATGCAGATATGTTGCTGCTTGTAACATTTTTTAAGACTGTACCGTACCTTATGAAAATGCTGGACCAGCGAACTTTTTAAACATACAGTTGGAACGAAAAATAAAATAGAGAAAACCTGTGTGGACCACTTAGATCTGTGAGACCTAGAAGCTGTTTCTGATTTTTTCCCCCCCCCTTTATAATCTAGCGGTATATGCAGTGCCCCAAAGGAGAATATCCAAAAAGCAGCAACCAATCACAGGTCAGTAAAACTATTTCTATACGCACGCAGCAGAAGAAAAGGGATAACATTAACATTGTTAGTGTTTGGTTTGCACTCCTTTAAATGCAGCATTGATTTGAAGTAAAGTGAGGTGAATGCACGGCGAGTCCCAAGCCTTGCATCGCATTGCATTACAAACATTCCTCTTGTTTAACAGAGAAGCTATGTACCGCTGAAGAGCCACAGCTGACGTACGCTGACATCAGGTTTAAGCCTCCACCCAGGCACAAGGTAAGCCATGGCTTGACAGCAGACAGGTTTAAATGTGATATAGAACTTAGGCTATTTGAAAACCTTACATTATAGATAAGGGTCCAAGTCAGACCTGGCTGGATCTTTTATAACTTGTATTTCTACAAGATGTGTTAATAAATACCCTTTTCATAAATAACAATAAGGCTTGGATAACTTTTTTTTTATTTTAATTTATTTTGGAATCTATGTGTATCTGCATCTGTATCTATTCAAATTCAACATCTCGCTGGTTATCCGAATTTGTGGAATAACCACAGTATTGCATGAACGCAGTATTCTCTATAGCTTTCTATTCTCACTACCAATGAGATTGAGCTACTGTATATGGATTCAAGAGTATTCAGAAAAAAAAGATTAGTTTGCCCCATTTTTGTTTTTAAAGCAAAAGACAAGAATATAATAAGAAACAATGTTGGTGCATGTGGCATCTTTAACATGAATAGTTTTGATGTGCTTTGCAAAGCTGATTATAAAACCAGATCTAGGTCACAAACAGAGTAACTTCAACATCTATATAGGAATACATAAACAGTACCTCAGTGACCCAAATACAGCTATGGCCAACAGCCAAAACCATTTCACCGCCAATAACGGGCCCTGTGAGTTTAATGCTAGTTTTACTGTTTTACTGTGTGTGGGCAGTCTTTTTTTTTTAAAATCAGTCCTGCTGTGTTTATGCTTCCAGAAAATGCGGGCTTCTGAAAACACAGAGATCCTGTACAGCGAGACAGCGGGAGTGTGCCGTCCCTGTGAAGAGAGTAGATTGGAGGAGCCTGTGTGCACTGTGTACGCCCTGGCACAGCTTCCATAGCAGAGGGAGACTAAAGTGATCCCAGGCACAACAAACAACTCAGAGCAAGAACTGCAGTTAATCAGGCCATTTACACCATGCACATTTGAATCCCCCTCACCGCCTTGGATTGCATGAAGAGCGTTTCCTTGAACAGAAGACCCACCTGTCTGCATTCACTCTGATGGCTTCCCATATGTACATTTGCCAATGTTAAAGAACCTGTAAATAACATCCTTTATAACACATTTGTAGATGCATGATTGATTATTTTGCCAGAGCCTAACATTAAAGTGCTACCAAAGCAGTTGCTTGATATAAACTTAATCTTTGGCACAAATCACAATCACAGACCACTTTGTAGCTACCATGCTAGTTTTCTTACATTGCTGAACCTTCGCTTAGCCCTGGTACTGTACAGTAAGTAATAGAAGAAAACATCTAAAATCACTAATACGTGCCCTGGGGTTGAACTTTGGGGTGGGAGTGGGGTGTCAGTTGTAACATAGAGGAAAAGTTCAATACTTTGCTGTTCCTTTGAACTTAAGGCAGCCTCGTTAATTGACAAACTAAGTGGATTTTTTTTTTAAAAGGCCCCACTAGGTATTAGTAAGTGTTAACCGCTTGTCTGTTTTGGTTCGTGCTTTCTTCTGATTGATGTGTGGTCCTGCAGCCAGCCCCCTCTCCTGTTCCAGTCATACATCGAGGTCTCCCACACCAGCTTGTTCTAATAGGTCAAATCAAACAGCGTGCAAGTGCAACACAGGAAACTGTGGTAAAGTAATAAAGAGGAAAAGCACACTAGACGAAGCCGGGGTGGCAAAACACACAAGGGCAGGTTTGGTTGAAGTGCAAGACTTTGTACAACAAAGCATGCAGGGAGATTAGTAAAGCACTGCTATGTAATCGGGTAGAGGAACATTCATTAACGCAGTGGCTTGACTTGCATTTTTATCCACACCTTTTTGCTCAATTAACAGCAGTGTGTGTCATGAAAGTCAGATTATCAGATTACAAAATACAATGATTTTTGCAGTATACACAGGAAACAGGGGACAAAAAAAAAAAAAAAATATATATATATATATATATAGTAGCTGAATTTTTATTGCATTAGTAATTTTTTTAAAAAAAATATTTATTTATTTATTTTTTTATACACAGCAAACCCAAGTACTTTCAAATGGGGCTCCAGCTACAAATAGTTTGAGTATACATAGTGACGTTTACCTTGCTTGGTACTTTATAATTGTACCTACTGTTGGTACCTTCAGTCTGAAAATAACACATTTGATCTATAACTTTAACATAAATGGTGGGAAGCTATTTCTTGTACTGCAGAACTCATAATAGAAACAACAGTACAGGGTGTTTTTTTCTGTTCAAGATACTGTTGAAGAACCACAGTGATCCATTTATATGCTGATGTTTTAGTTTCTGACTATAATAAATGCACAACAAACTGCACAGTGGTTGGCATATGAGGACTTGTTTAACACTGGGAGCTGTGAACAATACAATCAGATCATAGGCATCAGGCTGTACATACACTGTGGGCTCCGCATTAAAACTCAGGTACCATCCCTCACGGATCCCTTATAAGGTGACAAACTGCTCAGCACTATGAGCACAAACAGAGCCTCAACCAGGATTAATACAGTTTCAAGAAAAGGCAAAGTTTCCACCTGCAAACTGATAGATGCATAAATAGCAATGGTGTGCAAATTCTGAAGTTTAAAAACACGTTGCTGTTATTTTTTGTAGAAAAATATATGTATTTCACCGCAAATTCCTGTTTTCGTCTAACATAGCTGTATCTTTTTCTAATGACGCAGCTTTTTCTCACTGCCATAATGTTGTAACCTACAGGAAAGAGTGCTTATTTACCTTCTTGCCTGACACTTGTACTTGAATGTAAATTATTTGCAACTGTTGTAATTCATGCAGAATTTACAGAGCCAGTCGCTTAATATTTTGCTGTCACCTAACCTTTTTCTGATTATAGCAATCCTTCATTCCGAGTGGTGCTTATCGCAATTTAAATAGCGATTTTTTTTTTTATATGCGTTAAGGGGCTTTCACTTGAGATCTGAAAATTCCAGTTGCCTACCACAGATATACGTAACATAGGCTAGTTCAGCCAGAGTGTGTTTACAGCAGTAAGAGACATCTCGTGATCTGATCAAGTTTACTTCTGTTTTGCTGGCAATACAGTCGTGCTCTAGACTGCGCTTACTCATATAAAAGACACGTTGTCTGATCAAGCCTAGATTACATATGTCTAATGCAGACAACTAGAGAGGCAACTGAAGGGCAGCATCTGAACTCAGCCACCTCAAAACAGACTTACCACAAAAATACTTTAATATTTGAGAAATTGCAATGACAAATCATGCAGAATGATTTCTAACGTGATGAATGGGGGTGAAAATTAAGCTTCTTGCACATTAAACATTAACGTCTGGTTTCACCGACCCTGATTAGCACTAATCTTGGATTACCTAACGTTACTATAGGTAAGGAAGTCCAAGACTAGTGCTAATCTGTGTGTGAAACATGCTGTTAGTTTAACAATGCAGTGCCGTAGATATTTAGACTAGTATCATTGAGGTGCATTGTGCAAGCTTTGCAGAAAACCTCATTTCATGCCAAGCCACTCCACACCAGCACACTGTTCACTGGATATCACATCACAGTGACAAAAATAGCCAGTGTGTCACCTCCCTTTGCTTTGCAGGTAAACCAGTTGCAGCAACTTAGAAACTGGGAAACCACAGCGATGTTCTCTACAATCTGCGGCTAACCCCCTTTCTTAAAGTAAAAAAAAAAAAAATGAAAAAGAGAATCACTCCGCTTGAGAACAAACAGTTGGCCAGCACACTGCTTTCCGGGGTTCATCTTTATAAAATCTGCATTCTGGTTAGTTTGATCTCGTGGCTTTTCTGTAACACACAGTAAAGCCAAGCACACCTCTGCTGAGTTTCCGAGCAGTGCTAGCTGGTGTGTGCGGCATTTGCCCACGCTAAAATTAACGTGATGGCTTTCTTGCGTGAGCTAAACTGACCACTAATTTACCACTATTCTGGTGTCCCTTTGAAACAATGTCAGTATTTTATTTTGTATCATCCAACAACTCAAATTACTAAAATACATTGTATTAAAAAAAAAAAAAGGTTTAACTTCATATAGAACAAAACACTGAATGGTCGCTGATGCTATGCACCAAAATAGCTACTTATTTTTTTAACAGACTACAAATGTGTTAACTGTAACTACAATATATGGCAGTAACATATGCATTAAACTGCAGGTATTAATACACCTGGTATTGTTGTTGATGTTATTAGAGTGCACTGAATCTCATGGAAAGAAAACACAGGATATTTTGTTCCAACCAACTCAGGTTCTGTCAATGCTGAAACTGTTTAGTGCCATTTGCATTTCGCAGAAAAGGAAAGACAAAACAAAACAAATCGGCCTGAAACTTGCTCTCAATAATAAATCTAAATGTCACTAAAACCCCCAAATGCTGTTTACAGCCCTTGGTTTAGCTTATCAGTCTCATCATCAAGAGATAACACATGACTGGAGCTGGTTCAAGCTGCAGTGCTCCGCAGTCAGTCAGTTTCACACAAAATGCCATTTATTGCGGTCATTGTACCAAGCACTACAGGTTAGGTTTATGGGCACAGTCTATTATTAACATCCCCCTGCTTGCTTGTTACTATGTGCATGTAGCTGCAGAAAGACTTGCAGCACTGGAAGTACATACATTACTTTCCCCAAGACAAGGATGGCATTGATGTTCTGATTTGCTCACACACCACAACCATCATTGGAACTGATACTTCACATACTGTTAATCGCTCAAAAAAAAAAAGCACTGCAATTTTAAATAACCCAGACATTAATACATTTTAGCAGCGATTAAATATTTCTAGCATGAAAAATGTTGCATAATGTTTGTGGATAAAGAGCAACTCGGACAGACGGGTTCTCCAGAGTCCACTGTGGGGGTTACTGGGGGTCTGCTGAAGCTGCACAACATCCTGTTTTGTTGTCAGAAGGCTCAGAGCTTGTTTGTTGAGTTGCTGTGTTATACACAGTGTAGTACAGCCCAGTGGTATATTCATGGCTCAGGTGTTTGGGAAGGGGTAGATGCAGCGGAGATCTTCAATGTCACCTATTGCTACGAAAGAGAGACTGAACTAAAAAGTTGAAATACCGATAACATTTTACTGGAAAAACTTACAGGGCAGTGGTATGGGTTTCATTGTCAAACATCAAAATCAAAACATGCATATCCCATGTTAAAAAAAGGATATTGCTGCTCTAGAAAGAGTGCAAAGAAGAGCAACCAGAATTATCCAGGGTTTAAAAGGCATGTCGTATGCAGACAGGCTAAAAGAATTGAATCTATTCAGTCTTGAACAAAGAAGACTACGCTGTGATCTGATTCAAACATTCAAAATCCTAAAACATACAGACACTGTTGACCCAGGGGAATTTTTTGACCTGAAAAAAAGATAAAGGGGTATTCAGAACAGAAAATAGGAGGTACTTTTTTACACAGAGAATTGTAAGGGTCTGGAACCAACTCCCCATTAATGTTGTTGAAGCTGACACCCTGGGATTCTTCAAGAAGCTGCTTGATGAGATTCTGGGATCAATAAGCTACTAACAACCAAACAAGCAAGATGGGCTGAATGGCCTCCTCTCGTTTGTAAACTTTCTTATGTTCTTATGTCAAGGAAAATAACACACTGCAGGTATCAGTACACTGTTCCATGGAAAAAGGTACCACGACCTACATGCTCAACATATTATTTTATGACCTAGATTACAACTTCAGATTTTTTTCTCTTTTTTTTGTATTCCCCCACAGTAGATTTTCCATTGTTTGTGTAGATCTAGTCGAAACCATGAGCCTGAAGTGTTTCCCTCAAGGTTTTCTGCACGCTGCACACTTTTTTTGTTTTATCTGATTAATCTGATACAGTCGCTATTGTGGTTACTAAATATCAGCAAATACCAGTTAAAGGAATGAAAGCCAGTTTTAAGAAATAATTTGTTTTTATGCATATGACTAATGCTCAGCAACCCAGGGAGGTGTGACAATATGATACATAGCATAAAGGATCATGACATATAATGATTTATTTTTCTGTGTCAGCTGTGGTGGGAGCAGTAGACAACACTATTGAAGTACAAAACACTTAGTTCTTCACCTGCTATATTCCACACATAAGTTACAGGAGAGATCCTCATTGTTCTGCTGAACCTGGCTGGCAACAGAAGGGTGCCAAGAAATGGGGCTTATCCGAGTTATCGGTTATACACAAAGCTTAACGGCATCCACAAAGTGTGATCCCTTCACTGGTTTCTGGGTGCTAGCTCCCTGTGTTGGGGGTGTTCTCGTGCAGGCTCTGCAGGGCCAGGTCTGACCACTTCATCTCCTGCTCTTTCACCGACTCGGTCGAGCCACCGCTGTCTTGCTCTGGCTCAGGAAGCTCATTCTGCGGAGGGGACAGGTGCACAGAAAGGTTTATTAGACCCAGTTTAAAAGATCAAACCCAACCCCCCAATTGCATCTTTGATTACCAGAGAATGTTAGTTCACCTACAGCAGCGTCACAGCAGTTCAGAAAATGCTAATGATTTTGCTCCTGGATCTATAAATAGCAGGGCAAGTGTTTTCAGTGTTTTTAGGTGGACTGCTTTTTTACAGCAATCCCCACCCCCCCCCCTATCCTCCCCCAACCTCCTATCCCCCAACCTATCCTATCCCCCAACCCCACCCCCATGAAGACGTACACATAATTTAAAATTAATCCAACAAGTCGTTCACAATTTAGAAGCGTTGAAAGCTTCCCCAAGAAGAAACACCCTTCATTTTGTTCGTTAAATCAGTATATGCACTTCCGTTCGTTGCTAGTGAATTAACCTGCTGCACCACAATTTGAAGACGCTTTACCAGTGGGATTGTGACTTCTTCGTAAGGCAGCCTGTCCTCCTTCCAGGCATCATCGATCAGGTCCAGAATCCTCCCGTCTCTCTGTACCTCACAGTCCATCCCTGCAGACAGCCCCCACACAAGCAGGCAAATCCCTGAAAGCAGAACTACAGACATTTACTAGTAAACTGTCCATGCTTAACAGATTTCATAATGTTTTCTTATTGCATGACATGTGCTGTGGGTGTATGAATCCGTTTTGCACACCCCCAGCATGCCCAAGGGTGTCCCTGGAGCCAAGCACTTTGCAAGCTCCATGCCAACAGGTTATTCACTTAGGTTAGTAACTTTTGTTTATAAAAAAAAGAAGAATAATAATTATATACAGTGCCTTGCAAAAGTATTCAGACCCCTGACCAATTCTCTCATATTACTGAATTACAAATGGTACATTGAAATTTCGTTCTGTTTGATATTTTATTTTAAAACACTGAAACTCAAAATCTATTATTGTAAGGACTAATACAAAAAATACTCCCCCCCCACAAAAAAAAACACTTACATTTGTATCAGTATTTATTTTAAAAGTGCATTCTTATTTTAACACGTTTCTATACGACCAATAATAATAATAATAATAATAATAATAATAATAATAATAATAATAAACAACGCACGGTTTCTAATAAGACGTCAGTGCAACTTTTTGTATTTATTTATTTTTTACAGTCGCCTACCTTTTTATTTAGGTTTACATCAAGACTTGCAACTGGAAAAAAATAATCTGAATCGGGCTAATCGGAAACACGAAACCTCTTTACTTCTAGATTGATATGAAAATATAGCAACACAACCGCCAAATGTTTTCTTCTGTATAATGATACCATGAACGGTTCCGTCAGATTAGTGTCACCGTAGAAACCCTCCCTTGGAATTCGTAACTCAAGCAGTTTCAGTTCCGACAATTTGGAATGGCTGAATGACACTATGGAATAAGTGTTAAGGTTTTTTTTTTTTTTTAATTAACACTAATCACATTAAATCAGAAGTAATATAGTGAAAAGCAAATACTAGCTTAATTTAAGACAAATGCTTTGTTAATGTTTTTTGTACTTAAGGCGTAATTCACAAACTCGCCTGTCCGGTTGTGGTATGTTTGGTTAGTGTATATGGGAACATGTGATATGTTTAGACTGTCAGCTTCCTCGCTTTGTTGTGAAAAACAAGACTATCTGCTGCTGGAAACAGACTTGTTAGATTAACAGTCCCGGTTAGAATGGAGTCGCTGGTAGTACTGGGTGTGCTGGCGATTATCTGTGGTTTAGTCCACCCTGCGAACGGATTCGGTAAGTGCACTCGATTCGAGTAAAAAGGGTCGTTATTTTCATGCAATATATAAAGCTAGTGAGAAATAATAAACTGCATGAAACAACGGTTGTGCAAATATAGGTTTACTAGATTTCCAGTGTGAAAAACCGGGGCTTTTTTTTTTCTTTAATCTATTGAAGCTGTGGCAACTCTGAAGCAGTTAAAATACGTACAGCGCAATCATAATTAACACAACAAAATAAAACAAACATTGGTTAGTCGGTTATTAAAATGGCGGTGTTAATCAAAACAACATTAGGGACTAATTTAAAAGGCTAATTTGGGTGGTGGCACTTAAAATCCTTTTTAAAAAAAAAAAAAAACCTTGGTCCAGAAAGTTAAACTGAATATGAATTATTAAACACGTAATCAGAATGATTAAACAAGTAATCTATACATTTCTTTATTTTATTTTTGTATAATAAATTACTGTTTGCTGAACAAGTTGATGAACCCCCTAAAGCAGGGGTCTCCAGCCCAGGTCCTGGAGGGCCGGTGTCCCTCCTGGTTTTTGTTCCAACTGTACCCTAAATTACTTAATTGTACCAATTTAGTGCTTATTAGAAGCTTCATTGGGCCAATTCATTAATTTAGTATACAGCGAGAAGAAAAACCAGGAGGGACACGCGGACCAGACCCTGCCCTAAAGCCTTCATCTCCTCAGACTGACAGGCACTGTGTGAAACCCTGTGCCCTCTTTGTCTTCCTGTTTAGAGGAAAGATTCCGCTTCGCTTCTTACTATGGGGATCACATGGTGCTGCAGGCAGGCGCGGGGAGTGCTGTGATCTGGGGGTACGGAGCAGAAGGAGCCACAGTTACTGTGTCTGTGGAAGGGAAGGACAAACACACTGCAAAGGTGTTGGATGGTGGGTGTATACTGTTTCTGGTGACAGAATGGAGGGAAATACGACTCCCATTGCATAGCAGTTTGATCCATTCCCTGTTTTACTATGACACACCTGACCTGTGTAGCTGCAATTCATATTCACAGCTTTCATATTTCAATTTTCTATGTGTTTTAATAAGACACACCTGAGCTTGTTACCTGTTCACTGTGGCTAATCAAGCTCACAGTAAAACCTGGAATGGTTGAAACTGCTATGCAGTAGGAGTCTTATTGCCATCCCTGCGACAGGTTTTTATAGCGGCTTGTTTTACATTTATATTTTACTCAAAACTGAACATTCATTTCAAAGGGAAACGGTTATAAAAAATTCCTCCCTAGGGAAGGGCTAACCTGACATTTTAAGTTGGGCATCTCTTAGATTTAAGTTTAATTGTTTCGTGAATGGAGATTTATATTTGTAGCGGTAAATTGAACTGAAACTTGCCATCCCTAGTGCCTTCTGACTGTCCCTCCCTCAATGCTTCCCTTCTGCAGGGATCTGGAGCGTGACCCTTGACCCAGTGAAGCCTGGAGGTCCCTTCACATTAACAGCAGAGCATCTAAGCCAAGCCGGGCTGACCAGCCTCAACCTGACCGACGTTCTATTCGGAGATGTGTGGCTGTGTGGAGGACAGAGCAACATGGAGATGACCCTCTCCCAGGTAACAGGGACCTTAGTCACTTCGGGATTACAGAAAATCAAAGCTCACCCCACAGTGTTGGATGTCACCAGGCTTCCAGTGTACCCAACGAGAAAGGAGGCGCTCGGATCATTCCTCCAGCAGTGCTGCAGAACCTTGCCAAGGTGGAGCCTTCCTTCACTTTTAAATGTCGGAGGCACATGTATAGCTACTGAAAGCCTCTGCTTTTCTGTCTCCTGTTGTCTTCATTATAAAATGAGTATTAAAGCAGGAGTAGCTACACTATCAGTGTGTGAGTGGTCTGGTGCTGTGAGCGCCCCCTCTCTGTCTGTCCCCAGGTGATGAATGCCTCCGAAGAGCTGGCTGAGGCCTCCAAGTTTCCTGATGTGCGTGTCTTCAGCGCGGCTCTGGAACAGAGTTCCACAGAGCTGAGAGACCTGGCGAAGGTCGCACTGCCCTGGTCCATTCCCTCCGCAAGTAAGAGACTCCTGTTTTACTATACTTCTAACACAAAGTGTGCTGTGTTATTAGGATCTTTCATTGATTTTCACTTTTTGTTTCCAAAAGTTGAATTATTTTTTCCCTTCTAAAAGTTTACCATCGTAAAAGCATAGCAAGGTTTAATAAAGCATGGTAAAGAATAGTGAGGTTTAGTAAGGCATATTAATAAACATGGCAGGCCAGGGTAAACCATGGTAAACGCACAGTATAAATGTAGATTGGCAGTTGGTAAACGTCTGGTAACGCGAAAGGTTTAAACCAGGGGTGCCCAATCCTGGTCCTGGAGGGCTGATGTCCCTCCTGGCTTTTGTTGCAACTGTGCCCTAAATTACTTAATTAGACCAATCAAGCCCTTATTAGAAGCTTAATTGATCCAATTAATCAATTTAGTGTACAGTTTGAACAAAAACCAGGAGGGCATCGGCCCTCCAGGACCAAGATTGGGCACCCCTGGTTTTAAACGTTTAGGAGGGGTTTTAGAGATTCTCATTTCAGATGATATGCAGGATTCATTTCAATCTCAACGACACCTTTTCAGATCAGTAGAAGCTGGATAAACACTAGCTCTTATCAGGAAAGGGCTCTGTTTGGATGCTCTGTGTCAGTGGTATTTCTGTTGTTTCCTGCCTGTCACAGAGGTACTGGGAGCTGGTAATTTCACCCAGTTCTCTGCGGTGTGTTGGCTCTTCGGGCGCTACCTGTATGAGAGGCTGCGGTACCCCGTGGGGCTGGTGGAGTCTTGCTGGGGGGGCACCCCTGTGGAGGCCTGGTCTTCACACAGGGTCCTGCAGCGCTGCGGGCTAGTGGAGGACACAATCGGGTAAGTCAGGCTTTTCATTTTGTGTGAATTAGTGTAACGGTGGAGGCTGGGCGCGAACCGACGACCCTGCGCACTGCACTCAAGCAAGCTTCTTAACCGCAATGCAAAAGAGCTGGGCTCGTCTGCATTCGTGGTTTTTGAGCTTTTAACCGACAGGAGACGGAATCCGCGATGGCAGTGTATCGCACAACACACCAGTTTCATTAGCATGGTTCGGGTGTTTGGAAATTTAGGAATTAGCATTTAGGAACCACTGGTTGGGAATCTGTAGTCGTCTAAAAGACACACTGCCTCCCAGTCCTCAGTAATAACCACTTGGCCACACTTCCTCCCATATCGTCATCTCCTTTTGAATATGTGGATAGGGTGATGGGCCCCAGGTTCAACTCTGTGCTGTGGAACGCTATGATACACCCTCTGCTCAACATGACCATCAAGGGAGCTATCTGGTACCAAGGTAAGGAGTCCCTTCATTGTTATGAATAAAATGACCAAGGGTCATAATGCGATGGGTGTTGTAGCAGTCTAATATAATTTCAGAACTGAATTTTTTTTTAAAAAAAAAACAATTGGTTAGGTGCACGGAGCATTTGCTTCATGGCAATTGCTTCCATTACTTTTCTAAACCCGGGCAAGGCTGGGCTGTCAGTACATGTAGCCATTCTGCATATCCCAGGGGAAGACAACACAAACTACAACCTGGATCTGTACAACTGCACCTTCCCGGCCATGATCGACGACTGGAGACTGAGCTTTCACCAGGGATCGGCTGGGCAGACCTCCGCAGTCTTTCCTTTCGGCTTCGTGCAGGTAAGCCTGACCACCGCTGGGTCTGTTGTGGATTAGAAGCGTGCTTCTGTAAAGGTCACGCACACCTCTCTGGCTTAACCCTAACCCTCTGGCCTCATCTGGTGAAGTGACCGAGAAGTTCTTGTTTGTTTAAAGCCAACGGTTACGGACTGACCAATTGGAACCCAGACATGCTCGTGCTTTGAAGGGAATGGCGTGGTAAGGAGTTTTACTTTGCTGCCTGCTCCCTTCTTGCTTTTTAGATTTCCACAGACAACCAGGGCTCTCCGAGCGATGCTTTCCCCAGACTGCGATGGCATCAGACCGCTGATTTTGGTTTCGCCCCCAACCCCAGGATGAAGAACACCTTCATGGCAGTCAGTGTGGACCTGGTGGACCCCAGCTCTCCTTGGGGCAGGTAAGGAGTCTCAACAGAATACTGCAGAGATTATAGAATATTGTTATACAGGTTGTGGCAATTTCCAAAATATACTGCAAAGCAGTTTTTGATGGTGCAGCTTTTATATATACAGTGTAACCAGATCTTTCAGTTTATACAAATCTGTATCGATGACAAGTGGCAAAATTAGTTTGGTAGAAACACCCTTTGATTTAATGACCCAGGACATGTAAAATGTGGCACGAAGGAGTCACCGATATGTATTTCCTGTCTGTGTCTCCCAGTATCCACCCACGGTACAAGCAGGACGTGGCACGAAGGCTGATCCTGGGAGCCCGCGCTGTGGCTTACGGTGAAAAAGGCGTCTCGTTCCAGGGGCCATTCCCAACTAAAGTTGAGCTCGAGGGGAATATAATGATCATCACCTTCTCGCAGAAAATCACTGTCACCCATTTCAACAAAGATGTATTCGAGGTAAAGCCTGACTTTGTAGTTTGTCTTCCTCTAGAATCCCTCATGTAAACAATAGTGTTTCTGTTTCACACATATGCATCCCAATCCTCTGAGCCTGCCTCTCTTCCAGGTCTGCTGCTCTAAAAAGAAGACAGCCTGTGATGTCAGCTCCTCGGGGTGGGCCCCTGCACCCGTGTTCAACGTCTACAGGAACATGGTCTTCCTAACAACAGACAACTGCCCCGATGAAGTTTCTGGCTTGCGCTATGCCTGGAAGGACTGGCCATGTGACTGGAAGGCTTGTCCACTCTACAGTGCTGACCGTGTCTTGCCTGCTCCCCCCTTTGTTGTTGGCCCCCAGGGGGCTGGGGGATGGACCATTCTTGAATAAAGTGGTTCTATTTAACAGAATTGGTCTTACGACTTTTCTCATATCAAGTAAGAAGTGGAAATAGCCCACCTTTGCAAAGTAGGTTGATTTACAAAAGATATCTTGGAGATTAAATAATGAGAGAATTGCGGGTGCAGATAAATAGAAAAAGCTGTATACAAATTATGTTTTTTTTTTCCTGCATTGTGGGACCACGAGGACACAATACAAAATAATCTTGTGATTTTGTAAATAAACATGAAAAGGAATGTGTATAAATGTAATAATGAAATAAAAAAAAAAAATGTTTCTTTATTTGTCTCTTACATTTTTTTTTTAAGACTTTTACATCAAAAGAAATGTACAGCTTACACTGACATTATTTACAAACTCCACACTTCTATTCAGTTGAATTCCTGCAGGTGGCAGTATTGTAGCGCAAGGCAAGGGGAATACCATGACAATCTACTGCCATTTTGTTGGGATTATGCACAGCAGTTTAAGTAAATCCTCTTTGAGGTTGTCAGCTCCTGGGGGAAAAAAATCATTTTGGGCTTGCATGAAATGAATTCTCACAGCTGCAGCCAAGTTCCAAGTAGCCTACTGCACTTGTCGAAAGCACATGTCTGTGTATAAATAACAAATAATCCTTGGACTCCAACACCTTTCGCCTGCAATAGAATGAGCACAGCTAGGACATAAACCTGTCCTGGGCAGGTGGATTTCTACAAACTCTCCTGGATCCCTGTGATTCTGGGAGTCACCGGCTGCAGGTGTTGGAGACCCTGCTCAGGAGCTGCTGAAGTGTGATGTGGAGGCAACAGGCTGGAGTGTGGGAGAGAGCAGTTGCTGCTGACCCAGCGTCCTCTGCTGGGAGGAGATGGAAGGCTGGGGAGGGCAGCCTAAGGAGAAACAGAAAGAAGCTGGTGACTGAATCGCCATGTAAGGATGGCAATAAGACTCCTATTGCATAGCAGTTTTGCCCGTTCCACATTTTCACAGAAGCTTGATTACCTACAGTGTACAGGTAACAAGCTCTGGTGTGTCTTAAATAAACTCACAATAAAACCAGGAATGGATCAACCTGCTATGCAATGGGGGGCTGATTTCCATCCCTGTGGTTTTTAGAGCTCTAGGACAGGGAAGCAGTGCGTTCAGATTCAAGAGCCAGTATGACTTGGAGGGAAGTTAAGGAACTTGAGCGACTAATATAGTAGTTAACTTCGACTGACTTACTGTGGTCTTTACAAGCAACATGCATTTTGCACCATTTCAAAAAAAAAAAAAAAAAAAGTTTGTCTTACAAAACTGGCAACAATGGACTTGTGGTTAGGACCGGCAAGTGGAAGGAGTTGCCAGGTTCCTTTCTTGGAGGAGAGTCCCACCTGGAGAGTTGATCCGGTAGGCACTGAAGCCCTCTCCCTCGCTGCTCTTCCCCGCGGGGGCTCCACTGCTCACCGGCATGCTTTCCAGGGCAGAGCACAGCGGCCCTGAGGAACAGAGACGAGATGAAACGCAAGACAACACGCCGCTGCTCTCTTTGTTTTACTAATGACAGGCGGATATAAAGACTTGCACTGTCTCTCCTGTGCAGTATTACCGAGGCCACCTGCATACTGCTCACCTGTCACACTGTGGTCTGCTCCGGCCTCCTGCTGTTTCTGAAAGGCCTCGAAATTGATGGACGCGTCGTCCTCAGAGAGGCTGTGCGGAAGCTGGCCATCTCCAGGACGGCACACCTCGAAACGGACCCACTGGTAACTGATCCAAAAAACAAACCATCAGACACAGTCCCTCGGATAGCCTACTGAGCACTGACCCAAAAGAGCCCTAAAAACAAAGCAATCCCATAGACCCTCAATACAATCAACAGCTGATGTTTAAAAAATCGGGAGAGATACTCACTTCACGCATTTGCGTGCCCCCGGACAGCTCTGAATTAGGTTTTGGATGGTTGGGTGGGAAAAGCCAAAGAAATCTGCTCCTGACGGCACAATGTTTGTAAGCGGCTTACCCCTATGAGAAGAAGGAAAGAGGAACTGAGAAACACTGCTTAAGCAATATTTAAAGGAAGTAAAACTGTTCTGAGAGAGCGGAGTTAGTCTGGAGATCTCCTGTAATACCTCATTGCTCCAATGGCCTTGAAGAGGTTGGCATGGCAGGTTAGGGCAGATGAAGCAACAATAGCATTCTGAGGATCCTCTTCTGGTACAATCTCAAACTGAAAGAAAGAACAACCCAGGGATGGAAATAAGACTCCCATTGCATAGCAGTTTGATCAATTCCTGGATTTACTACGAGTTTAATAAGACACAACTGAGCTTGTTACCTATACACTGCGGCTAATCAAGCACATATTGAAACCTGGAATGGATGAAACTGCTATTCAGTAGGAGTTTTTTTTCCCTGCAACAGTCAGAGAAAATGAGAATGGCTTGAAAATTCGGTCCAGGCAGGGCTACAACAAGCAGATTGAAGATGTAATGTTTACAGCAGCGTCCCCACTTCAGTGAGAGAAAAAAAAGAACACCAAAACCTTTGGATCAAAAACAGCTATGAATTAAAAAAACAAACAAACAAGCAAACAGGGCTGATGACGGCTTCTTGAGAAATATTAGCAACAAGAGAGTAACGCTCTTAATGAAAGGAGAAGCTTGCTCTTGCAAAACGGAGATTTGCACTGACATCTGCAAACAAAGCCTCGGGTCCGGCAGTGCCAGCTATTCTATCTGTTCTTGTGTCCCGGGACTCTAGAGTACATGTATCTGTGTGAATGGTTACCTGCGGCCCACTGCCCAGGTCCTTGATCTGGCAGGTGTACAGACACTGCTGCTCGGAGCTCTTCATGCTGGCGAACATCCGGGTGCTACAGAACCCCACGGGGTAGATGGCAGTGTCATCATGGAAGTGTGGCCGGTCTGGGATGATCTGCAAGACAAAACGTGAAAATCACACACTTGTGTTAATGATTTCCATACTAACAACAAAACAACCATGCTGGAAATACCTGGCATGAAAGGAGGGTAATTATGATGTAATATACACAGGATAATGTGGGCATCATATTCAGCATACCTGCTTCCAGTTACCAAAAGACACTGCTGCAAGATTCATATTCATGCACCCTTGAGATGGATATTACAAAGTTCTCTATTCTTGGTATGGCGGCCAACGCCTTGAATTAGATTTGAGTCAACATTGGGTAGGGGGCTATGACAAAAATTAGGTTTATGCTTAATGTGATAAATGGTTTAACTTTCTTTTTTAGATTATCATCAAGTACGCTGTGTAACATTAATGGAAACACTCTGGACAGACCCGTAGATACTGACCTCCCCCAGGCTGTACACAGTGAGCCCACCCAAGACTATGGGGAACACTGGCCGCCCCGAGGCATCCAATGGGATTGGCTGGACCAGCTTCCGAGCCCCGCCCTCCAACACCTTCTTCTTTTTAGAGACTTTCTTAAGCACTGGGGAGAGGGGTGACACAGATCAGAGAGCGAGTGGACTGGAGGACACGCAAGTCCAACATGACCTCATTATTATTTATTTCTTAGCGGACGCCCTTATCCAGGGCGACTTACAATTTTTACAAGATATCACATTATTTTTACATATAATTACCCACTTATACAGTTGGGTTTTTACTGGAGCAATCTAGGTAAAGTACCTTGCTCAAGGGTACAGCAGCAGTGTCCCCACCAGGGATTGAACCCACGACCCTCCGGTCAAGAGTCCAGAGCCCCTAACCACTACTCCACACTGCTGCCCTAAAAAGGGCTTCAAAGCTTTCCTTTTGTAATTTACAGGCTTTGCAAGTCTCAGCTCCGCTTACCATCCTCCTTCCCATTCTCTCTCCCTCTGTCCTTCCTGTCTTTCTTGGACTTCTTACTCCCCCCCTCCTCTCCTCCTGGGGCGCTGGGGCCCAGCACTGCAGGCACCCCCAGAACTGAACCTCCCGTTCCAGTCAAGCTGAAGGCTGCTGGGGCACTGGCGCTGGTACTGGGGGCAGAGTGCAGCTCCCCCTCTGGCAGGGACTGGTGCTGCAGCAGACTCTTCAGCAGGAACCTACAGAGACGGGGGTAAGAGGGAAGCGGTTCAGAGGCAACCAGTGCTAGTCTAGCAGTTGTGCCCGGATTGAAGCTGAAAGCTCACCTTCGCTCCTCTTTAGCTCGGACAAACTTCTCTTCTAAGTGGGCGATTTCATCACATAGTGCTGCATTCTCCTAGGGGGGTTGGGGGGGCAAAGGGGTAAAATGATGACAACTTGCAAAATGTTACATGTGGAAGTTCAACTGACTTATATCTGATCTGTTAACGAGTTGCTTTGTCTTTCGCCAACACATCAAGATCATCTGTTGCAGAACGGCTGGTGTGATTACTCCCTACACAGAGTGAAGAGCTGAAAGCTAACAAAACGTGAAAGTATATTCTCTGCACTTACAAAGATCATGGCTCTGGCTGCCTTGCGCAGGCGAAGGTATTTCAGCCGGTACTTCTCATTCTGGCTCTTACGCAGAACCTTCTTCATCTTGGTCTTTGGCTCTGAGACTCCTGGAGGGGAGGTGAAGCTGGGCAGGGGGGGCCCAGAGCCTGTGCCGGAGAAGGAGGGCTGGGCAGGAGTTGCTAGGAACGGCTGGGCTGTAAAGGCCCGTAAAGCCTGCTGCCTCTCATCATCTGTCTGTAGGGGAAGGAAGAATAAAATCTGTCAGAGAGGAGGGACCTGAAGGCAGGACAGGGAGACAGAGAGGCAACAGTGCAGGTTACAGTCAGGCACATACACATGACTCATTATTAAAAGTGCATGTTTTAAAGCTTTTTTTGAATAACTGAAAAATGAATAACATAAACCAAACAAATATGTAAAAACAGAACTCATAAATTGAATGCAAAATAAACACAAAGTGTGGTACACGTAAAAACAAACCCCCTACCTTGTAAACTATCACCTCATCTCTTCTAATGTTTAAATGAAACCCAGTCAGCTGATAAACAATCCCAGTGTAGGATTTTGCTCTGCTTTAGTAAATTCAGTCACTGCGGTAACAGAAGTCATGTATTCAATTTCGGACACATTTTGAATTTCCACTACACTTGGATGCATCTAGACCAATACATATGCAGTTTGACATTCTGAATCTTGATTTGGATATTGACAATAAACCAAGTTAAATCAAGGAAGTCAGCTTTTTAAAAATACACACACATAACAGTACTGTTGATCAGCGGTGTCCAATCACAGTCCTGGAGGGTCATTCCACTCCAGCTTTAACAGGTAACATGAGAGAATGAACTTCTTCAGGGTCTGGATGGAGGTTTAATTGGTTCAATTAAACAATTTAGAAGACGGCTGGAACAAAGACTAGGACTGGATGGGCCAACTTTACCACCCCTGCTGCAGATGCATTAGTGAAGCTCAAGTCTTGGGATTGCATTTCAAGCATCCCTCACAGCTGACACTTACCAACAGCGCAAACACTCCGTTCCTGTTCTCAATCCTCTTGAAGCGCCTGCTTCCTTTCTGTGTCTGCAATACAGTAGCACACTGAGCTGGAGCTCTGGGTCGGACTGTCCCCTGCTAAACCCTAACCCAACAGCTACTCTCCCTGGGGCACAATATGGTCAGCATCATCTGCACTTGACATGAATTTTTATTTGTTGTAATTGATAGATGAAATGGTAGCCGTATCAGTCCAGTGATGATAGACAAAGAGAAGGAGATGTGATACCTTTTATTGGACTAACTAAATAATAATTAATCTTAAGCTTTAGTTAGTCCAATAAAAGGTATCACATCTCCTTCTCTTTGCCTATTAGTTGGAATGAAACCGTAACTGTGTTTTTATTTTTCTTATGTGTTTGTATGTGCATGTATTTTTGTATATTCGTTCGAGTGTGTGTGTGTATAATATATATATATATATATATATATATATATATATATATATATATATATATATATATATATATATACACACCACACATTTCTGGATGTATAGTAATTGTTTGGATTTTATTGTTGTATTATTTTATTACTACTTAGGCCTCTCTTTGTATTAGTGCTGCTCTACTGAGATGTATCTGTGCTGGCCCTGTGGGCACAAAGTCAATAAACTAAACAAGCGATGAAAATAAGGCTCTTACTGCATAGCAGTTTCACCCATTCCATGTTTTGCTATGAGCTGGATTAGCCAGTGTCAAGGTAACAAGCTCAGGCATGTCTTATTAAAGTAATAGTAAAGCCAGGAGTAGATCAAACTGCTATGCAACAGGAGTCTTATTTCCTTCCCTGTTAATACTAAACATTTAGTGTCCATACTGTTACTGCCATTATAAAGTGCTGAGCAACCTTTCCTATGTAATTCCTCTTCATTATGCTATCCCTGCCTTAATAAAATAAAATAAATACACAAATAAAACATACATACATGAAAAAAAAACATGACAAAACTGAAATCAATGGAATGGGTTGAAATATGCAATGATCTGTACATAGAGTCACTCTGCCTACCAGATTTTCTTTTACAGTTCATCAATTGTAAAAAAAAGAGAACGGCATCCCTCTTACCTCACGATACATGACAGCCTCCAGGCTAGATTTTGCGCTGCAGAAACAAGAGAAATTCTAATTACTATTACAGTAACAAATCAATTGTCATTCAACTTGTTCTGTGCCAGCATGAGGTCTAATTAGTCTGTCTACTCCAGAAGCATGGTTTCTTTAACGTAAAGAAAATGCATTTTAGAGAAACAAAGGAGCTTACTTTGATTGCACCAGGCCCCTATCGATTATCCTCTGTTTGATTTCTTTGATGTGCATTGGTCTCCCAGCTTCCTCTAAGACAATCTGAAAGGATGAAACAATCAACATGTTAACAATCCCTGATCCAAGACAACCCAACCGGGACTACGGACTTTCAAATAACACCGAGTTGTATGTGGGAATTAAGCTCTGAATCAAGGCTGTGCAAGCATGCTTTAAGATCACAGTTGTGTTTTGCTGGAACTACAATGCTAATATTGAACAGTGTGCAACACACTGCACAAAATCTTACAGGGGGTTGCATTCAAATATAACAAACACCGCTATCAGTCAATACCTGTGCAGCATCCAGCCAGGTGAGGTTGGGCTTGTCAGTAACATCGCTGGCAGGTTCACTGTGAAAAACAAAACATTACTTTAAAAAATGACAAGCAGCTTTGCTTCAGAGCCCGCATGGCTATGCTAAATGGGAATGCACTGCGAATCTGCACAGTAGCATTAGGCAAGCATGCACCGGGCTGCACTCACGTCTCCAGTGGCTCTGCCGTTGCAGACAGGCTGCTCATGTTATCCAGTGCAGGGAACAGAGAGTAGCTGCCCTGCCCGTCCGGCTCCATCTCCGACTCAAAGTTCGAGAGGGTGTTCAGGGGGTCCATGGGGGACAAGGGGGTGCCGGGGGTCTGGCTGCTGGTGGAGTGCTGTTGGTGAAGATGCAGGCTTTCATTCTTAACAGCAGAAACGACGCTGTACTCTGCTACCATTTTCCGATGCTTAATACATTTGGTACACCAGCATTACAATTTGACAGGGTCCGGCTATTTTTTTCTTTGATTCTTTATTTAGGCTTCATTTTCACGTGAGAATAAACTGTTTTTCTGAACCTGGCTCCTTGGCACCCTTACATTATGTCACACCGAATAATAGTTCATATAAAAAAACTGCTTATAACTTGGTTAGGTCATTCCTTGGAATCTGACTTGTCCGCGTATTGTCACATGCATACAGTATTTACTTTATAAAGAACTGTTTTGAGAGTAATTGCATGCCGATGATGTCAGAATTGTAAAGCAGTTTATTTCTGCAGAACAACCATTGATCACAAACCTATACATAAACTACAATCTCACTAGGGTTATGTTTAATTAAAAAATAATAATACAAAAAAAAAAACATATTGCACCATCATCACATTTTTATTATGCTTTATTTGATCTTTTCATTGTATCCGCATAAACAATACCTACCCAGTCAGAGCTTCCGGGGGAGAGAGGCTCAAGTATGGGGAATCAACGCTCTCTCCTCCGGGGAGTGATTTAAGGAAAGGCCGGGGCTTTGCGTTGCTAACGCGCCTACAGCTAAAGTGATTGCCCCACACAAGATCTGTGGCGTTCGTGTGTTTCTTTCCTGGTTTGGAGTATCATTACTCACCCCGCTCCGGTCAGTTCGAATTCTCGGCGGCTCTTTGCCATGAAACATCGGGGATTCCTGGAGCTCCTCTCCGGCCTCCATGCCAGCAACCACCGGCTTAAAGGGAACGGCGCTTTGGTGTGGAGATTATACCTCTGACGACAAAAAAAAAAAAAGGAGACATGAAACAAACTCGTAATTAATGCGATCTAAATGACACAGCACAGTTCTGTAAAATTGAAAACTGTGTGCCGTTTATATTAAGATGTGCCCGACTCCTTAAAACGAAGTCCATATGGATGTACTTTATTTATAAAATCGATTTAATTGTTGTTGATATTACTGTTAAATCGTATCTTTCTGCGCGTTAGCAGTGCCCCCTCGTGGCCAAATTGAGGTACAGTATCATAATTGGTATTTTAATGGAAACAGCGCAGTCCAACTAAACCATTGATTTTTATCCCCAATATATTTGTATTTCACCAATCAGTCATGTCCAGTTGTCAAATAACTAATCACACTGGCGTTACAATGACATCACATGCACATACCTTGAAATAGGTACCACTCAACCATTAAAACGACTTCTTTCCAAATGCAATCACTTGATGTTTGATATGTCACCCATCCCACAGTGTAAATTTAAAATCTCACATGTTCATTTGTGTCAGAATAACATGCCAGTGCTGGTAGACTGCTTGCCAGTTGTAGTGCATTGGATATTGAAGCAACAGAAGCAGGAACCACACAGATGCACTGCAAACAGCATAATATATTAAGGGACATGTTTAAAAGGAGGCGGTGTAGTCCAGTGGTTAAAGAAATGGGCTTAAAACCAGGAGGTCCTCGGTTTAAATCCCACCTCAGCCACTGACTCATTGTGTGACCCTGAGCAAGTCACTTAACATCCTTGTGCTCCGTCTTTCGGGTGAGACGTAATTGTAAGTGACTCTGCAGTTGATGCATAGTTCACACACCCTAGTCTCTGTAAGTCGCCTTGGATAAAGGCGTCTGCTAAATAAACAAATAATAATAAAATAATAATTTAAAAAAATGCAAAGGACATTTGGGTATACTTGCTTTTTAGGAGTCTTCGTAAATGTGAGTTTAAAGATTTATAAAGAGGAAGCTAAACAGAGGAAGAAGAACTGTTTGCTGTTCGAAAACTAGATTATCGTTTATTTATCTTTTTGTTGGATTCTATTTTTAACCTTAAACTTCACAGGAAGTTTCATCACAGCTATGATTATTGCGAATCTACCAAAGAGGAAATACTGTTTACATTTACAATCTGTTGGAAGATGTATCTGTCACTAATTTTCTTTTGCTTTATGACTGGTAAGTGTTATTATTATTATTATTATTATTATTATTATTATTATTATTATTATTATTATTATTATTATCAAATCCTAATTTAAGCAGAATGTGATTCATTGGGGGTTAGGGTTATAATGCTGTGTATCTTCTGTATTAAATCTTCATGTGCTGCTTCTGTAACTCAAATGTAATTACATTATGAACAAGCGTATGACATATCATGGCATTCCAAATGAGTAATAATTAATAGCCCTGAAATGCAGAAAGCACTTGTGTGAAATGACACCACTGAATGTATTCTGACTTGCTGATAAGTACATGAATTCCACAGGGATTATTGTTCACAGATAATTATAATGGAACTACTGACATTGTAAGCAATTGACTGTAATGTGCTGCTGCTGGAGTCGAGCTGTTGGGGTATATGATACAGGAGTGTGCATTTACTGTGGGCGGAGACAGGCAGCAGTTTATAGTCGTTAAGTCAAATGGCTGGCTTGACAGAATGGCTGTACCATATAAACACGCAGAAGAAAAACATTTGATGCATGTCTTTCTCGTATTTCTATAACCCTTGTAGTACTGTGTTAGCCTGCTGGCTTCTTAATACATCTCTGTATTGCAGCTCTGAGTCACAATATCCCACAGATGGAGAGGAATGCTGGAGGCTGTGTTACTCTGCCCTGCAAATACAACCGGAGTGCCGTCGAGGGAGCTGATGGGACTCTTGACATTGAGTGGACTGTCAAAAATGTCACTGACCCACTGGTAAAGCAGAATCCATTTCCTCAGCACTTCCCAATATTATATTATGTTGCATCAGAAGGTGAAACAGTAAGACGCCAAAAATAATGATCGTTTTATTTTGAACTTTCAACTCTGGTGGCCCCACCTTCTCTCACTGATACTTTGCATTTGGGATCCCTTATAAAAGTTTCCCATAGTAAAAGCATAGTAAAGTCTACTAAAGCACAGTGAAAGCATGGCAAAGCATAGGCAAGCATTGGAAATTCTAGCAAGATATGGTAAAGCATATTAAAAAAAAACATGGCAAGCCGTGGTAAAGTATGGTAAATACAGAGTATAAACCATGGGAAAAGCAGGGTAAAGATTCAAAATACCAAGCAAAAATACTGGGGTAAGCTTTTATAAGGGACTATTTATAATCAGTAAGAATAGGAGGTTGTGTGGTCCAGTGGTTAAAGAAAAGGGCTTGAAACCAGGAGGTCCCCGGTTCAAATCCTGTCTCAGCCACTGATTGATTGTCACTTAACCTCCTTGTGCTTCAGGTGAGACGTTGTTGTAAGTGACTCTGCAGCTGATGCATAGTTACCACACCCTAGTCTCTGTAAGTCACCTTGGACATAAGGGGTCTGCTAAATAAACAAATAATCATTTTAATCAGCTGTTTATTTGATGTGTTTTTGAGTTAAATATCCTAGTTTCAGGGACTACAGTACAATATTCAATATTAAAACTAATGTAATTTTAAAGGAGTCAAAGGGAGATATGAAACAGGCGTGATTATGTCACATATTTTGACCTTACTAAATTCATGGCATAGCACAACAGCACACTGAGAAATAGGGTGCATTGCTACTTGCCTTATGATCTTGTTCAAGCATTTTGTATTGAAAAGGATGTTTCATTTCAGATCTGGCTGTCTGGGGGCAAGGTTTTTAAAAATGTCCCAAGACTGAGCCCCAGGATCTCTTTCGTGGCTCATAACAGTACCACTGGAGACGCCTCTGTGCGGATTATCTCCCTGATACGAGAAGATTCTGGGCTTTATCACTGTAAAGTTCGAAAAGGGGCATACAGCAATCTGATTCATGTTAATGTCACAGTTTTAGGTAAGAGAGTCACTGCCGTGTTCGAAAGAACAGTATGTTTATATTGCGATGATCCACAATCTGCAACAGCACAGAGGGAGAGTTAAGGAATGAAGGCAAGAGATAAATAGAATAACAAAGTACTTTGAAATAAGAAGATTTCAACTGTATTGCTCATGGAACTGTATCCCATGACTGTGAGTTATTTTAAGAAGGCTTGTAAAACAGTGTGTTTAAAGAGTAGCTTTAATGTTTGCTGCTGTTGTCTAGATGCCAGCAGCAGTCAACAAAACACACTTTGAAAAGGTAACTCTTGGGTTAAAAGCCCAATTTCCTGCCCCGTAAACCACCAGCTTTTGTTATCAATGTTCCATCTGTGTATTAAGCTATTGGGCGTGATGCACAAGTTCTAAAGGCAATGATAAGTTAAACTACATGGCTATACTTTGACTACACTGAGGCACAGTAACTTGTTTTGCACCAGCTGGACAGTCTGCTAAGTAGAATTTAAGGGGTACATTTTATTCCAGTCTTTAATGAATTCCTGTTTTTTGAAAGACAATTAAACAAAACTGGAGTAAAGAACTTCTGTATTTAAGTCGTTCTTACGTTGTTTGTAAAAATGGGTTTAAAAAGCCTTTTTTTAATATAAAACAGTCCTGTATGTTTTGTGAACAGCGTACAATGTTTTAAAGCTTATAGAAATGTTATCGATCTTACCTGTTCCTAATTTGAAACGTGATCTTTTTTTTTGGTTTTGTAAATAAAGATATGTTTGATCCGGCTGTTGTTGTTGAGAATATCACAGAAATCCAGAAGAACGTTGGAGAAAGTGTTATTCTGCCATGTGGCTATAACCAGAGTGCAGCTGAGGGAGCTGAAGAGAATGTTGACATTGAATGGAGCATCAGAAAGCAAACTAACTTCACAGAAACACTGGTAATAACATATATTACCTCTACTCTACAAATGTGTCAAGGTCTTTTACACTACACTGCAATACGGTACAATGTTGTGAAAGAAAATGAGCTAATGTTACACAAATTGTTCAGTACCTGTAGTTTTATAAAAGAGTATTTTGCCAAACAAATGTTGCAGAGTGCCTTCCCAGAAGGCTCCAAGCATGAAAGTACCTTTTTATTTAGGGAATGTATAGGAAATATGAATTAATAAACTAGCTAAGCGGCTCAATGTAAAAAATAAAAGCCCCCCAAAAAGGACCCCTGTGCTTGCTCATGTGCCTCTTATTATAAATTGGCATTAATAAGATTTTAAACTTGAAACCTGGTTCCAGGAGACCGGGAGACTAGTTTGAGGCAACTTTGCTGGATCAAACCCCAAGTCTCCCCTCCCATGCAGTGGCCTGAAACCTAGTCTCCTGAAACCAAGTTCCAAGCCACAAAGTGGCTCCGTGTTCCTTCAGCTTTTCAAACCAAAACCACAACTTACTTGAGCAAGAAACTAACCATAAGTTAACTCAGTCGTATTCAGCATTGAACCATATATTAAGGTAAACCAAAATGATATGATCAGGAGGCTGCTCAGCAAAATAACTAATAATGACCCTGGCACTTATTTATCCAAATAACTAGGCATTTTCTTTTACTAGATCTGCCAATCTACAGTCTGTAAAAGGAACCCAGGTATGAGCCCCAGAATCTCTTTAGTGTCTGACAACGATACAACTGGAAATGCTTCCATGACGATTGTCTCCCTGGCAACAGCAGATTCTGGGCTCTATCTCTGCACGGTATGGAAAGGATGTCACATCCTGCATCAAAATACCGTTAACGTCATGGTTTTAGGTGGGAAGGGTAAGTGCCGTCGTCATGACTACCTTGAAGAGCAGTTTAACTTCTCTTAACATTTTAGTTAAATCAAGGAACTATGATAAACAAAGTAGGTTATGTAGACAGTATTAACAATAACCGCAAGATATTTTTATTTATTTATTTCTAATCATAATCTATAACTGTTATAGCATAAATAACAGCATGCTGATTGCTTATAGACTGTGTATGGATATCATAGACGACCGTCATATCCACTTCCTTGACATGTTGTAATGTTTTGTGTTTCAATCCTCTGATGGTTACTCAATAACTGCTGTCTCTGTTCCCTTTTAGCACCAGCAGTGGCTTTGCTATCACTGTATGTCTTCATCACTTTGGCTGTATGCATTGTATTGATCACCCTTTTGTTTCTGGGATACTGTCATTTCAGAAAAATAAGGTAGATAGCAAACAACCAGAACTACAAGGCACTTAATGGTATACTGTATGCACGGTAGTAACACTAAAACAAACTTGAGAAACTTATTGTCCAAACCTTAGTATATTACTATTTAATCAGCCTTCTAAGTGTTGTAATGTCATGGTTTTCATGAATTAATTCTTTCTTAGCCTCCAAGGTGCAAGCACCTATATTAGTAAACCAATTCCAAAACAACTTTTTACATCTGTAAACATTACAAATAGATAAGTATACCAAGTTTTGTGAAGGTCAGTACACAATAACTTTTTTTTTTTTTTTTAAAGAAACGACTCTGCATCATCCATGTATTACAAGGTAATTATTTCATTATATATATATATATATATATTACGATTGACCATATATAATAACATTTTGAAATGCATTACAGGGATACTTATCTACATTTTCAGAATGTTCAATGTATTATCAGATTTAAAAACAAAGTATTCATAAAAATGGAAACTCCTTTTTAATTCTGTATCCTACAGTGATTGAGTGGGTGCTTTATCAAGATATGCGTAGTTCTGTGACTGCATTTTTAATTAAAGTGGAACACTGAAAAATAGGTTAATAAGCCATGAATAACTGTGACTCACGTCTCACTAAAACATGAAGTGTTTTAAAAGATGAGCTGTATTACTAAAATATGTATCAGTCCATGTAGAATGTGTTCCTTGTGGAGAGTAATATTTAGTAAGCGTGTGACAATATTTAAAGTGTGAAGGGTCATATTTTAACTCCAGTCTTTAATAAACTTCTATTTTTTTTAAAGAGGTAAAACGCATTTTACAAAACTATAAACCTACAAGCTAAGTGATATATTTCACATTCTGTTCTGCACTCTCAAGATGTTTTGTTTCCCCTTTTGTAACATTAACATGATTTTTTCTTCTTTCAAAAATAGTAAATACAGAGGAAATGCTTTGACAACCGGGCCCTATGTGCCAGTTGTCCCAAGTGCAGTTTAATTGCATGACCTGGTTTTTATTTTTTTAAAGGAAAACGAACTGTATGAAACTGTCCTATGGCGTAAATGATACAAAGCAGCTCCTCCAGCTGTATGAAGACAATTAACAGGTAAATACTTCCATCTGGTCGTGAATTGATATTTCTAAGAGGTAGAACATGCATACAGTACACATACTAGATTGCTAGGCTAAACTAAACCTTAGGGTCAAGCAGACAATCGTTTTGGCTACTGCCTTCATTATTGTACTGCGCCCTGAAGGACACACAGGCTGAACCTTTTGCTTACTTGACTGAGCTGCTTATGTTTTACCTTAGACTTGTGATTGAGTAATATATGAAAGAAATGGAAATATATTCTTTCTTGATGCAATATGTCTCTTTTTTGTTTAAGGAAAAGGAAAAACCAGCAACACCACCAAAACAAAAGCTTTGAACTCTGCGTTGCCATGGTCACCTTGGAACACAAACTCCCTGACAACGCTTCCAGTGCTTTACACTATGCACAACCTACAGCGCAAAGCACTGCACGGCTGAAATAGCCACCTTGAATACACTTTTAATATAAGGACCCTTTACACTGATGCTTATCACTGGTATTGAAGATAGCAGCACAGGCTTCCTGAACTGCATGAACTCTACTTCTGACAGTAATTAAAAGTTCTTAGTATCATAAAACTGCTCAGGGGTTCGATACAAAACAAGGTAGCTCAAGATCACATGTATGGTAGATGTACTAACTAATTATTCTCTTCTGTCCCTGCATGCATAATTGTACCATGTTAGGTTTCCTATCGATGCGATAGTTTATAATGCATGCATGTTCTTTCAGCGTCCTGCCAGGGCAACTTCTCGTACACCATAGAGTTCACATTAACACTTTTAAAAATCTAAAATCAAACAATTATAACCAAATGCATTTGATGAATAATAAATGGGGGGGGGGGGAACACCATGTAATTGAAAAATGCAAATTTGTATATCCAGTGTGTTTATTGTCTCTGACACTGTGATGGTTAAGCATGTTTTTCATTGCCTGTCCTCATGTTGAAGCCAGTGAGGCATTCTGTCCTTGAAATAGGAGAGAAGAGTCAAGATACTTGCCACTGGGCAGGCAACCCAATGTGAGGAGAATGCGAGAAGTGAAACTACGCTAAGTCAATCTTCAATACCAATGCATACAAATGAGGAGAAAAGAGGAATCGCTTTCAGTGCACAGCACAGACATACTGCATACCGGTTCCAGACATTAATGACAAGATGAAGGGATGCTGTGCCTGCCTCTTCTGCTATTGTTTCAACACCTGTTTGCTGGGAAGCCAGTGATGTTATTACACAGTAAAGAATAAATATCAGCTTGTCTAAAATAGTGTGCGTTGAAAGAGCGAGAGAGAGAGACAGGATGTGTCACTTACAGATAAGATGTGAACAGATCAGTAGCTCTCTGACTGGCATATAAACAGCAAGGAGCTCTAGCAGTGTACCTGCTGAGACTTCTCAATTGAAGAGCATGAAATTAAAAGCTCAGCTACTCGGTGTTGAAGGGACAACTGGTACAGGTCTCAAATAATTAAGCAAAGCAGTGGTTCAGGCAGGGAAATCACTTTTAACCTCAGTTCAAATCACGTCAACATCAAGCATATTATAGGCGCTTCCAATGCAAATCGTTCATTCGAATAGCTAGTATCTTATCGTTCTTTCGGTTACCAATACATTCAATGATCGACCGGGAAGGGATTTATATCTTACCTCAATCCATTACGTCCCTGCTGTGCACCAGAGTTTGCCTCCTCCTCCTAACGTTGAGAGCAGCTATCCTGTCCCCTTGCCCATGGCTTCCCTACGGTCAGCCTCTCCTCTTATCTGCAAGCTACTTTATGGGCAGGGGCACCTCAAAAGGCGAGTTCAAAGAATGTATTGTGAAAATATGAATAATGTAGTAATGTTGTCTAGTCTAAGCTTTAATAAATCGCGTGCGTTTCCTGACTGAATTGCAGTTCTCAACGAATGGATTCTTTTTAGTTTAAAGGCTCACCCGTGGGCCCAAATGTAATCTCAGACACGTCTTCTCTCTATGCAAAGCTGGTATGCAAAAGAGTGTTCCCATTAACCTGCGCCTCTTCAGCACTCTGCCCTTAGAGGACAGAAATACATCAAGATAACTGTGATATGTCATACCCATACCTAACTGGGCAGCAGTGTGGAGTAGTGGTTAGGGCTCTGGACTCTTGACCCGAGGGTTGTGGGTTCAAGCCCAGGTGGGGACACTGCTGGTGTACCCTTGAGCAAGGTACTTCACCTAGATTGCTCCAGTAAAAACCCAACTGTATAAATGGGTAATTGTATGTAAAAATAATGTGATATCTTGTAACAATTGTAAGTCGCCCTGGATAAGGGTGTCTGCTAAGAAATAATTAATAATAATAACTGCTCTATAAGTTTGTACTTGAAGAATGAAAATGATACCTGATCTAATAAAATGTTTGAATGCAGAGACGAGTGTACATCTTTAACAACCCTTTCAGTCCTGAATTACTTTTGTTATATAATTCAAAACGGAACTTCTTTATTGAGTGCACATGAGCACAGGACACATTTTTTAAAATATATTTATACACTACCTCAGACTGACTGCCAAACACGATGGCAGTCCACAAGGCGACAGTGTAGTACTATACACAGAAGCAAAAAGAGATGTAGCCACGCAATTCACCTGCTTTACTATTTCTAGTTGGAGTTGTAGTAGCAGTAGTAGTAGTAGTATGTAATATATACTATAAATACAGTCCCTTGGTTTCCCATGTTAACTGCCTCTTCTATATATATATATGTATATATATATATATATATATATATATATATATATATATATATATATATATATATATATGCAACCTTCAGCCTTGTGGTTTATGATGTCACTCTTATAACTACTGATTTAGATACCCATCACTGTGCCACAGCAGTGACACTGGTCCTGTGCATGCCTCTTGACAGAAAGCGTCTTCAACGTTAGGAAAAGCCTTGCCGTGAGTGTAACGGGCAGTGTTGTGTGGTGCACTGCCGTTAGGGATTGTGCCATCAGTGAGATGAGATGAGGTTAAAAGCTCTAAAACTACAAATGTAACAGCCTCCGCCCTGTTACATTTGCAAATGCATTCGTCATGCAACACTCTCCACTTAGGAATGTTAGATTGTTGAATTCCCTCGAATAAAAAACTTAAAACAGAAAACACTGTCCAGTGCCAACGTGATTATCATGTTTCAATCAAAGACAGCGATCTATGCCAATCTAATACCACACAGTGCACTCTAGGTACTGTGCCTATGTAACCACCTGTGCAATTACAGTGCATGGTAGTTAGATGGTAGAGATTCTGATATATACACATCAAAAGAATTTCAAATATTAAGATTCTCGTCTCCAGTGCAATAGAAGAATGGGGGACGCAGTTGCAATTTGCAGAACAGCATTACTCCACTTCAGTTTGAGAATGAAAAAAACCCACATCTGCTAAGGATAGATGATGATACTGTGAGATGTATGATAGATCATGCTTCAGAAGGCATACATCAAGTGAAGGATGAATAAAAAGAAATTGTGCTATGTAGGTTTCCGAAAAAAAAAAAAACCTGTAGCCTGCTGTCAAATCTAACAGGTATGATTGAACTGTAAAAATAAATAAAATAGGACATACAGTATATGCCACTGCTATAGAGTGCTCTATTTTAGCTTGCCAGCTTACAGGGGTTTACAAGTTTACAGTGGGCACTTTGAGAAGGACTAGGAAGATTTATGCTTCATCAACCTTAAATATTAGGATACACTTGGTAATGCAGGGACAATGACCACACTGTAGCTGCCCTTTATTTACTGCCTGCACAGCTATGGCCAAAGGTTTTGCATCATCCTATAGAATTAACTAATTTAGCTTCATAAAGCTGAATGAAACCTGCTGAATAATGTTACGTTAACATATTGAATGGCATACCCCTTTGTAGTTTTCCACATACTTAACGAAAAACTGACAGCAACTGAAAAATGTGACGTTTCGAAATCTAACATGAAACACGGTACTACTATTATGGCTTCCGGTAGAGTTTTTGCGATATCATTGTGTAGTTTCTTTGACTGCATGATGCTAAACAAAACATCTAAATTATGTCCATGTAGTTTTTCTTTTATTTGATATGATGGCCCAATCGTAAAATTCTAGGTGATGCAAAACTTTTGGCCATAGCTGTGCTTTCCCTGTATTGAGAAGATAACTTTGTTAAATACTTGATGTTATTGGATGGAGTTCACATAACTGTGTGCTAAATGCATGTAGTAAATATCAGCAAGTCACCCGACCCTATGTTAGATTAAGGTCCTAATAATGTGGCTGCGAGGTGTAGATCACAAGGATTTCACAGAAGGAGGATTGTCTCTTTAGTTACTGTTCTTTGACGTTTGCTTTGACCATTTCAAGGGGTAAAAGAAATACAAGGACTTTCTGCAATCTTTTTATCTTATAATAGCCAGACACATAACAGCCAGAATGATATATTTTAAAAGCGCTTGTCATATTGAATTTCAAATCTGAACATGAGTCAAAAACGGCAGATTTTCAAATTCCTAGCAAATATTCGTCTCGTACCGTGTCTTAATAAACTAGATGGTGTCAGAACTGAAAATTACTGCCTGGGCCATTTATAGGTAAGCAAACTTGCAGTTTCTACATGATATGCTTCACAATCATGTCCTCTGTTGGCAAAACATTAATGTAGCTTAATTATCTATTTAATTGGATGCTAGGGAGAAAACGAGTAATAAGCTCTAAGCAATACATTGAGACACACTCAATTGAAATGTCCAGATTGTCAAAACTTTCTTTTTTTTCCTATTAGTTGCAGGAAAGGCAATTAATTGGTAATGAGAAAAGAGTGTGAAAACTGCAGCAATCCAGGGACATTAATCGTATTAAAATGAAATATTTAGAAGATAGTTTACATACCAAAGCAATTTACTTGCCAGTTTTTGTAAAGAGAAGCACAGAGTGCCTCCTGAAACTCAATTAGAAGAGAATAAACTGATGGATGACTACCAGGGTAATGCAAACATCATCATTTTTGTAAGAAGTGAGCAATTGCTGAAATTAGTAATCCTCCAACCTTCTCGATGGGTTTGTCAGGTTATGCACTGCAGCAGAATTCAAGCAGTACACTTTAAAGCTTTAAAAAAGGATACTCTTTTTATATGAACTGTTCTTGCCTCTTATTGTATTAAGTTCTTTTCAAATACCATAACCATGACAGGATTGCAGTTAATGTAACTACCCTGTACCCTTGGCTTTGATAAACAGGAAGGCGTGCGGTGTGCAAGTGTAGAAATATATATTTTCATACTAGATTTTATCTCATAATCCAGATAATCGTTTAAATCCTTAAACCGAATGACTCGGCGAATCGCACTGTTTCGAAGCGTGCCACTTTGTTAAGCAGATGCAAAACCTGATTCAAAGACAGTAATTCCCCGGCTGTTATATTGAGGTTTAAAGATATATACAATGTCCTTGATATTCAAACAGATTGCTAGTACATGCTGTAACTCATGGGTGATTGATAGTTATTCATCCATCCTCAGTATTGAAAGAAACTTCTAAAATTCTATGACAAATGTACCAAACATTGTCACAGAATTTTGCATAAAAGAAGTACAGGGTTCTAGAAGGATAACCTTGAGGTTTCTCCAGCAGAACCTTCTGCTTTTTTTTGACCCTGAGATGACAAATCTTTGTAACAAACACACTACAGAAAATGTCAAATATACTGCAAGCAAAGACTGTAATCCTAACTGTCATGGGTAGTAATTCAGTCAGGAAACTCTTGTGATAGATTGTTTATTAGACTAGACAACACAACCACATTGTAAATATTTTGCACTACGTTCTTTAGCCTTTGGCCTTGTCTTTTGAGGTACCATAAATTAGCTTACAGATAAATGGAGAGGCTTACCGTAGGGAAGCCATGGGCAGTGGGGCCGGATTGCTGCCCTCCCCATTAGACAAAACCAAAACGCAAGTGGAGTCATTGGATGTATTGTTTATCGAAGGACAGATAAGATACTAGCTATTAGACTGATTGATCTGGTATTGGAAGTGCCTAAAATGTGCTTGATGTTTATTAGTGATTTGATCTGAGGTTAAAAGTGAGTTCCCTGTCTGAACCATCGCTTTGCTTAATTCATTCATTTGGTCCCCAGCAAAGATAATATTTCAAGGGTTGAGGTAAAAGCGAATAAAGAACCTTTTTCTTCTGAGAACATTTAATGCCTGGCAGGAATTGCGAACCCGCTTTGAAGATTTCTTAGGCAAATGTAATGACACTCTACTTGTAAAATACAATCTCCTGACTCACTGACTTGACTCAATAAAGCAACACTTGGTATTAAGTATGTCCATTGAGGCTACTGCAATGCAGTTTAGCACATTGACATTATAGGTAGCCCTGCGGCAGCAAGTATACCAGGGTCTGAACAGATACATCCCTTTGAAGTTTAATCATAAAAAAGTGTGAAGGCTCCCCATTGCTTTTATACCGGTATTTCCCAAGGAAAAAAAAAACAAACCTTTCTAAGGTGAATTCTGCATATGATTCTAACACGACAGTCTCTCATATCTCAGAACTATTTTATTGCCAGTCAAGGGCCTGCATTCTTGTTCATGTTTCAAGACTAAACCCTCAGTTAAGATATCTTTTAAATTGAGATTGGATCATGCCCTGGGGAAATAACACAGAGCTTGCTGTACAGTATATTACACTACCCTGTTCAATATAGCGGCTGTGGTCAAAAAAGATAAACCTTTAGAAAACAACAGGAAAATCTCAAACTAAATACAAATCGGTGCTTTAAAAAAAGGAAATGACATCATAATTAACCCTCTAGTCCCTGTATATGTTATGTATACCATATGGCTGTTGGAACTAAAGGTCTGGGAAGTGCTGTACATTACAGGTAAGTGTTTCTAATATATTACTTTAAAATCACACGATAAGAAATTGCTTATTTGGTGTTGAGCCAAGACCATGTTATTCTTTGTTTCTGCTCATTTATTTTCATGCATGCTGTTTGGTCATGGATATGTTCCACGATATATAAAAATATTGGATACGGTTAAGCAACCAAGTTACCATGCCAAGGTGAACAATAACTTCAAACACTCAGTATTCACACAGCAGACCATTTAGAGCTTTGTAAGTGGATATTCTTTTGACGGCTTCCCACTGCTACTGCCTGTGGCTTTTTGTGTTCTGCGTCAGTCGGTCACTGTGTGAATGTTACACTGCTTCCCTCAACACACCAGGCATGACTGGTAAAAACTGGACCATGTTGCTCTGTGCTCTATCATCTTTCCATCCTGTCACACAATATGCAATCTCATTCTTCTGAACGCAAACAGTGGAATCCCTAACGGCAGGAGAGCAGATGTCTTTGGGAAAAGGATACCAGATGGTCCATTTACAATGCATTGTCCCTTCACTCTGCAACAAACCACTTGTTTTTGGTTTTGCATTCACTGTGAAGAAACACACACACACACAAAAATGCTTTAGCTTTGGGCAGCTTTTAAACTTCACATAGAACTGGATTGGTCAAATCCAACTCCCTTTATGCTGTATAATTAAGAACGCAACCTTGGAAATGAGTTGTATGCCTTGGTAATTAAGTCTCGTATTGCTGTCTGCAAGCCTGTAAAATATTAATTGTTTAACATCTACAAACCATCACAAAGCACATGAAGGATCACAATATCTGTGTATTTATTCAATATGGCTTCAATGTAATGCCCACAGACTTGCCTTTCTGGGCATGTTAATGGCATTTTGAAGGTATTTTGCCATACAGGAATGCAATTACCATATTTTTAAAATTTTGCAGCAACATCATTTTCACCTAAGGGGTATGTGTGCAACCTGCAGTGCAAATAGAGTTGAGGAATTGGACAGGAGATCGAGGAGCAATGGGACCGAAATTTTAAATGTTACTAAAAAAAACATAACATAACCAGATAAAACACAACCACACAAAAGCAAATTCTGTTTTAATTACAAAACACAAACATGCACGTAAGACCCCCCACAAATTAAAATCAAATTTCTACTGATTGTGCAGCCAACTCATTAGTAGGTAAGGGCTAAATTCTCAAAGCAACTTACTCCAAATCGGCATCAGCGCATTATCTGAAAGAGACAAAAAAAATAATTTCTAAAACGAATAATAAACCCATTTAGATTCATCGCAAGCTCCTAAATTAAGTGCATCAGATGTTTATTCCTGGATTGGTAACTCTGTTGGGTGCGTTTCTGCTGTCTGAAAAAATCCTGCTACTGACAATTTGGAGCAAAGACTTTGCAAATCTAGTCCTAAGTGTTCTAGGTTTTCTATTAACATCACACTTGGTATGAGCAACACTGCTTTAAGATGTGGTTTTTTGATACAGGCGCAAGCAGCATGCTGTTGAATCAAAGCATGGTGCCAATAGTAGACTCAAGTAATAACACCCCATGTTCTTTGTATTCGCTGTGGTGTCCTTTTTGTTATTACAGACTCAATTAATGGTGTTTTTCCAGAAGTTCAGAGAAATTGAGAACAACAAACGATTTGGTTTAAAATAGATTGCACAGAGCGGTGGCACACGTGTTATCAAAGTAGCCCACTGATTGTGTTTTTCATTCATCCAGATTAATGGCCATTATGTAAGTGTATATTGCTAATGGCACATTGACACTGGTAATTGGCAAATAACCCCAGAGAGTTTCTATTTCAAGGACATAATCCCTGCCTTCATTTTAACAATCCATCATATGTTTAATAGATAAAAAAAAGATGCTATTGTCACTAACTTAGCTGTGGACCGTACTATATCAGTGGAGCCATGCACTTGTACAGAGCAGCTCTTTTGTGCTCTGTATGCTAATTAAAATTCACAGCCAATTAACTCCCCTTCAGTAGGCGTTTAATTAAATTCCCTTCTAGATAGTATCTGCAATGACATTTTGTAACACTACTTCTTACTGTTACAGCAATTGAAATTTACAATAATTGCACCTACTCTGAAGGGTAAACAAAGGACAAAGTGGTTTAGGTAATCAATGAGCTATATATATATATATATATATATATATATATATATATATATATATAGCTTTTCTGCATGCAGCATTGTCCATATAGGGATACATTCTCAAAGGTATTTACTCCAAATTTGTCATTAGCACTTTTTTCAGAAAGGGAAAACCTCACCAAATAAATTTACAAAAGCAGAAATAAACAACTGACACTTTTAATTCAGGGGCTTGACTGAAGTATTTCAGTATCAGTTCTTATTTATTTTAGATGTCTAACTGGTATATATAGAGCTTTTATTACAATGGTTTAATAATTGTAAAAAGGACTTACCGGAGAGTCAAGTTTTCTTTTTTTATGTATATCATAGCAGGAAAGCAGGAAAGTGTATATATGTGTGTTTGGTGGCAGGGACAGGGTTAAAAGCCTCCCTGTCAGCCTAAATTGTATTATTGTTTAATTGTCTTATTAGGCAATGGTTTCATTATTATTTGGTAATTGTTTAATTGTTTTATTGTTTTGGCAGTTGGCCTCATTATTGTAAATTAGATCCAGCTGCCTATACCTGTTTCTCTGGGGTATATAAACCTCAGAGTTAGTTCATTCAACGCTGCTGCTGGGTGAAGAGCCGGACTGTATGTCGTGTTCCTGGAAAAAAAAAGTATTATATAAAAGTAAAACCTATGTTTGGTTTCTGTGCGTTTGTTTCAAACTGTTTGTATGTTTCGTATGTCAGGTAAACAGCTTAGCTGTCCTGCGTGTTAGTCAGGGTCCTGCCTCATAAGTGTTTAGTAAGTGCTCGGAAGAGCTCGGTTTTGTTTGTTTATTTTGTTTTTGTATAATAAAAGTGTGCCTTGTGCGCTAAAAATTCTTCTTTTAGTTTCTGGGTCACGTTTTTATAGGGGCACGAACCCGAAAAAAAGGTCAATCCTGTTACAATATACAACATTGTAATTATGTATAATTACATATGTATTTACTAAGTAACTACTATGTAAATACACAATAATTAGAGACACTTAATGTAAAGTGTTACTGAGATGGAATGTCTCACTTTTCATGGATGCTCATCCAGTTCACGGGAATTTAAGCAGCACAGAATTTATCTGAATTTTAGCCAGACATTTGTTCTCTAAATAAGCATAACAACATTAACACAGTGAAGACCATTTTAAAAAGCCAGATTATACAACCCCCACCTGGTACTATACCTTCACTGCCCGTCTGTAACACAAAGAGGGAGCAGGAGCAGGGGATTATTGGAGGATTTTGTCTTGTGGGTTTTTTTTTTCTTCTTTTGGGTGCTCAGGGGGCGTTAGAAACACAAATGCAAATTCGTGACATTTATTTAATGCTAAAAAAATCATGTTCATCCCTGCTTGTGCAAGTCAAGATTTATTACAGAGAGCTGACCCCGCACCTGTGCTTAATACCGTGGCAACTGCAATTCATCATCAGGTGCAGCCCCACATTATCATGCATCTTTGTCACTGAGTAGTCATGAGCTGTAGCAAAGGAACAATACCTTTACTGGCGACGTCTGCTACAGAAGATTAACAGTCCATATGAACGCCATCAACAGAAGCATGTGTTTATAGCATTCAGACACAGGCCATGGGTTTGACAGCTGAGCTGGGTAAGCAAGGGACAACAGAAGTGTAAACTAGATATGCAGAGCCATTTCACACAGTAACACTGCTGTGCTTGCTGAAGTGGCAATTAGCATTGCATCGTGTTCCATTTCCTAGTAGCTCTCGACAACCACACTCAATAATGAGTGTCCGTAATTAAAATGCAGAATTAAACATCACTTCATTATACATTTTGCACATTGCGCACGTGGGAGACACTTTAAAAAACACTTGCATGACTAATTAATGTTAGGCTTTTAAAATGATAGAAAGTATGTGATTATTGGTACGAAATGTCATTTCCTATGTATGTGGAACAGGGCCCCCACACTCTGCAAGTGAGCATCTTAACCGCTATGTGAAAGAGCCTGGCTCATCTGCATTGGTGGTTATAGAGCTTTTAACCTCGTCTCATCTCACCAACAGGGGGCAGCATCTGTAACAGCTTACTAGGGTAATTGGGGTATAGCATCATTAACTGGGCATAGATTTATATATATATATATATATATATATATATATATATATATATATATATATATATATATATATATATATATATATATATATATATATATATATATATATATATATATATATATATATATATATATATATATATGATTATGAGTTATTAAAGTACTGAAAGCACAATTTCATACAATAGACAGGACCTTGATTTATAATGTTTGTTTTTTCTAGAACATGTTACAAATGCATGGCACTGCATGCCTTAGAAACTATTCCTTTCCTCTATTTTTATTCAGCACATCTTAGAAAATAAATGAGTACAAACAATTGTGACAGTTCAATCGAATTCATGGAAAGATCCCATGTAGAATGAAGCAATATGGGTTGCTACTCCAAGCTTCACGGTCATATCAGTAGAAAAGGTTGAGAGAGTGACAACACCCGCATGTGGACGTGATGTTTCTCATATACTGGAGAGTGCTGAACCCCTGGAGGTGAAGGATGATTGATCGCACCTCAAATGGGGTTCCCTCTTAATACCAGGTATTATGCTAACGTTTCAATAGGTTCACTACATATTTCCTGGGCTTTACCATTTTTGTTAACACTTTACACTGTTGTAACACAGCATTTACATGTACAGTTGAGTAGTTTTAATACACCATGGGTAACATTTACATCGTAGTTACACAATTACAATGTTATTAATGCATAGGTAGACTGTACTTAACGTGTAAATCTTTTGCACAATATATGTAAGGACGCAGTTGTATCTAAAAAGGGTTAGGTTTAGGGATAGGTTTATAATGTATAAAAATATGTAATATTGACATTAGAATTATGTGCAAGTACACATGTATGTAAGAAGTAACTACTATGTAAATACACAGTAATTAGAGACACAATGCAAGGTGTTGCCACAACATGTTTAATTACAAAATGAATAATGTTGACAGTTGCTAGTGTTGTAGTTTTTACACATGCGGTCATGTAATGCACTCACATTGAAGGGACAGATGTAAAGTATCATCCTAATTTTTTTTTTTTTTTACCATGGTAGCATGCTTGCCTGTGGTGCTTTATTGCAATTGTATAAGAACCATGTAGAAATCTGTAGTACTGTACAGCTAGTTTTCCTGCAGGAAATAAAAGCAAAGATTATATCAGTTGATTCCATTAACAGCTGGTTTCACAGACCCCAATTACCACTAATCTTGAACTGCCTTAACTTAAGGTAACATTAGGTAGCCCAGGATTAGTGCAAATCAGGGTCTATGAAACCAGAATTAAGTGTTTCAATTACAAAAGCAGAGAGATAAATAGACCCAGAGACCTCAGCCACTGCCAGGGGATCACTGTGTAAACAGCAAACAGCCAGTGATTAGAAATGCTGTCCGCCTCTTCATGAAAACAGCTGGATTGAAACATTGAAAAGCTCAGGCTGTGTTAAAGGCATTCAGGCCTGCATTGAAATTAGCCATGCAAGGCACTATTGTGCAAAACAAAAGTAAAATCCTCCACCGCAAAAGAAAGAAACAGTTTGTTTACCCGTCCAAGCTTTTCCCAGTTTAGTCATGTGTGAAATTGTTTCTTGGCGTGAACTGGGGCTGGTTTTGTGACTGGTGTGCAAATACAGTGTGGAAAGTTTTCTCTTAGTGTAAGTACAATATGCCTTGCCAGAAAAATTGGCTGCAATCCAAATCAGGTATATTAAGTTAGACTTTCCCATGTGTCTATTGGAACCTTAGTACTGGTACTTGAGTGTGGGGTTATTGTTGTACACTGGGCAGCAAGAATAAGAATATAATATCTTTATTTTTATATAGCGCCTTTCATAGTGGACCACCATCACAAAGCACTGTGCATTATATGCAGAATCACTTACAATAGGACATTGATTTAGCATCTCATCCACAGGATGGAGCACAAGGAGGTTAAGTGACTTGCTCAGGGTCACACAGTGAGTCAGTCAGTGGCAGAGGTGGGATTTGATCCGGTGACCTTCTGGTTACAATCTCTGGACTTTAACCACTGGACCTCACTGCCTCTGATTAATTATAATAGGATAGGGGAATGCCATCAGAATGCCAGTGCAATGGCATTTGTTTGTATACATATACAGTAGTAACAAACATATACAGTAGTAACTTTATCAAAGTAAACGTCTATGCTATTTATTAGCTTAATGTTTGATAAAATGAACAACATGTCAGAAGACTAACTTGATAAGTGCTTAAGATTGTTTTAAATATTTATTCCGAGCCTCAGGTTATCAAGACAACCCTTTTTAGTAACAATGAAAAAACGTAGTTTTGTGTAAAGAAAGCAGATTGCGTAAGGTTAATTTGTTTTATTAATTCATGAGTTTCTCGTAGCTAATGACCTTTTAATGTTACCATTCTTCAACTGTATGCCATAAGCAAAGAAATTCTGACAAGAAGAAAAATCTGTTAATAAGAATGCAAACTAATTTTTATATTAATATAATTAATGACAGCTTTTCCAACATAAGACCATTTCTTGACACTTGATAAATTATGATATATATTTTTTTTCTAATTAAAAAGCAATAAATAAGTTGATTTGGTATCGAACCTCTGGTTTCTAGCCAGGGAAGAATCTGCCGGGTTTCTCTGATTCTCCTGCGGACAATTTATTCTGTCATCCTTTTAAAGAGCGGTACTTTATCAAGATAAGGAATGACTTCCAGCATTCCGCTGGTCTTTGTAGGCAGACAGCTTTGTAGCCAGATCAGTGCTGAACACATTATTTATGAACCTCTGAACCTAGAGGAAAAGGTAACAGCTTAGTGTAATGTTGAAATACACCAATAAGCATGTTATACAAGGGGTTCAAAACCAATACAGGCACTTTTAATGACAATAACAGCACAGCTTTATAAAACATACAACTAAAGCATTATAGAAGACCTTATGCAACTATTTAATAACACAGCATGAAACCGTCCACCAGAAGTATGTGGGTAATTAACTGATATCCCTGTGTTAATAATCATCAGCACTTTTGATACAAGATTCATATAGATTATACACTCCAGAATTGCCCCACTTTCAACGAGTGTCCTCATTCCGGCTATACATACTTAAATCTGTGTTCACGACTACATTAAGGCATGACAGACATCTCATAAGACGTGAGGTTGGTGTGGCTAATAGGGAAGACGGCTGCTGCAGTGAAATCTGAAATCCAACCATCAAAACGCTTTAAAACCAGGACTGTGGGCATGACAAAGAGTTCTCACTTCTCAGCACTGAGGTTACGTGAATTGGGGCAAATTGTGTTTTGTGTTCAAACTATTGCATGTTGTTCCCTCGTCCCCTTTCAAAAACAAGGTAGTGTGTTAATCTCAAAGGCAACCTCCGAGTAAGATTTTTAATAAATAAATTTGCTTTCATTTCTGCAAATCCGCTGCCGTACACTCTCACTATGTACTTTGAAGCGCCTTCGGATCTCATTAGGAGCATTTTACAGGACCCAAAACACAGAGCTTTGTGCTGAATTCACAAGCAGAGCGTTATAAAGGGTTACGGGACGCTGTGAATGGAAGCACTGCACTATTTGGATGATGTAAACGCTCTCTTACATAAGTTTGAAAAACACCATAGGGATACCATTATGATTCCAGTGTATTTACCTGAAGGTACCCAAGCAAACCCATTGGGAGACTGCAGATTCAACAGTGGGTTTGGAACAGAGCGTTCACACTGTACGTTATACCCCAGTACTGATAAGATGCCATGGCACTGCGATGGATGAAGCAGTGTGCATTGGTTCATGTGAAATTTCCTTGGTAGGAGAATATATGACAATGTTATCACTGTGGTAACATTCTGCTCTTATGTTGCTATTAATACAGAATCATTGCATATTATTGTCCACTATATAGCCATTGAAAATCATATGGTGATCCAGGGAAGTTTAGAAGTGTTGTCTGATTGTATAATTACTGAACTTTATAATGGATGCAAATGATGAGAGGGGGTGTAAAACAGATGTTTCACCAAAACCAGCTTATCTAAGAGTCACACATTAATATCAGCAGGAGAAAAATAAATACAATTTCAAACTGTTGAAAATAATACTTAATTCAAGTGCTCATTGTAACAGAAGTTGTCTAATTATTATGTTTCTTGATTGCTCCGCTAATTAAAGCTCATGGCTAGTGGTGATACGATTAAATGCACCTGTGTTAATTGCTCTCCAAATCAAGCCTCCTGACAAGCGTTTAACCTGGTTTCCTGTTCAGCACTGAAACCTAACAAGGTGCATTCACATTCACATGAGGCTTAAGTGTCTTCTTCACTGAAGCGCTAGTACCGTTTCTCTCAGAGAACTCCCCTTTTTTTTTTTTTGGCTCGCGCAGTTCTACAATGCCTCAGCGTAAAGTGCTGAGTTCAGAAAGTAAAATAAAAAGAACAAACGAGTTTCCTTTATGATGAAAGACTCTTTCATGAGGACAAAAGATAGGGCAGACTATGTACAGAGCCCCCGAACTGTGGGATTCATTGTCAATGAATATTCGCAATCCAGCTTCACAATGTACATTTTTGCCAGTTCCTTGCTCAAAGTAGATGTTGTAAATCACTGACTGATGAGAAATGCTTTGTGTGGACGAATGGAGTAACGTGTAATTGTGTCTGCCTGCCTAGATCTGCCACCAATTATATTAGATGAACAGTCTCAATGATCCCTCCACCCCACCCCCATTTATTTGAACCAAGGATTATTTCATTATAGTTCAATAATTCTGTTTTAACACACTTTATACCTGTGCCAAGTATGGGGCTTGTTGCTATTGTAAGTATCAATATTCTTGTGTTGAACTGCTTATGTCTCAGTTAATGTTCCCAACATCTCCAGATCTAGTGTAAACGCATTGAGCTCTATTGCCGTAGAAATATTATTTGATTGAGATTTACAGCACAGTACCCATTGGGTTAACTGCTGTAGCCAGATGTAAATGACTCACCTAATAGTTCAAAATGGCATACACCCCAGTAGGTAAGGATTACTGGTGTTACAGTTCGGTGATATTCATTTTAGTATTCACAGTTTGATATAAATTTCAAGACAACAAGATATACATGAACACGGACGGAGGGTGTTGTCTAACTGGATTTTCTCACAAGTAGTTTCCATCGTGTTCCACAGCCTGGTTGCTAGGCAACAGAGCAGGCTGCTGCAAGGGAAGGAAGTGAAAGAAAACCGCACTGTGCCAGATTGTCAGGTAGATAATTGGAACTCAGTGTGAGTGAAAAAAGTGCTGCCACAGATATCACTTCCCTTACAACTTGTGTTTTACCTCAGGGCTCTCTAAGCGCCGCGCATTAGACACAGTCCTGACACTGACAACCCAATCAGTGATCAAAAAGACCCACTGTGCAGACGAAATCCATAAATATAAATTTCACAAGAGTCGTCTGCCTTTTACTGAGCTCTCATTTAAAGTTAAAACAAACAAAAAAATGCATGAATGTTTATAGTTTTTAGGTCTACCTGACAGTACAGGTTGAAAAAAAAACCTCAAATAGTACTAACTGCTCTATCACAAATCCTGTTCTTAGTGTCTCTCCAACTGTTTCCTACCAAGCAAACTTGCCACTCCCTTCCCCTCCCCCTCCCCCTGCACTCAGAAACCAGCTGGGTTTTGAGACTTACATTTCCCAAGGTGAGCACAAGCAACTCAGGAGCGGTTTATGCATTTGCATTGAACTAAAACCATCAGAACAGGCGATGAGTGCTTCCCTGAAACATAGACAAATAATCCTTCTACTGTTTTAATTAATTAACACACACGGGGCTCTTAAACCGAGCCCAGGAGCATTGCATTTCTGATAGAAATTTTTTTATAACACGTTACATTAAGCGTCTCTAATAACTGTGTATTTACACAGTAGTTACTTAATAATTACATGTGTACTTACACATAATTACAATGTTATTATGCATAGTTTCAATGTACTTCATTTGTAAATAATTTTGCTCTCTATATAAGCACACAATTGTATTAGAAAATGGTCATATTGTGCACAAAAATGTACACATTATATACATTGTAAATATGCATAGTAACATTGTAATGATGTGAAAGTACACATCTATTTACTAAGTAACAACTATGTAAATACACAGTAATTAGAGACACAATGTAAAGTGTTACCATTTTTTTTGCCCATGTCAAAGTTTGTGTGCCTTCATGTATGATTTGCAATGGCTCTATAGCCTCATTTATAGATTCATTACTGACTGTTTATAACATATTATAAACTGTTTATAACTTATAACTAAGCTGTTACTTAGACAACGATAACATCCTGGCTGCGGGCTCATTTTCCAGTTTATAAAGGGTTAAACACATGTAGTTCCAACAGTATCATTGCAGCCCTGCCAACACATTATAGCTCAATCTTCTGTCACCACAAAGGCATATTTTACTGTTGTAATGTTATTGTAATTGAGTCAAATATTCAAACCTGTTAACAAGTTTACGGTTTGCAAATGACCACAGTGCTTGAATCAATAAAGGATACTGAATGTGTAAGTCTAAGATTCCTGTCCTTAGTCAAAGTCAAATTCTCTTCGTTACAAATACTGATTCTTCATGGAAGGTTTTGAAAAGAGTACAGGTCATAAATGTATGAAATGAAAAATTCTGTGTTGAGATATTTATGTGTAACTTGTAAAGCCCAAATAAAATTCAAAAACTAAATCTTTAAAAAAATGTATAATGTTTTACAAAAAATAAACATAAAATAAGATGATTAGCATTAAAAGCATGCTCTTACTATCAATGCAAAATTATATATATATATATATATATATATATATATATATATATATATATATATATATATATATATATACAGTACTGTGCAAAAGTTTTAGGCAGGTGTGAAAAAATGCTGTAAAGTAAGAATGCTTTCAAAAATAGACATGTTAATAGATTAGATTTATCAATTAACTAAATGCAAAGTGAGTGAACAGAATAAAAATCTAAATCAAATCCATATTTGGTGTGACCACCCTTTGCCTTCAAAACAGCATCAAGCATCAATTCTTCTAGGTACACTTGCACACAGTTTTTGAAGGAACTCGGCAGGTAGGTTGGCCCAAACATCTTGGAGAACTAACCACAGTTCTTCTGTGGATTTAGGCAGCCTCAGTTGCTCTCTCTCTTCATGTAATCCCAGACAGACTCGATGATGTTGAGATCAGGGCTCTGTGGGGCCATACCATCACTTCCAGGACTCCTTGTTCTTCTTTACACTGAAGATAGTTCTTAATGACTTTCACTGTATGTTTGGGGTCATTGTCATGCTGCAGAATAAATTTGGGGCCAATCAGATGCCTCCCTGATGGTATTGCATGATGGATAAGTATCTGCCTGTACTTCTCAGCATTGAGGAGACCATTAATTCTGACCAAATCCCCAACTCCATTTGCAGAAATGCAGCCCCAAACTTGCAAGGAACCTCCACCATGCTTCACTGTTGCCTGCAGACACTCATTCGTGTACGCTCTCCAGCCCTTCGGCGAACAAACTGCCTTCTGCTACAGCCAAATATTTGAAATTTTGACTCATCAGTCCAGAGCACCTACTGCCATTTTTCTGCACCCCAGTTCCTGTGTTTTCGTGCATAGTTGAGTCGCTTGGCCTTGTTTCCACGTCGGAGGTATGGCTTTTTGGCCACAAGTCTTCCATGAAGGCCACTTCTGACCAGACTTCTCCGGACAGTAGATGGGTGTACCAGGGTCCCACTGTTTTCTGCCAGTTCTGAGCTGATGGCACTGCTGGACATCTTCCGACATGCGAAGGGAAGTAAGCATGATGTGTCTTTCATTTGCTGCAGTAAGTTTCCTTGGCCGACCACTGCGCTCACGGTCCTCAACGTTGCCCGTTTCTTTGTGCTTCTTCAAAAGAGCTTGGACAGCACATCTGGAAACCCCTGTCTGCCTTGAAATTTCTGCCTGGGAGAGACCTTGCTGATGCGGTATAACTACCTTGTGTCTTGTTGCTGTGCTCAGTCTTGCCATGGTGTATGACTTTTGACAGCAAACTGTCTTCAGCAACCTCACCTTGTTAGCGGAGTTTGGCTGTTCCTCACCCAGTTTTATTCCTCCTACACAGCTGTTTCTGTTTCAGTTAATGATTGTGTTTCAACCTACATATTGAATTGATGATCATTAGCACCTGTTTGGTATAATTGTTTAATCATACACCTGACTATATGCCTACAAAATCCCTGACTTTGTGCAAGTGTACCTAGAAGAATTGATGCTGTTTTGAAGGCAAAGGGTTGTCACACCAAATATGGATTTGATTTAGGTTTTTCTTCTGTTCACTCAGTTTGCATTTAGTTAATTGCTAAATATAATCTATTAACATGTCTATTTTTGAAAGCATTCTTACTTTACAGCATTTTTTCACACCTGCCTAAAACTTTTGCACAGTACTGTATATATATATACAGCATATACTGTAGGTCTACACATTCTAATCACATTCATATGGAGATACTAATCATTTAATAAATGAGCCCATAGTTTATTTCTGCGATTTTTATTGATGTCTCATAGAGACCAACCTAATTCACAACATTCATCATTTCATTGGAGGCTGTGTAAAATAATCTGCCTCTGTTCCCTGTGCTGAAAGCTGAGGTTTGGTATTGACAGGAATGGATACTGTGTTTGAAAGAACAGAATCCTTCATTATTTTAAAATGCCATCAATTTTAGATTACAATGAAGATGCTTTCTGCAGAGTTACTTGGTCTCTCTTGCTCTCTCTTTTATAATGAATGCAATTCCAATAGCTCTGGAAGTTCACGTTGATCTGCTCTAAATCAAGGCAGACCGCTCAAAGACTTTGACACTTTGGAACTTGGAAATCACTTGTTCAATGCAGCCCAGCTTTTAACAAAGTGAAGGGAACTGTAAGGACACATCACAAGGACAGCAATCACACAAATGCAGCATAAAGGCCAGGGGGGAATAGAATTTTTCTTAGTGAGTTTACAGTATTATCTTTTTCAGTCAGAAGGTAAGAAGTGTTTTTTTCACCCAGTGTTGCCTTCTTTAGTTTCGAACCCGATAAAGTTTGTATCAGATCAGTATTGCTGTGCTGGTAAAGTATTGACTTAGGACACTGTGATTACACTGGCATTACACTTGCAGTTTAGTAGTAACTACAACATAACTACAAAATATTGCTTATATTTACAGTAGACCAGACGCTGTTTTGGTGATTTGTTCAAAGTACTGATAGTAATCTGTACCCATTTCTCATCTTTGTTTTTAGAACTTACATTTCTTCACAAATCAGTAATAACTATTTGAATAATGAAAGCAGCTGTAAAAGTCACACACTTATCATGTCTGCTTTGACCATTTACAGCAACACCATTCACTGAAGCTGTTATTTGTGCTATACAATCCACCCACTGCAGGTATTCCTCATATATTAATACAGTTTAAGTACACCGTTAACTACCAACACATTTAAATTAAGTCCAATAGTAGCAATAGTTATCATTTTTACATTCTATAGCCCACACTCACTCTGAGCCGTCATTAGGGAGTGTTGTGATGAATCATAGCACACATACATCTTTCTGATGAAAAGCTTTTACACAGATTATACAACACAATGGAAACTATCTGTGCACTCGATTACCTTCCACAGGATACAATAGCTACTGCAGATCATTCTCTTTGCTTCGCTGTATTCCCCGTTCTAGATACCAGCAGTGGTCTTGATACAATGGCATGCTGGTACTGATATGACACCAGGGTACTGCTCGGGGTTATCAGAGTATCTTGATTCACTGTGACATCTTATCTGTGACATCATATGCCAATGTTCCCACTGAGGTACTATTCTAACCCTGGATCAGCCCATTGTGACAGTCCTGGTGCTACCATTGCTCTTTTGCACATAACCACTGCATTGCCATTGCTGTGCTGCTATATTGTCATTGAGCATCATGTGGTTTTGGATAGTCATCACCATTGTGAAGATTTAGCGCCAGATTATTCATTGCATTAGGGCATGTATTAGAAGTTGGCTTGCTGAAGATGCTTTTTCTTCTTCTAGTGTAATGATCGGTTTATATTATGAAAGCAGGGTAATGAGAGTGCATTCTTCTTGATTTTGCACTGTGGTGTTCAGCGATGGCCAAGTGGAAAATTATGTGGCGCCAAAATGAACATAATTTTGGCACCAAAAAGTGAGATTTCAGCATCTTTCCTGCAATCTATTATAAATGTTGCCTAATTACTTTTTTCCCCCACAAATATCTCATTAGTGGAACAAAGTTAGATTTAAATAAGTCGTAAATCTTATGGAACAGCAAACCAGTCAACAATGAAAATGTAACATTCTTCATCTCATCCATCTCCAACCAGACTGCGAGTATGTAGAGTTTAATAAAGACACAAAACAGGTATGTCTGATTCGTCTACAAATATTGAGGTTATTACTTCTTTGTATCTTAGATAAAACATTGACACATGTGACAGACCAATGAAAAAGTTTAGTTTTATTTTAGATGGGCCTGGCTTTCTAATTGGCACCCCCACCCTCACATCTCTGTGCACATGGGGTACTGTTTAAACTGAAGCTAATGCTGCGATTCCAATTTGAAATCAGTGCCCTCTGCTTCCATCAGCAGCAAACCGATTAGAATAGGGACTGTGTCAGATCCCGTGAGGGTTGAGGAGGTCTGGCAGAAATCACTCTCTCCAAATCTAAGCCACCCCCATGAGTATTTATAGTGACACATCATCATTCATGACCTTTGGTTGAAGCTGGGCTGCAGATTGAATCAATGGCTGCGGACAGCACTTCATTAATACTGAAACAAGAGGAGGTCTGCTTTTGCTGCATAGTTACAGAGATAAACACAATACGAGTCAGTACAAGGGCAATGGAATGCTTCCTGTCATTAATGGCAAAGAATTATTCAGCCCAGAAGAGGGTGCTGTGATATAAGTGAAGCCACATTTCATGCCCCATTGCTCGTCTTTATTTTGCACTGAAAGACATGATATTTCCTTTAATGTCGGGTTGTAATTTAAGGACTGTCATTAAGAAATGCTCACATCCAATGTAAAATGCTGTTTGTATCACTAAAGAGAAGTTTCTGCACTGTTTGCAGATGACACAGGGTGTGATAGAGATTGCAGATGATAGACATCCTTTTACAGATCTGTAGCTGCTTAGAGCTTGCAGTGTCAGAGGTCAAGAATCATGTGCAGAATTTATCAAAGGCAATTCCAAATCTCATATGGCTTGTATATAAAAACCATGTGTCCCTGGTGCTTGCATTGTTTCTGGGGAGTTCTTTCTGTGAAGTACTGCATGTAGATGTTACATTTATAGGATAGTCAGTATAAATCAGAAGAAACTAAGTAGCAATTCAGCTCCTCACCCAGCTCAATTGGATAAATAACTGATAACGTACAAAAGCTACATAAAATTTTTGCAAAGCTTCTTTCTGATCAGTATTGGTAATAAAACCTGAATTAGTCATTTGTGAATGCGTCAGAAGATATTTTTGGCATTTATATCCAAAAGCGATGCATTTCCTCCTTATAACCCCCTGACTAATCATGCAATGATGTGTCATCCTTTCAAATTGAGATGTTTTTTTATTCCTAGACCCGAGGAGCAGAGATACAATTCTGATTAATTGATGACATGCCTCTGGATGGAAGCGAGTACACGCAGCATGTGAGGGACTGTGGAAGCACAATAGTGAGCCCTCCTGCAGAGATGAATAAAGGTAATAGCAGGGACTCTGAAGGTATTTATGAAGCACAGGCTGCTGAGAGACAATGTGCCATTTCCTTCCCCATTCATCACCCTTTAACCAACCTTCTGATCCTTTACTTCTTCCTGGGCGGATATTTTTAAATGATATACCTTTTCAATTTGCTTGTGGGTGTAAAAGTACTCATCTTGCGGTTTCTGTTTCAATCTAAATCCACCCAAAGATATGTGCATAAGCAGGAGTATGCCTTTAGCATATTAAAATCATAATAAAATGTACTAAAGCATGTGGAGGCATGGTAAAGCATAGGTAAGCCCACAGGGGACATGGTAAAGCATATTAAAGTGTGATAAATGAGACATGCGTGGGAAAACTGCAAAATTACTGCAAATTCCCCAGGGTAAACTTTATCCAATGAAAATCTGCATGGGGGATGGTCTATTTTAGTCATCTTAACACTGGTGAATCTAAATACCCACGCTGTATTAACTCAATATAAATCCATGTGGCGTTATGTGGTGATATACTGACCCTGTTATTAACATCACCAAATACAATATAAAAGATGGTTTTAAATAGTTTTGGAGTTCCAAAGGGGATTTAATTTTTACATTTCAATGAGCAGTTAGTAGCAGTGACATCACAATAACGGCTTTGAATTCACAGCTCCCGACAGTCTAAATTGCTTATTACTCGTAAACAAACACAAAACATGATGGTTCGGTAACAAGACATTAAGCGCCTCTAATTACTGTGTATTTACACAGTGTACTTACGCATAATTACAAAGTTATTATGCATAGTTACAATGTACTTAATGTGTACAATTTTTAACATGATATAACCCTAATCCTAACCCTATCCCTAACCCTAACTCTAACCCTAACCTAATCCTAACCCATAACCCTTTTCGGATACAATTGTGTGCTTACATATATGATGCAAAAAGATTTACACATTGAATACAATGTAACTATGCACAATAACACTAATTATGTGTAAGCACACATGAATTTACTCAGTAACTGCTATGTAAATACACAGTAATTAGAGACACTTCATATTAAGTGTTACCGATGGTTCTTTTTGTGTATCTCAAAAATAACCATTGCGTGATCAAAGACATACACCACTCAGGACTTTGACCCATGGTGTTTACAGTATGTCTTTCCTTCACACTGATCCGTCCTGGTCAATTGGAATTCCCTCCAACGTGTTTAATAAAGGCAAACATATCTGGTGATGGTCAGAGAAGAATATAGGCGTGCAAAACAATATTGTATACTTTTTATTTTATTTTACCCAGGGCTGTATTATATGCTCCTCACTTTCAAACCTCACATTGCAGAATAGTAAGAAAGTCTATTGCTCTGCCAGGACTGGTTCATATTCCATTTGATTTGCCTTTTCTGTTTCAGGGAATGACAAGTCATACATTTCTCTCCGTTTTTCAGAAGGCTCTGGGGCTTCCTAGCACCAGTCTTCTCACATTTAATAAAATCTGCTCAGCATATGCTGTGCCTGAGAAAATAACAATCATTTCCCTGGGTGGTTCTCTTACGGGACTCAGAAAATGTTTACTCTTTGGCATTCTATTTTCCTCTTTATTTTCTATCCCTCCCTCACCTCTTTTTAGTTTAATCCAGTTAAGATGTTGATTTTACTGAGGCTAGGAATATTGTTATTATAAAAGTGCATAGAAGCACAGTCATCGCAATCTAATAATATCCTGTGACATGATTGTAAATATCAGAAATAACAGCTGGAATTTATGGCATGTCACCTTATTTTTTACTGCCTTTCAATATGTTATTAATTTCAATATAACAGTATTGCTGATGCGCTAGGGAGGCCGCACTGTAGTTGATCCCTGGAGCCAGCATTGCAGCCGATGTGTGTGCTGATGCACCAGGGAGGCAAAATAGGCTGATCCTTAGAGCCAGCATTACACTTCAGCCATCAACACCAGGCAGATGGATCATCATCAAAATGGAGATGGATCACATTAGTTTATAGTAAAAGAAGCCGTGTCTTCGTTGGTGCTTATCTTACCGAGAGCTGAGTCCAATATCAGCATGAAGTATTGACTCCTACTCTCATGTGATGGAAAACATTATATATACTGTTTAAAAGCCCCCGATACACAAATTGTTATTCAGCAGGTCACTGCGATGTGTGAATGCTTAAAAATACAGTCTAAACGTATTTAAGATGTGCCATTGTTTAGAATAGACCCCAGTACCTGGATAACAACTTTCAGCTAGAGTACTCACTTTGGCTATACTTTGACCAGCCTATCAAAGTGCATTACTATACAAACTGTAGTGTCATGCATTTGCAGGGCTCAGTGATGCCAGGCGTAGCTGGCAAAGGCTCACGTCATTCCACTGAAGTAAATCCAAGGTAAACGAATGCCTTTGAACTGCTCGGTGGAATTAGATCGGATCTTGCTTTGCAGCTCGGATGTTTAGCTGGAGAGATTGTAGGAGTTCTGCTGTATCAGAGACTTGACTGCAGGGTTTGAAACATGCCAGGCATTTTGACAGCTTTTGACGCAGAGCAGTCTAGCATCATCTTAAAATCAATACACAAACCAAAATGGAACTATGGATGCACCGCAAAGTATTCTTGCTTTGTATTGTCACACTTCAATATATTAAACCTTAAATGCATTTAGAACATATAACAAACTTCTTTTTTTTTTTAAATGCATATAAACCACTTTTCCACGTGTGATGTAGCCTTTCACTTTATTTTTTTTATTTGAGATTGTTATATTTCATTTGAATCTCTATTTCTTGCACATACATTAGGTGGTGTCAGGGGGGATCCTAATAACTGCTGCACAGGTAGGTAGTGAATCTACAGTGTAGTGGTAGGATAAAAGTGTTGTAATAAATTGGCATCTCAGCCCATTGAATTGAATGGAAAGGCAAGGGATGGACGAGAACCGCAAACCATATGTTTCAAAGACAAACGCCTTACCATTCAACTAAAGAGCACGCTCTCTATTCCAGAGGTAAGTACGGGTCATGCTGATGTCAGTATTATTAACCCATCAGCCGCTAGAAGGAGATTTATTGCAGTGACTATCAAGATAGACTCCCATATGTTCCTTGAATGTACAGCGTATTACGACAAGCATCGCTTACTCAGGTTGTAATATCCTGTTACCTGGTGTAAGGAGCTCAGGTTGTAATATCTTGTTACCTGGTGTAAAAGCTTTCAAACAGAAACTTCCCAGTTAAATTCGCCTGATATGATCTCTACATTTGTTTGTTTTCTGTTTCCAAGAATTTGTGGGCCAATGACTTCAGTTGTCTATTGCAACACTAGAAATGAGAGAGAACGTACCAACATAATGGCGAGAGACAGCCCTGATGTAAACCATTGAATCTAAGGAAAACTTTAACTCTCATTTGAACCTTGGGGCTGCAAACACACATAAAAAAATACTTCTAACTGCAGAGTAGCCAGAGCCATTGTCCTTCACCTTTCATGAGCTCTAAAGATATGCTAGAAATTGCAGGGTAATGAAAGACAAATCCCAGACTGAAGCCTTTGGCAATCTTTAATTTAAATCATTTTCTCTTCTTTATAATTGGGGTGCCCTGCTCTCTGAAAAAAGCCTGCAGCATGTGTAAAAATAGGCAACATTGTTAGACCCGGGACAGCACTTAAAGGTACTGGTGTAAAGTGAATGGTTATTCTTTCACCCTTGTTAGCAGCAGCATGGATAAATGTCAGGGCTCATCTACAGACCAAGAAGAAACCATTCTCCGGTAATGAAACCTTTCTGTCCGACTCATGGACATCACTCTGTAGCCTGTGGTAGACAATACCAAACGTCTGTGCAAAGTACCACATTTTGTTATTTCTCCACCTTTGTGTTAAATAGACCTTTTCATTTATTGTAGGCTGAAGTTTTATTGCAAAACACCATTGATTATGGCATGAAAACCTCTGTTCTTTCCCAACTGTATACAATATTATCAATCAAACCATAATTAATGATGCTGTCTTTGTCTTTTACAAATATGTCTCTTTGTAACACTGCAGTCAGAAGTCTTAGTTAGAGATTTTTATTTGTGGTTCTTCTTATAATGACAATGCCAGTGCATATAGAATGGCATTATGGGGAAATGGGAGCCAATTCTGGACTATAAAGGGTCATCTTATGAAGATGGACCACTTTACAAACAGCCATGATTAAAAACAAAGCTCTAGTCTTGTAATTTAAAAGGTTTTAAGTTAAACAAGACACAATTGGGACCCACTTTTCATTAATCTTATTGCTAGTTCTTACTGCAAAGAAATGCAGCACTTTTCCATGATATTTTTACAGGGCTGATTCTTTTTATCTAGATACCACCTCTTTATACGGCTGATCCCTTTATTCTAACCTGTCCGTTTTTATACAGATGAATAATGAACAGGATTCGTGTTTGGTGCACTTGTGATTCAGACATGTTCTCAGGATTAAACATATGCAATATTTATATATACTGTACCTTTGAATCCTTCCACAGTTATTACCAGTTATTTCACACGGGCATATAGTCTATTAGTTAATTTATCTTGTAATCCCAGCAGAGAATGTGAAAAGAGCAGAGCTTTTGCTTTGAAAATACATTCATTTTAGATACAGTACAGACCTTCTTTTCACATAGGCTGTAGATTAATGAAGACAGAGTCAAAGATGTGACATACTCTTTAAAGGTAGTCTGAACTGTATTAAGTACAGTGTTTCCTACACTTTGATATATGCATCTAAGAATTTTTGATGTGAATCCCCATCCTAGTCCTGAGATTCATCAGCGGTATTGCTGTATTAGTGCTAGCAGGTAACAGCACTGTGCAGAATACAAATTATAATGAACTGAGTGTGGAGCTGTCCTGGGTGCTGAAATCCCCAACTCAGCTAAAAGCTCACTTGAAATAAAATAGGATCTTAACTCAACCAGGTGTTCTGCAATCAGAGAAAATGGGTAACCTTTACTTAGTGAGCAAGGGGTTAAAATAGGATAAAATGAACAAATCATGCCCAACCATTCTGTATTTATTCAGCCGTCATGATTCTTGCATGTGACAGGCTGTGAGTGTTGCAAATAAATAATAAGTTGACCTTATACCAGCAATGGTATAGGGGAAGCCAATACGGTGGGTTAAAACCCCAAACAGAAAACAACACTCCACAACCATGATCCTCCATGCACGAAACTGTGCTCTTCAGTGATGGGGAAAGTGGTGCGTGCCTGTGCTGTGCAGTGAATTTAGTGCCTAGGGGTTGTGCTGGCTCTGTGGCGGCAGCTCCCGTCTCCTAATCCTCCTCTATGAACACGCAAATACAAAAACAACAAACACAGCACTCTGGCTTGTTATTACTTCCAGCGTAAAGGGCTGTACTCACGTAACTGCGTCCCCTTTGTACTACCAAACTCCTCCCTGTGATCAGCTCGCCGGCACGGTTTATCCAATCGCTGCCTGCCCCACAGCTGACCACAATGGAGTTGTTCAGTATTCTCACAGCTATGCGCTCACCCCAAAATGGCTGACTTCCGGTTGCCACCTACCATTGGGAAAGCGTGCCACCCCCCTTACACAGCGCCCTTTCTGGTCAGGAGGGAGATTTGCAGCTCAGATTCCTTCTCTCTCTGTCACATTGCAGTGCTGTTGGGGGCGCACAAGCAACATGATGATGAACACTGATTAAGTTAAATAATTTTTGGGAACAAGAAAAGGGCATTCAGACCATTAAGGCCCATCTTTTTTATATCAGATAATTAGCCATGCCATTAAAATCCCATTAAGTCAGTCAGTTAATGCATGAGTGCATGTTAAACATGAAGAGCCAGTTGTTCTATATTCACTCACAATGTATTCTTTGATCTTCTTTATTCAGATGCTGTAATATGATGTTTCAAATTTGAGAAAACTGAAAGTTCGATTTCAGGTTTTAAAAAAAAAACGGATTAGAGCATTGTTGTACTAGAGATTAGATTGTGTTTGCTGAAATGAAGGATTAAACAGAGGCGCTTTTACAGCAAGACAGATTGAGCAATTATGACATCAAATCCCTCTAGATGAGCGATGCGTGTCGGGGCAGTTAATCGCTGTATTCTCTGACAGTTGCATCATGTAGACAAATAAAATAACACAAACAGCGATATGACCGTCATAAATCAAGCCGGGTGAAGATTCTTGCCGATTCCCATCTGATGGCCGCAGTGCAGCTACTCATGGTTTGCTGACGGCAGCAAGCGGCTTATCATACATATTGGTGTTAAAACCAGTGAGAAATCATGAGCTTTATTAGCTTGGTCCTGCTGTGTATGAATATGATATATGAGCCTGTGTGAGCCCAGTAGGCTTTACAACACCGCGATCTCGGAGGATTAAATAAATCAATACAACAGATACGATACAACATTCAAGCAAGTTCTTTATTACTGAAAAACACTGTCTCTGCAGCTTTGGCCAAACATTCTGCATCGCCTACAATTTTAGTATCTACCAAATTAAATGGACAGGCCATGTGTAGCCTTTTTATACACACACCTGCATCAGTTAAACCAACCTGAATCATTGATTGGCCCACCACATTTTTCTCAATTTCAGCCACAGTCTCACATGGAAATTAAGCAATCCTTAAACCAAGGCTCAAAATGAATCTTTTAGTGAGAATATTTATAAAGTAATACATTTAACATTTGAAATACTGCTATTGATGCAATTGGTGGAATTGTGTGCATTTCTACTGTAGAAGGGGAGTGAAGAAAAACAAAGTACTAGTACAAAATAAATGCTGTCACCTCAAATAAATCACAAAAATAAACACTGTTTACGTGAGAGTTAAGTGAGAGGTTTTCATCCCGTCACAGAACACTGCACACCATAATGCTAGTGAACTCACACACCGTCTAAAACACGGCACACTTTATTAGTGAATTCTGTACAAAGGTGAGTATTCAGTGTTGTCTATTTTAACTCACCCAGAACTGTTGGAGGTAGAGGTGGTTCAAATTCTTATTTTAATTCAATTCACTATTCTCTTGAAACAACAGTCTACCATGTGTGAAAATCTGGAAGTAATTTATGTTGCTGTAAAAATCATCTATTGATCTCTTAGGCACATCAAAGTCAAACACATGTACAGCATTTACTTTGTCACCAACACAATAGCAGTTAATTCACATGACTTCTTAGAGTTCTTAGAGTATATCATTTCTAGGTATACTAGGACCATTGGGATCATGTGGTCAAAAAGGTATAGTGAATTCCAAAAGAATATTAGATAGATAGATAGATAGATAGGTCGATAGATAGATAGATCGATAGATAGATAGATAAACTGCTGAAAAGTAATTACAAAGCAAAGTGATGTGTGTGGCACTGCTCTAATTATTGAAGATGGAATTACCTACACAAGTAATGCTGGTCGTTTGGTACATTTAAGATTAATATAACACAATTAGCTCCCAGGTTTTAATTAAGAGATCCTGAGGTGGGTGATTAGTATGGATCACACCATGCTGCAGCGAAACCAAAAAAGCGACAGGGCAATGAATCATAATGCAGCTTTAAATAACGACAAGTAAATGGGACAGAAGGAGTCAGACAAGCCCATTAGCCCAGAGGTAAAGAAAGCCAGCCCATCATCTAGCTGCTTTGATTACAGTTAGATGAGATGAAGTATTCTGAGTTTAATTACGTGAGGTTTATAAATTATTTCAGCCCTTGGTGGGATGTCTGCATGTGTGTTATTCACTGGACATCAGTAAAACTTGTTCCAAAGAGATTGAAAGCTGAAACTAGAAATGCGTTTCAGTCATGCTTTATTTTAAAGGGCACTTTATTTTAATCATAGCTGTAGTGCACAGCATACAGGCACATGTGCTATAAGGTATTACTGCAAACTGAGTTTTTCATTTTTGTATTTATTTAACCAGGAGATTTACCCTTTGAGACCGAGACCTCGTTTAGAAGGGATTGAAGAATAGTACAAATAAGACATGTCTAATTGTTAATGTGGACTGAAGGAGAAGCATTGGCAGGAGGTTCTGAGCAATTCCCGGATGGGATCTTTAAAACCAGAGAAAGAAAGATTCTCAAATTCCATCTTTATACTGTGATGGAAACAATTCCACTTCTTCGGGAGTTGATATGCAAAAGATCATTCTCCCATACATGTTTGAACCCTTGGAACAGCCACATTGACAGAATCCTGAGAGCATAAACTGTAGCCAATGATGGTCCTTTCTACCAGAGCACTCTAATATTATCTCAGCAATTATAGAACTGTGATTAATATTAAACCTTAAACATTAACATTTTTTTACCTGCTTTTCATTTCGCCACAGAGAGGTATCTTCAGTTTTCCCTTTCCTTTTAATTTATTTAACTTTTTTCCTCCTCGGCGGATGTGAGTTGTGAGCTGTACTCTGCAAGGCTAATCCGAGCTGCCTGATGCAGATAGCAACAAAATGTTGCAGCTTCCCATTGAATTTATTATTTTCTACTTGGATTTTCATAGGCTTTCCACAGTGATTGTCATTCACTTAGTAAAACATTTCTGGAAAGGACATTTTGTTTACACTTTACATTGTATTTCTAATGATTGTGTATTTACATAGTAATTACTTAGTAAATGCATGTGTACTTACACAACATTATAATGTTATTATGCATAGTTACAAATTACTTAATTTGCAAATATTTTTGTATGATATTCTACCGAGGTCAAACTTAGGTTTCAAGCTATAGCTGGCAGTATTTATATGACTGCTTGGTATTTACTATTCAACCTCCATATCTATGTTACACTGCAAACCAACAAAGAAAATTCAATAGGACTGCAGCTGCCCTTTTCCAGCATGTTGATGCAGTGTGCCAGAAGTTTAAATGTGGTGACTCAGACAAACGATGGTGCAGCAGTAATGGCAGGCAAAGTAAGTGGACTTCATAAACGTGTGCGTTAAAAGTTCCCTTGAGCACTTGTGCAAATCTTGTCCTCAGTTTTGCAGCAAAGAATATTAGGGAATGCAGGATTTTTTTCAGAAATTTGGAAGGAATAGCTGCATTTTTCTCTCGATCTGCTAAGTGGTCAGAGCTTCTTCGCATCACAGTTAAACGAAGACTGCCATCTGTTTGTTCCACGGGTTATTCGCCTCAATGCTTTTTGTAGAAGAAGGAAGTGAAAATACAAGTTATACAAATGGATGCTTTCAGCGATGCATCTCAAAGTATGTTTGGATGTGAACAAACATTTCTTCAATGTCGACAAGATACTGATATTCAAAAAAGAATACAAATTAAAAGACGATCGTCTTGGTCTCAACTTGTGCTGTGAAGTGCTTTGATCTTTGATTTTTAATGTCATTTTTTCTGTAAATCTTGTTTGTTTAGGGAAAAGGAAAGAACATTTAGATTTCAAACTTAGTTAATTGTACACAGAAAAATAAATGTTATGTTAATATTATTTTTTAAGTTTTATGTCTGGTTCATTGTTCACAGATCACGTGCAAAAGTGCCTTCTCTTTAATTCTCTTGAAGAAAACCAGTCCATGTCTGGGAGAGAACTAGACATCCTCTGCTTTTGACCAACTTTGAGGACCCCCTGTTTTTTAGTCCTGCGTGAATAGTACTTTAGCCTAACTGACGACTGAAAAGGAGTTGCTTAGGAATCTGCACTGCCTACTGGATTTGTACAGTTTAGTCACTGAAAAAAGTCAGATGAATAGTAGAAAATTAAGGTAAGCATATGTCTTTCATATTCCTAGTGCACGTTTTTTTATGTCATGTAAAACGTGCTCACAGGCCTTGCTAAACAAGTCACTGGATGTTTCCTATTAGCATTAGAATTGTAAATGGTGTTTCCACAACCCACAACTGCGTTTAAAGCACTGCTTCCTTGTGACATCTTCTATGTGATTATGGAGTAGTATGTCTTCTGAATAATGACAACAGGTACCCAATTTATTTCTGCTCTGGAAAGACAGTGGGGATTGCTTTTTGGAAGTGTTGAAAGTTGTTATAAATGTAGGCATGTTTTATGTAATTTCAAGCAGGTAATGATCAGATGCTGCGATATTAGCTCTGACACCCTGCATGAATCAAAACTGTTTGGATGAAAATAAATAAAACTGCTTAATTGATGCCCTCACCTCGCATTCTCTGCTTTGCTTTTCCGTGGGACTGCAAGCTGGGTGATCAAACAGCAGATGTAGCAGAGCGGAAGAAAATTACCTCCTAAAACGAGCAGAAATTAACTTTCGCTTGCATTATCACAGAACACATTCAAATTCAGTACTTTGACCTAAACAGAGTCCATAAGGATTTGGAGAGTGTTGCAAAAGAATACAATCAACCTGAACTTATTGCAAGCGACGGGTGATTTAATACTTGACCAATCATTTAACAATATTGGCATAACTGCATTCTCTATAACTTTTGGAATGTAATTCTCTGGAACAGAAGCATGGTATCTTTTGAAAATGCAAATCTCCTAGTTTTCTAAAAGGTGTTTTCTACTCTTCAACAGTCAAACTGACACTGCTTTGTTATTATTATTTATCTGTTTATTTAGCAGACGCATTTATCCAAGGTGACTTACAGAGACTAGGGTGTGTGAACTATGCATCAGCTGCAGAGTCACTTACAACTACGTCTCACCCGAAAGATGGAGCACAAGGAGGTTAAGTGACTTGCTCAGGGTCACACAATGAGTCAGTGGCTGAGGTGGGATTTGAACCGGGGACTTCCTGGTTACAAGCCCTTTTCTTTAACCACTGGACCACACAGCCTCCTATGTTATTTTGTTATTTTTTTCAATAAATGGCAGTGTTTCCATTTTTAATGTTAGAGATGTCTTGAAAGGTTAAATATACTCAATCATTATGCACCCAAAACTGTACAGCGCTTTGTAATGATTTAGCAGGCACATTCTGTCTCGCCTTCCCACATCACACGTTTATTACCAGCAGGCTCTCATAGGCTCAATGTTTTAAAATTTTAAAGTTTAATTATAAACTCATTCTCAAATTCTTAAAATAATTACATCTACCTGGCATGGGTTCCCTTCTGCTTGGTGTAAATCAGCAGCATTTACCTTCATTGGTATTTTGAATCACCACTGAGAAAAGAAAAAAAACAGCCTTTGGATCATATCAACAGAGCGAAAAGCAGCAAGAGCAGAAACAAAAGATGAGCAAATGGTCACTTCCTACACATTGCAGAGGAATTCTGCCCAATTACCCAGAGAGAGATTTGTAATGCCTTTGATCAACCTGTCTAGTCCGGTTTCCCAGTAGAGGAAACCTGAATAGATTCAAACATACAGATTTTTTGAACTGGAGCTTATATCTACATTTACGTTGGTGGGGGATACCAAGCCGTACCAGAAGAATAGCAAACTGCAGTTGGAAAACATTGTGAATATTTCTTGTGGCAGCACTGGGAAGGAGAACACATACTGTATGTGCGCTTCATAATACTGAGTGTGACCTGTGTCACTGTGCTTTAGTACATGATAGTGTTGAGTCACTGAGGGTCTGTGTCACACTTCAGTCCAGCTTCTGAATCTCCTTTCATTTCCATAGATTGTCCTGTGGCAGGTGAGAGGCGAGGCACTATAACAGAGGAGATACAGTACTTCACTCTTGAACAGTATTTGCACATTAACATAACATTCCCTGAAGGGAAATACGTCTAAATGAGAGGGTCAGTATTAATAATAGAGAAACTGTTATGTTATACACGGAGCACATTCAGAATTCACAATTGCATTACAGATTTACTGCGATAGTGTATGACTGCGTATGCATGCACTGTGATAAAGACTGTTCCTGTAACTGCAGAATATCTTAACCACAGAAAGCAGAAAGCAAACACAAACAAAGCCCTTATCGCCTACCATTTCTCACATCTCAAGTTATCATTTAATTTCCCTTGATGTTATCTGTCTACTTGTCTCTTAGTAGTTGTACATAGCTTACTATTGTTTTCTATCTATGAGTTAAACAGCTAGGCAGCTGCTACACTTGATGACATGGAAATAAGCCTTGGGTGCTTGAACTTAGCGGAGTGTGAACATTGCATCAAACCCTTTGCTCTATAATAATAGACACCCCAGTGCAGTGCGTCTGAGCTCCTGCTGTTAAACATGGTCAAGCCTTTTCAAAACACTTTAATTACGAAGCGGCTAATGAACACAGATTAGGATATTTTAAACAACGAAGGTGAATCACGGATTTCTAGATAGTTAAAGTAAATGAAGGCATTAGTAGAACCAGCTTAAAGATTAAGGGGGTCTAACTTTTAATGAATTTAACAAATGAATGATCTACATACCACTGCCATTTAACTCTGCAATATAAACCCGCTGCTGATTTTTCCTCCAAGGAGCATTTCGGTATGTTTTGGGATTTAAGACTGGGCTTTGTGCACAGGTCAGAATTACTGTTTATAGAGACCCCAATGATGAATCCCTTGTATAATATTTCCAAAGGTTAATTACCCATAAATACCACTCCAGGGACTCTAGTGTGTATTCACCATAGCTGTGTTGAAATACCTTGTTAGCACTACAAAGGGGAGTTAACATGTATTTCTTTTGAACTACAGTGGATTCTAACACTCGGTCAGCTCTAAACGATGAGCTGAACACAATAAGATTGAGAAAGATTTTCTTCCAAACGGATTAAAAGAGAAAACCCACACTCACAGTTATTTTTGTCTCCATTCCTGTACTCCAGCGGTCTGATGCGTCGCTACCTCAAGTTAATTAATTCAGCCGAAGAAAATGTATAATTAAGTAACTTTTTTGCATAGAGACTCAAAGGCTAAGTCATGTGTTAATTATCACCTGTGTCTGTATGAACTGAGAGATTAGCTGGAAGTTATGCTGACTGATTGTTTAATGAGTCCCTTTGCAATGTGAATATGATATTGCGTTTCAGAAATAGGTTCTCAGCATCGGCAGCTACAGAAGAAGGAGAATAAATATATGTATTTCGTATACAGTATAAAGACAATGTTAACCCATTTCACTTGCTGGAATGTGTCATAATGTCTGTGTTCAGTTCATTCAGCCTTTCTTAAAAGAGAAATATAGCTGCTAGGGGGAGCCACTTGCTAATTTAGTAATTAACATTGTAAATCTTGGCTTGAAGCACATATTTAAGGCATTGTCAGTTCATAGGGTGTGTGAATAGTGTTGGGATGAGGCCGTCTGGAGAGTCTTGTTACAGGGCAAGTCATAAAAATACAGTATTAGTATTAAATAATGAAACAGCTATATTTTAAAATGAACTTTCATAGCAAGCCGATGATCACAGGCTTTAGAAAATATAAACTTTGTGTGAGATTGACTGTTTACTGTTTTTACGAGTAATGAATTTGTTTTCCAATACTATTTTTTTTAACAGTTTTGAGTGGGGATGCTGTTAGGCATAGCAAGATTTCAAACCACATGTACAGGTACATTAACTACATGTAATTATACTGTAGTTACCATTTGCTAATGTTTACTACATGCACCTAACACACAATTCTGATGACTTCCATACATGTAACAACATGCATTTAACTAGGTTCTTCTTCAGAACATGTACTTTTGTTTTATTTGTAATTAAACAATGCAACACAATTAGAAGTACAATGTACCTACAGCATACCTGTCAATTTTGTTAATTACTGTGTATTGACATAGTAGTCACTTAGTAAATACATGTGTACTTACACATAATTACAATGTTATTATGCATAGTTACAATGCACTTAAGGTGTAAAAATTTATGCACGATTGTGGCAAAGTGCCCCCCCTGTGTGTATTTTGTGTTGCGTGTTGTGTGTAAATGTTGGTGTATAGTCATCGGTACACAGGATATAAACGGGTCTGTGTTTCACGTGTGATTTAAAAATGTAGATTTGTATTTGGCACGAGGAGGGCACAAATCACTTCACGTGCTGGTTATAATATAATGTGTGGTCACGGGAATTGCACTTTAATTAATTCACGTGCAGTTGTACCGAGATTCCAATTGAATGATTGACTAGCAATCGAGTCTCGGTACAACTGCATAAAAGCTGCATGTTTTCACTCACTCGGGGTTGGGTGTTCGTGAGTGGAGAACGGGTGAGAGAGAGATAGGAAATATATAGAACAATTGCTATCGCGTGCTGGTAGGACCAGCACGGTACTTGTTTTATTATTTACTCACCGTGTTTGTGTGTCTGTCCGTCCACCGTTTGTTTAGTGTTAGTCCGTTTTTGTTTATCTATTTATTTTGGCGTAAGTGCCGTGTCCTGTTTTTGTGTGTTTGTTGTTACAACCGTTTATTTTTCTGTTCTGTTTATTCATTAAATGCTGAGCGAAAGCATTCGCTCAGCTTCACCAAACTCCTCTCTGTTGTTTTTGTTCCTGCTTCTGACGTGACGTCACCGCTCAGTCGTCTTTGTCACACGTGGTGTCAGAACCGGGAAAACAGCGCCTCCAGGACTCAGGCCAGAGTGGGAACCGCAGTTTTTTTTTGTTTGTTTGTTTTGTTTTTTTTTGAAAAATAAAAGGGGAAAAATGGAAGGCTGGAACTGGAGAGATGGCTGCCAGGATCTGGAGGTCCTCCTCGGTGGTCTAGAGGACCAAGGCTGGTGCCTTGCCTGTGGGGAGTTCGGGCACCCAGTGGTGCACTGCCCCTACCAAGAGGGAGAGGAGGAACTGGCCCAGTAGAGGAAGGTGAGGAGGAGGCAGAGAAGGGGAAAGGGGAAGAGGAAGGCGGAGTGTCCACCGCCCAAGTCTCCACCAGCAGAGGAAGAATGCCTGCTGGTTTTGCCTCCACAGCCTGAGTGGGAGGAGCTCGAACGTCCTACGCCTGAGTGGGAGGAGCCCGAACGTCCTACGCCTGAATGGGAGGAGTCGGTGCATCCACAGCCCAAGAGGGAGGAGTCGGTGCGTCCACAGCCCAAGAGGGAGGAGTCGGTGCGCCCACGGCCCAAAAGGGAAGGTAGAGCGCCCACCGCCCCAGTCTCCACTAGCAGAGGGTGAATTCCTGCTGGTTCCACCTCCATTGCCATGGGAGGACTGCTTGCAGCTCCCACCTCCACCAGCAGAGGGTGAATTCCTGCTGGTCCCGCCTTCGTCACCTCCATCGGCAGGAGCAGAGCAGCAGGAGCTGTCTCTGCCTCCGCCACCTCCACCGCCAGGAGCAGAGCAGCAGGAGCTGCCTCTGCCTCCTCCACCAGCAGAGGGTGAATGCCTGCTGGGTCCCTGTCCACCAGCAGAGGGTGAATGCCTGCTGGGTCCCTGTCCACCAGCAGAGGGTGAACGCCTGCTGGTCTCCCCTTCCGAGGCAGAGCCGCACCAGTCCCCTGCAAGAGAGGGAGGGCCGCACCAGTCCCCTGAAACAAGGGTAGACTACACGCTGCTCCCACCTCCGCCGCCAGGAGACTACACGCCGCTCCCACCTCCACTGGCAGGAGCAGAGCAGCAGGAGCTGCCTCTGCCTCCGCCACCTTCACCGGCAGGAGACTACATGCCTCCGCCACCTCCATCGGCAGGAGCAGAGCAGCAGGAGCTGCCTCTGCCTCCGCCACCTCCACAGGCAGGAGCAGAGCAGCAGGAGCTGCCTCTGCCTCCGCCACTTCCATCGGCAGGAGCAGAGCAGCAGGAGCTGCCTCTGCCTCCGCCACCTCCATCGGCAGGAGCAGAGCAGCAGGAGCTGCCTCTGCCTCCACCAACCCCACCAGCAGAGGATGAATGCCTGCTGGTAACACTTCCCCCACCAGCAGAGGATGAATGCCTGCTGGTATCACTTCCCCCACCAGCAGAGGAGGAATGCCTGCTGGTATCACTTCCCCCACCAGCAGAGGAGGAATGCCTGCTGGTATCACTTCCCCCACCAGCAGAGGAGGAATGCCTGCTGGTAACACTTCCCCAACCAGCAGAGGATGAATGCCTGCTGGTAACACTTCCCCCACCAGCAGAGGATGGATGCCTGCTGGTATCACTTCCCCACCGTCCACGAGGAGAGGAGCAGGAGCTGCCTCTCCGTCACCAGAAGGACCAGGACTAGATGTTGGCGGTCCTCAGCAGCCCTTGCATAGGCTGCTGAGGGAAGCACGGGAAGAACCGCCCGCCGCAGAGGCCGAGAAGAGGGCCAACACCCGCACCCCAGCTTGTCCTGACTCCCTGCCTCGCCGCCCAAGGATGCCTGCCTCGCCGCCCAAGGATGCCTGCCTCGCCGCCCAAGGATGCCTGCCTCGCCGCCCAAGGATGCTTGCCTTGCATCGCTTGGGGTTGCCAGCCGCTCCGCATCGCTTGGGTTGCCAGTCGCCACGACGCCTGGGGTTGCCAGCCGCCCGCATCGCCTGGGGTTGCCAGCCGCTCCGCATCGCCTGGGTTGCCAGCCGCCCGCATCGCCTGGGGTTGCCAGCCGCCCGCATCGCCTGGGTTGCCAGCGCCCGCACGCCTGGGGTTGCCAGCCGCTCCGCGACGCCTGGGCTGCCTGTCGCCCGCGACGCCTGGGGCTGCCTTTTGCTCCACACAGGGTGCAGGGGCGAGGGAGAAGTGGAGCTCCGCTGCCGCCTCTATGGCCAGGGGCTCCTCCCGAAGTTCGCCTCCCGAGGGTCCGCTGCTGCTGCCGCCGCCTCCCGAGGGTCCGCTGCTGCTGCCGCCGCCTCCTGAGGGTCCGCTGCTGCTGCCGCCACCTGGGGTCGCCAGGGATCCTGCTTCGCCTGGGTCGCCGGGGCCTCTGCTTGCCTCGGTCGCTACACTGTGGCCGGAGCTCCATGAAGGGGAGCTGCCGGCCATGAAGAAAGGGGGGGAGGTCAGGAGACCAGCTCCCCCCGCAGCAGTTTCGCTGCCGGAAATTGGGTGGCCGGAGCCCCACGGAGGGGAACTGCCGGCCATAAAGAAGGGGGGGGAGGTCAGGAGACCAGCTTCCCCCGCAGCAGTTTCGCTGCCGGAGATTGGGTGGCCGGAGCCCCACGGAGGGGAACTGCCGGCCATGAAGAAGGGGGGGGAGGTCAGGAGACCAGCTCCCTAGCTGCACTTTCGCGGCAGGAGATAGTGTGGCTGAAGCCCCGGAAGAGGGAGCTGCCAGCCATGAAGAAGGGGGGGGAGATCAGGAGACCAGCTTCCCCGCAGCAATTTCGCTGCAGGAAATACTGTGGCTGGAGCCCCATGAAGGGCAGCTACCAGCCATGAAGAAGGGGGCAGGTCTGGAGACCACCCCAAAACTTTTCTGGCCAGAGGAGCCGGCCTGTGTGGTCCACTGGGACTCTACAGTTGTTTGGGTGGGAGGAGGACATCCCACCGTGGCCGCCACCTTGGCCCGCTGCTGCCCCTGTTCCTGCGCCGGGACTGCTAGCCGGGACTTTGGGACTGAGGGGAGGTGGCCATTGAGGCCATGTGTGCTTTGCACAAGGGGGTATATGTGGCAAAGTGCCCCCTGTGTGTATTTTGTGTTGCGTGTTGTGTGTAAATGTTGGTGTATAGTCATCGGTACACGGGATATAAACGGGTCTGTGTTTCACGTGTGATTTAAAAATGTAGATTTGTATTTGGCACGAGGAGGGCACAAATCACTTCACGTGCTGGTTATAATATAATGTGTGGTCACGGGAATTGCACTTTAATTAATTCACGTGCAGTTGTACCGAGATTCCAATTGAATGATTGACTAGCAATCGAAGTCTCGGTACAACTGCATAAAAGCTGCATGTTTTCACTCACTGGGGTTGGGTGTTCGTGAGTGGAGAACGGGTGAGAGAGAGAGAGATAGGAAATATATAGAACAATTGCTATCGCGTGCTGGTAGGACCAGCACGGTACTTGTTTTATTATTTACTCACCGTGTTTGTGTGTCTGTCCGTCCACCGTTTGTTTAGTATTAGTCCGTTTTTGTTTATCTATTTATTTTGGCGTAAGTGCCGTGTCCTGTTTTTGTGTGTTTGTTGTTACAACCGTTTATTTTTCTGTTCTGTTTATTCATTAAATGCTGAGCGAAAGCATTCGCTCAGCTTCACCAAACTCCTCTCTGTTGTTTTTGTTCCTGCTTCTGACGTGACGTCACCGCTCAGTCGTCTTTGTGACAACGATATAGTATGTAAGCACACAATTGTAACAGAAAGGGGTTAGGGTTAGGGTTAGGGTTAAGGGGGTTAGGGTTAGGGTTAGGTTAGGGTAATATCGTGCAACAAAAATACACATTAATACATTATAACTATGCATAATAACATTGTAATTATGTGTATGTACACATGTATTTACTATGTAACTACAATGTCAATACTCAGCAATTAGAGACACTTAATGTAAAGTTTTACCCCATATCGCTAGCCAAGAACAAGAACATCACATTTTGAGATATTAGTATTGTTTAATAGTAATAAAAATCCACCAGCAATATGCGTTTGTTCATTCTTTTAAATTTTGTAGTTACCATATTTTTCCTGGGTTAATAGCACAGTGATACAGGTATGTTAAAATGCAGGAAACATTACCACTGTGGTACCATTCATGGGCACGACACAGTAGAAAAAAGTGGAATATAACTGTGCATAAAAATACACCAGCTAATGATAATAAAATAAATCCCCTTTCCATTTCCAGAGATAATGTAAAGTGTTACCCATAAGTGATTACAGCAGAACTAGAAGAGCCTCAGTTATGACATTTGAGTGAAATCATGTCTGCTGTATTTTCAGATCACCCCTAGATCTATCAGTAGTTCAGTCATGCATCAGTCTGATATGCAACACTGAACTTGCCAATGTGCTTTCTTAAGCTGTGGATTTAAAAGCGTATATAAGTTATTTATTTTGGCAGGAGGGACGGCTGGTACAAGCATGCTGCTTACCTTGAAGAGCAGTGAAGCATGCCACAAATTGATGTGGAGCCCCAATTAAAACAGATCGAATGCATTTTCAAACAAAGGCATCAGATACTGTCAAGGTCATCCCTTATTGAAAGACTGCATGGTCTGTAAATACTGGAGTCAATTTACAGGACACAATGTAATTATGTTTTTTTTTTATTATTTTTTATTTGTTTTATCTTTGTATGTACTATATTGTATTGGATTGGGTGAGGTTAGATGAACTGCAATGGTGTTGGCATCGATTATATGCGACTGAAGCAAAATACGAAATTCAGGTTTCTGCTATTTTTTTTTTCTTGGTGTTTTCAATGAATTAACGCACCAATAGCGATGTCTGTCCAACTTCCCGTTGATTATACGAATTCAATCTAAACCCATTTGCTTGATCTTTTAAGCATCATGGATTGCATTATACTGTAGTGGGCAGTCAGCCAGAGTCAGCCTCTTATGGAAAAGGGGCTGGCATGCTGATGAGGGACAGAGGACGCTGGAGGTTGGCGTTGTTGAGGGGAACATGTTTATTGAGTGTGTGTCGCCCTGGGAGCTGGTGTAGTACTCCGAGGTGGGCAGAGGCTGTCTGTGAGTGTGTCAGAGAGTGGGTGGATGGTAAGCAGCTGCTGCAATAAAAACGGCATAGTACCTGAAAGAGCTGGTCTGTGTGTGTGTCCATTGCTCCCGTGCATGCTGCATGTATTTATTTATTTATGGTTTTTCATAAAGTATCTGCTCAGGCTGATGTCAAAAGTACTGTACATCACCTAGCATACATCATGCAATGCATTGGGAAATTGGCAGAAGAATATTCTTGAAGCATTCAAATCACAATAAATATATAATTGTAAAGAAAGTTGCTTTACATATTGTGTTACTTCTCTTAATATGTAGTGCCGCTGAAAGATCTCTTGGGAAGACATGTGTTAATAGCAGAAATTAAATTCATTGGGGGGTGGGGGGGGGGATTATCCTACAAAATGACTACATTTATGCTGCATGTTTATAGCCTTGCAGCAAGGAGTGTTATTCATACACACAACACAAGTTTGGGCAATGCGCTCTTAAACTGTGTTCTCTTCCAGCCTACTGAGACTTTATCTGGATATTAACCTTGACAAGAGTACATGCTTCACCACCACGCGAAGTAAATCTGATGTCACCTATGCTGTCTAATTAGGTTCTCCACAGTTAACTGCTCAGGTTAAAGTGGAGCAGCAAAGGGAAGGTTCTGCTGACATGCAAGAGGCATGGAATGAACCCTGGAGAGCTTTCCTCCTTTTCTAGAACGTATTGTTTTTGCATTGCAAATGAAATCAAAATCCCTATCCACCTCTTCAAGTAAATTGTTTTTAGGATGCTATACCACAATGCACACCTTGGGAACCTATGTTTGTAAGGGCGCACAAAGCACACCAATTCAAGGAGCTTTTAAAACAGAGCACTGCTAGAGCCTTTCAATGGTGTTTCTACAAAGAAATCTGCAGCCTTTGATGACCAGGCATGCCATACCCGTCTAGATAATCGGATTGAAGTGATGCTATTATTTTATTGTGATCGAATGCCGCACACAAAGACATTTGTTTTTATTATAGCACAGTTTCATTGCTTTTCCGATACCTTCGGAGGGAAGCAATACATTAGAAACTACTGTGATTTTCACTGGTCTCTCTCTCTTTCTTTTCCTCTCTCTCTCACTCTCTCTCTCTCTCTCCCTCTCTCTCTCTCTCACATGGTTGATTTAGGATTCATGTAAACAGACATGTAATACATAAAATCTGCATCTCCCTTTTGCGGGTCAGTTTATAACAGCAGATTTCACAGGCTGACGTTTACCCTTAGACTGGTATGTTCTCGTGTAATCAAGAATGCAAGCTGCTGTAGCATGCTTATGCAGCCAGTCTCCAAAGTGATGACGCAATAGGCTATGCTGGAGTCTGTCCTGCAGATCTGTATCTAAATGCTGGAATACAGTGTCAGTCGATACATTTTCAGCCTTCAGCTAGTACTGTCTTTGTGAATAAGAGAGTGCTGAACGAATGGCCCCATGTTCTCATTTGGAGATAGCTGCGTATTTGTTTGTAAAGCTGCTTAGACAAAAGCTGTTTGCTAAAGGGGAGCCAAAATCAAAAGGTTGTTTTTTCATGTCTTGGTTAATGTGTATCTGCCAAATAATATCCAGTTTCAGCTCCTTCAAATAACTGATACAAGTGTTGGATAGAGATAATCAACAAGCCTCAAGGGGTTCACTGCTACGCCATCCATTTATCTGGTCTATTAGCAACACCAATGTGTACGCTCGATAAAAACAAAAGCCAAAGATGCTGAACAGATATCCAATATGATATTTGCAAACATATCAATTTTTTAACATCTTTAATTCACATAATATATATATATATATATATATATATATATATATATATATATATATATATATATATATATATATATATAAAGCCAGCGATCCTTCATGTTCAGCTTTGGTCCCGAATTGGGCTTGACCTTGGTTGCTCAATTTAACAAAAGAAAAAAAAAACATGTACTGACCTTATGCATTTTGAGCACAAACAGACTGTAAATGTATATGTAACTGACTGAACTACAGAGGTAAAGACTTAATACATGGGGAAATCACATTTTCATCACATCTCCATATTCTGCACACTCCAGCCATGATTGATTATCTTTTAAAGTTGTTTTTCTCCAGATAGCATCCAAGTTAGACGGTGCAAGGGTGAAATAGAGACGATAGCGCAGAGCAGCTGAAAAAGATTGCAAAGTACAGCCTTGTGAAAGACTATGAATCAGTCGGGGTGGTGATCAATCACCGGAATCACCTGTTTTTCAAGAGGCTATCTCTGATCAACGGCATGTCCTTCAATTTCTATTCCCATCCAAGAGAAGAACACAAACAGCCCAGGGCCTGGAGCCTCTGCTATTTAGAGTAAGATGACTCAGACTGCAAAAAAAAAAAAGTTATATTTTCTCCAGCATTTTCAAATTCCATCCTTGAAACAATAAACATGTTTATAGTTAAGGTTGTGAAAGTTATGACAGATCTTTATAACCATGGTTTTGAACAATAACATAGGATCCTAGATCCTCAGCACAAAAGTATAACACAGAGCTCTCAAATAACTTTATTTGACCATGAGCAGTCAATTAAACACAGCGTTTGCTGCTTGAAAACCAAATAGATTTCTGCAAATTAAATTAAATAAGTGGTATTATATTGGCAACTATTCCCTGAGGAAGAAAGTGGCTATTGACACAATCCATATCATTTCTAAATCTGCTTAATTTGTATATATTTTTTATTTATTTATTTATAATTTACAGCAACTACGTGTCCTATTGGATCTGCTGCATGTTTAACGTGCCCTTTACAAGTACAGTGGTGCGCTTGAGCGGAGTGTATTAACGGAATTCCTAATGAAGCTTCCTCATTCTGTCCACAGCGTGGCAGCTCAATAAAGTGCATTATATTAATGTGAGGTCTCTGGGGAGGAATGAAAGGCAGTCATCCATCACCTTCCCCATCGTCTGATCAGGCAGACCAGAAGTGCCCCTGCACTGATGGTACTGCTTCGGGTCAGGATTGCTCCTGGCAGGTAGAATCACTCGCTCACTCATGCTGGGGAGCTCCTCACCCTCTGAGAAGAGGAAAAACACAAAGTGGACCATGTCTTGATGCCTCACTGACAGCTGCCTGGACTTTCTTCTGATCAGTACTTGCTGTGACAGACAAGGGCAATGGAGGTTAGGGACTAATAGGAGAAATGATATACAGTGCCAGGTATCATTACCTATAGTATATGAAATATATCTGGTTTTATTTTAAATCTAGTTGGAATGTTTTACCTTGCATTATATATATATATATATATATATATATATATATATATATATATATATATATATATATATATATATATATATGAAATGATTTTATGCGCTTAATGGAATATGTTTAAAACATAATAGTACTGTAACTCGATGCCTTCAGAACTGATTCAACTGTCAGGCTTCCCTGTAAACCGACGACGAAGCATGTGAGATGCTAGTACAGGTTTGCAATATTTTGGCAGCAACGAGTACATGAATTCTTCACTTTTCTACAGTCATATTGTGCCAACATCCTGCAAAGTTTTATATAGTTCTATATTAATTATTTGCTGTGTTCTGCAAATAAAGAAGAAAAAAAAGGTTTTGTAGCTTAGGTTTTGAGGTTTTTGCATTAGAACCTGTAATATACTTTGGAAGATGAGTAATTTATCTCATTCATAAAAACAGCTTTCTTATAATCCTGTCTGTAGCCAGTACTGAGCTAGTGAGAGAGAAGAGTCTGAATTCTGAGTGGTACTTTACATTGCAATTGGACAGATGGTAACATAGTGATTACATTGTAAATATGGTCTAATACAAAGCTAGCAACCAACAACATTTTTCATTTTGTAATTGCATTGTAACTACACAACCATGTGTGCAATTACTGTGTTGCGGCAGTGAACTGGCATAGCAGTTAGAGAGATTATCGGATTCTCTTGTCGGTTCACAGTCAGATCATTTTAACTGTGAAAACAGTTTTTTGTAGCAGTGCCACTCATGTCCTTGAAATACTGAACTGTAGTGATTTTTGCCGACTCCTTTGGACCACTGTCTAAATTTCTTAAATAATCCTTGCCTGGAGAAAAAAAAAACATGATCATTAATAATGAATGGTAATTGATTTTTATCATCGAAAACAAACAGAGGAGTACAATTTGCATTTTTTCAATCTGCGGTTCTTGAACTTTGCTGTTTTATTTGCATGATAAAGATTTTCTGCTGCTTTTTCCTGACTTCATGCATAATCGTGCAGTGCTAACACGACTGACAGAAGGGATTATATGCTGTAAAAATCATTCACTTTGAAGGATCCTGTCAATTGAGTTAGACCCATCAAGTGCGGAATTTGAGACAGGTTATAACTGACTTGATTCAGAGCAAAGCTATAACTAATGCAATACAGAGCGATGAATCTATTTATGAACAAACCTTAGCACTTATCTGAATTGCATTTCTTTTTGTTAAAATCTCTAATTGAACACATATTGCTGGAGATCAATATGCTATGGAAGCATTAAAGGAAAGGCCAATGCTGCACTTTGGACGTTTAACCAGAGTGTGGCACCTCAAGGCTGCTGAGATACGGACAGCTCCATCCACACTACACCAGAACAGGAAGCACAGCCAAAACTGAGGAAGTCCAACACCTCTGACCACTGTGCGTGGCCCGTGGGGTCAAGGCTTTAATAATTATTGGGAATAAGGATTAGCGGGAGTAGTGCTTGCTTCGGTTTTTCAGTTGGCTTTCACAGTGTTTTTCTTTTTCTTTTCTTTTTGTATTTTTTATTCTGATTTAGTAGCATCACCTGGCTTTTCTTCTGTTCCCTCGTAAATAAATCCTGGGTGCCTACAAGTGCTTCAACATTGCTTGCTTCCATGTCACCTAATCTGTTGGTGGATCACCCACAGCCCCTATCACAGGCACTTTAAAAAAAAAAAAAGCTTAAAGCACCAAATAAGACCTAATGCTCCAGCTGGGGGGAAACAAAAACAGGCGTCATAATTTAAATGTAATTGTCACATCAGAGCAACTCAATGCCTGGGAGTGACAGACTTGCCAGACGTGCCCAGCACTAGGAAGAGTTCTACCAGGTATTCCACTAATTAAGATCCTCCGAGATGGCAAAGTCAGAAGCACCAATACATACTGTTATGGGATGCATCCGCAGAGCATAGAGATCAACCGAGTTAGCCACCTGTATCTTACAGAAGAAGGAAAATAAAAGACTGCTTTAAACAGCACTGTGTGATGTGGGTATGTGCATCTTTGCTTTTAATTACAAATATCCCATTTTGATCAGAGGTAGTACTTTGCAAAATTCACGCAATATCTAATTGACAGTACCCCAGCCACCCTTCCCGCTTGCACTTGTCTTTGTGAAGAAACACTGATACTGCGCAGCGTTCAGGAAAGGGAGCTGTGCTGATTGCTAAATTGCAGTGGGAAAAAGGTTATATTTATTCCAGCATTGAATCACATTGTTATGAAATCTCTTTGAATACACATACCCATGATTGCCGCAACCACTTATCTTAGGGTTGCAGTGACCGGGGAATATGCAGATCACGGAAAGCAACTTGATTCGGCAGTGACTATAACCATGCTTTAATATTTGACTGGTAATAGCAAGAAGTGGCGAGGGCAGGTGTGAATAAATGCAGTTAATGCTGTGATGATATCAAGCCATTCCAGAATGTAAAAGACAGTTTATTTAGGTGGACCTTTACCTTACAATCATTTTTTTCCATCCAAGCTCCCCAATTGCGTACACAGAATATGTAAATGTCATCAAATCCTATTCATGTTTTCTTATTCTTTACAATACACGTTAAACTCCAGGGTCGGGGGCAGATTTCAATTTAGAAGCAATCCATAATTCATAAGTAGATTTTCTTTTCCTTTGCGGTTTCTTTGTTCTAAACCATGATATATAATTAATACGTGGAAAAATGCAGGTAAGGATCTGAACGGTTGTTGAAAACGGTTTCCTCTTAAAATGCATTTAAGAGTGACTATCACGTGACTCAAGTATTTCAGTCAAATTTAAACCCTGTTTTGTGCACCTCATTGCAACAATAAGAAAGTTAGCACAATTCTAATTTGTGTGACCTTTGCTGTCTGTCCCTTGTACCTAAAAGGGTTTAAGAAAAACTGTGCTATACTAAAGCACCATGCTGGAGATGATATGCAGCTGAGCGCTGATTGCTACTCCCTTGGCATACCCCCTTGTGCAGAGGGATAATACTGATCCACACTCTCCTCAGGGTGTCTGTGGGACGCAGCTGTTACTCCTGGGATGTTGGTTTCTATGATTCGTTCCATGTGTTCCTTAATGTGAAGAACCTGACACTCCACAACAGCTGAGGAACGAGAGACTCCACCAGCGAACTGGTATCCTAAATGCCAACAGAAAAACCTACACTCAAAGAAGAACAAAAAATATATGCCATGTTTTCTTTGAAACAGCTTTCTTCTGTAGCAAAATTACCTACATGATCTTTATACGTGTTGCATGGCTCTCTTTTATCATTTAAGAGGTTCTGTCACGGACCGTACATTCAAAGAATAAACCAGACATAAAATGATAAGGCTCAGCTCTACGACACTTGGAGGTATTTAAAAACCAAGGGTATTCACAGTGAAATGCTTTCAAGCCACCGACCAGTCCATGACCAATCAAAGTTAAACCTGGAACAGTGATGTCATAATATAGCAGGCCCTGCTTAGTTTAAAGAGTTGTGAGTAGTATTAAAGCTCAGGGAAGGTGTGTTCTTTCAAGTAGAACATCACAATTTACTTCCATTCCAGCGCAGTGGGTCAGACAGCAATCCTGCTTCCCCAAGCTTTAACAGCTACAAAAGAGCAGGACCTGTTCAACAAATACGCAATTGAGAATTCAGATTGACGGCACAGAAACTAGATTAATTGCCCAGCATCAGTATTTATACTATCCTTTGTTTAAGAATAACAATTCTTTTAGCTTCTTTTGAATCACTCTGAATCTTTATTTAAGACTGTTTATAATAAGCTCTGCATGGTGCTCTAAATCAATGTATTGATTTCAACCATAATACACACACACAGGCACGCACACACACTTAATTACATCCACAATTAAAAGAGAAGATGGAATAAAAATAGGTCACTTTGTCTTTGCAGTCCAAACTACAGCAGCACTGAATTATTATACCCATAACTGCACAATACTTTTGTGAAGCTAACCTGATGTGAAATTTAATGGGATTTCAATAGAAATCAAATAGTTCTAATGTGTTCCAACAGAATTATAGAGATTAGAGTTACAATAATTGAGCTACGTTTTTGGTGTGCACGAATCCAAACCCTGAACCATAATGAATTTTAAAAAGCATGCTTTATGCAAGGCATAAAGACAGTGTGGTGCTACATTATATTATGCTAATTATTTTGCTATGTGTATAGTGATTGGTTGAGAGAAATTCATTCACATATTCAAATATCCTTTGATAATAGTGTAAATATGATCCTTTTGAAGCGTTAATATTTCCAGCATTGTGCAAAGTACTGTAACTTTCAGTTCATGCAGGATACTACTTTGACAGGTTATACAAATGAGGAAAATATCATTCAAATCAAGGGTCTGAAGAATGGACACGGTGGCAACGAAAGAAGAAGTAATTTGTGTTAATTATTAAACAGATTTAAATCTAAAAAAAAAACCTTATTGCTTATGACCGCAGGCTAGACATGAACGAATGCTAAATGTCCTTTTAATTTATAAACATTAATCTAATTCTGCGTAGGTAAAGCGCAGTATTATACTATAATGCATGTTTTAGCTGGAGAACTACCATGCCGTACCTGCCTTTAAAGAACATTCTACTACTTCACATTTATTTTGCCAAGTCACAATAAAATTGTCAGGCAGATGAGCTGTCTTTAATTTCTGTAAAAATGCATACATTTCGATAATTTCCAATCCGGACTCCAAGTTCAATCATGCCGCATTGGTGACAGAAAAGCAAATTAAACATGCAACAGTAAAACGTCACCGAAGAAAATAGAGGTGTCAAGACCATTATAAATACAGCAGTTCTGTTTTTGTTAGTTTGCTCACAGCGGAGTGTGGCAGCAGATATATCTGAAAAAAATGAATGCACAGCCTAGTCAATTCATCAACCTTGAATAATATATCTTGATATAAATGTAAAAAAACCCCTTTAATTTCAATATTATGCAGAAGCCTTGGGCTTTTCCTGAAACCAATGATGTGTCAGAGCTAATCAAATGATATCCCCAAGCCTATTACGGAAATGTAATTCACACTCTCATTTCTCCTTTGACTCCCTTCCATTTCTTCGCCTATCAGAAAGCACGTAGAGCTGCTCTATTCCTGTTGTCATTTATTCTGTTGACAAAATGAACTGCGTTAGATTTACAGGCAGATACTGAGCATTATGTGTAGGAATATGTTCTAGTTTTTATTACATACGGGCGAGGGACAGCAGGCATTATATTATTTTTGTGTTATTCAAAAATGAATCTTTCCACTGCATGTCAACCCCTTTCTTTATTTGGAGCATTGTGAAGAGTGTGAGTCTCAATGTTTATCCTTTTAAATAAATAAAAAAATCCAGCACTTGCTGGATTAGATTATTTTTTTTCTATCAGTAAACACGCTGTAAACCATACTGACGCTGTGCCTGCAAAGTAAAGATGTGTTCTTTGTTCTCCTATTGATTTTTTTTAGAGCTGTGGCAGATTTGACAGTTGAAATAAATTGTCTGAATATGTATTAAGTTCCCTCTTCATACCTTGAATATTTAAATACCTTTCCAGCCGTTGCGTGTCAGAAAAATGAACAGATCTCTATAAAATGTCAACAGAGCATTTTGCAGTTTCAATCTGTTTAAGACTTTAAAAGCACAATGCAGCAGTGGCTGGTTTGATACTGGCCTGCTTTTGTTAGTGGATCCCTCATGTACTGGCTGCCCACGTGACTGTAGAAAAATTCTGCAAATTGTCTAGATTCATTAAAAGAGCCACAAATCTAACAGTAAAAAAAATAGCTTGGACCTAGACCTTATACTAAAGGGTTAGGGTTAGGGTTAGAGTTAAGGGACTTGAATCAGCTTAAACAACATAGCTGGCTATTCTACACACGTATTATATAAACTTCTATTGTACAGTGATTGTGGAAGTAGCGAAAATGATTCTAAAGATGACGTAAAACAAAAGGCTAGTAGGTTCTGTACCAGGATTTTTAAGTGATTTTACACTATGCTGTTCTTTGTTTCAATTTAATTTACTTGTAATCCAAGTGTCGTGTGGGATAATATTTTACAATGTTTCTCTAATAAATACATGTGTATTTACACATAATTGCAATGTTATTAGGAGGCTGTGTGGTCCAGTGGTTAAAGAAAAGGGCTTGTAACCAGGAGATCCCCGGTTCAAATCCCACCTCAGCCACTGACTCATTGTGTGACCCTGAGCAAGTCACTTAACCTCCTTGTGCTCCGTCTTTCGGGTGAGACATAATTGTAAGTGACTGTGCAGCTGATGCATAGTTCACACACCCGAGTCTCTGTAAGTCGCCTTGGATAAAGGAGTCTGCTAAATAAACAAATAATAATAATAATGTTATTATGCATAGTTACAAAGTACTTTATATGTACGATATATGTAAGTACACAGCTATGTCAGAAAAGGGTGAGGTTTAGAATTAGGGTTAGGGAGAGGGTTAGGGTTAAAGTTAGGGTTATATCATGCAGAAATGTGTACACATAAAGTGCATTGTAACTATGTATAATAACATTGTAATTATGTGTATGTACACATGTATTTACCAAGTAAAAACTATGTAAATACACAGTAATTAGAGACACAAAGTAAAGTTTTTTTGATATCTTACATTTATCAAATTGCTTTGTCTCTCGTAATATGCTGAGTTTTAACTTTCTTAAAGTTTTTTAAAATCATAAAATATGTCTACCTAATTTGTAACCCAATTAATCAGGTCTGATCAGCTTAAATTCCTCATTAGTACTGTACATTTCCACTGTATCAGAGCGCTGATTTGAAATAATAACCAATAACGTTCTGCACGGTTATTCAAAATATCACAGATGCTTAGGTAATTTCTGATATTTCTGCAACAGGTTACAGCTGGCATTAGAGCAGTTTAATTCCTACAGTGTCATGAGTAACATCATTAATGTTCACAGTGATGGCTTTTAAAAAGGAATGGGAAAAGGATCATTACTCCCACTGCACATACACTTCCACTGAGTGATGATTCAGGAACTCTACGTTTCTAGCTCTACGTTTTAGTAGGCATGTGTTTCTGCCAAGCTTCCCCTCAGTGGGACCTCATGGGCAGCTTTACAGCAAACTACAGGATGAGCCGACTTCATTATCAATCCCATGGCCGTGACTAGGTTTGTTTGGCACCATCCCACTAGCATTACAGTTAAACATTTCTCTGTTGTAAATGCACTAACCGAAGAAGAAGTAAAAGCTTATTCCAATGGTGGCCTGCCGTGACTTTTTGGTTTAAATCTTTCATTAAGGCCATGCCTGTGAAACGAAATTAAATGCAACTGAGTTGGGATGGCATTGAAAGCATGTTCTTGCAACAATAGGCTAAGAACAAGTTCAGGTATTTGGGGGCAGTTCAGTTCTTTTAGTTGCGTGTTACATTCTGGATTCCACCTAGCAGTAAGTAAGCCTGGCATTCCCATCTATACCTTCAAGCACCTTGTCTCTGTCTGTCATTTCAAAAGAGCAGGAAACAGAAATGCATCACCGTGACACACCTGTGCACGGCATCCAGAGAGGCTCTATTAATCAGATAGACCTGTTTTATCAGCACCACCTGCTCCTGCTTTCTTTTCTACTTCACTGTCATACAGCCCTGTGCAGCTGCCGGAGGCTATTCATCAATAAAGTCCATGAATCAACATTGTCATGTCCTTCAAGGTCTCCGTCACACCAGCATAGATGATCAAAGATGACCGATAGCTCCTGCAATATCATGGAGTTCACAAGTAAAGTTGTTATTTATTGTTTGTTTGTTTGTTTGTTTGTGTTTGTTTTTGCAAAAGTACTTTGGATTCTTATTTCCCAAAGCTAAAGAGAGTAGAGACTGTCTGAATTTGAAACCCAAACCATACCGAAATACAACTTCCGTGATGGAAAGGCAAATTGGAGCGGTACACAAAGTGAACATATATAGTTGTTGCTAGATATTGATGGGTACCTGTAAAAAACAAAATAATGTGTTCATATTGGGATATGGTAATGAAACACTAAATAGAGATCAGCTTTTGTGAAAAACGTCACTCTTCCTGTGGGATGTCTTTTGTTATTTATCATGATAGAATAAGCAGTTGCCAGCAATTTTTTTCCCCATGCACAACTTCAGTTATCATGGATTGATTGCCCTACTTTTTAAACAATTTGATGTCAGAAGCAATAGTCCTTTTGGAGCAAGACTGTAGGTATTACAATCGATTAGCATGCTGAGGCATAAATAGATGAAGTGAAATAGAGATGCAATTTGAACCTTTTTTCTCAAAGGCTATTGCTAGTTTCAGTACTGGAAAGTAAATATTTATTGTGGTGTGATTGGTGTTAATGAAAGCTGTTATGCCCAGAAACAAGAGAGCCCTCCAATCTTCTCTAGCCACATGTAATATCGTTTATAATCGACCTTGAGATTTTTTTTCTTCTTATTGTTAATATAGAAGCAACTGTTTTTTTAGTTGATTCAATTTGAGTGTAAAACATTTTTTCATGTAATTTAATTGAGTGTTTGTGCGGACAGTCGCTTCAAAGATGTCCTCTAGACAACCTTGCGAGCGAGTTGTTTCATCCAATTTCTGCTTAATAAATAGATATGTTTGCACATTGAATACAATGAAAACAAATATTAAAATGTATAACTTGTACCAACACCAGGAGTGGATGAAGCAGCAGGATTAGTGCTTTGAAGTTCATTCAGTGTGATGCTTTTATACCATTTTAATGATGTACAGTATCAGAATGTATATAAAGACATTCGTTTGAAATGTCTCGTTATCATTTTTGATACTTAGTGCCTTTCATGTTTTTCAAAACTAATTTAAAATTGTATTTTTAATTTAATCCCACGCTACACACTGATTAAGGTGGTCCAGAGGGGGTTTAGAAGCAGGTTTTAAAATTTGTTTCTGTGAAGAGGTGAAAAAAATTCACATGTAAAGAGCTTATTTGTGTGGTTTATTTGTGTAAATAATGTATTTATTTTGTACCAGTACTTCTTTTCTTTAACTTCCGTATTCTACAGTAAAGTACAATCCGACGTTGGAAAAGTGAAGGGGACATGTCCCCCATGTAGATTACTACGCTGTGTACATGTGCTTTCGATACTGTGTTTCTTGGGATGGAGAATAGCTTTTTTCTTATATAATTGTAAAACTGAAGACGCATTCCTAGACACCGAGGCAAGAGATTATAATATTTGTTAAGGAATACAAAAACACAAAACAAAAAAAAACAACATTGACTAATTTGAATACCTTTGAACTATTTACTTTGAAGAAACTATGCCGCTGTGCCTGATTTGCATTTTGCAAAAGATTGCATTATCCAAATCGTACCATCTTGTGCATCAATCTGAGAGAAGATGAAGGGATTTTCAGAGAAAGTGATTTATCATCAATATAGTAATCAGTGTTTTGATTGAAGGGACCTGTAGGCACATACATGCTGTTCAGTATTATATTTACTTGTGTCCAGAATTGTATGGGATCACTGTTATTGAATCACTGTACATAGATGCAAGTGTTATCACAAACTCAACCATCAATAGGACCAAAATAACTTCATTGCCAATGAATGCAATATGCCAGCTGATGAAAAACTCACAATAATAGATCGATAGCATAATGCCTGTGGTAATCCGAGACAAAGGATCATATGTTTTATAACATCTTATGATTTTATATATATATATACAGTACTGTGCAAAAGTTTTAGGCAGGTGTGAAAAAATGCTGTAAAGTAAGAATGCTTTCAAAATTAGACATGTTAATAGATTATATTTATCAATTAACTAAATGCAAAGTGAGTGAACAGAAGAAAAATCTAAATCAAATCCATATTTGGTGTGACAACCCTTTGCCTTCAAAACAGCATCAATTCTTCTAGGTACACTTGCACAAAGTCAGGGATTTTGTAGGCATATAGTCAGGTGTATGATTAAACAATTATACCAAACAGGTGCTAATGATCATCAATTCAATATGTAGGTTGAAACACAATCATTAACTGAAACAGAAACAGCTGTGTAGGAGGAATAAAACTGGGTGAGGAACAGCCAAACTCAGCTAACAAGGTGAGGTTGCTGAAGACAGTTTACTGTCAAAAGTCATACACCATGGCAAGACTGAGCACAGCAACAAGACACAAGGTAGTTATACTGCATCAGCAAGGTCTCTCCCAGGCAGAAATTTCAAGGCAGACAGGGGTTTCCAGGTGTGCTGTCCAAGCTCTTTGAAGAAGCACAAAGAAACGGGCAACGCTTGAGGACCGTGAGACGCAGTGGTCGGCCAAGGAAACTTACTGCAGCAGATGAAAGACACATCATGCTTACTTCCCTTCGCAATCGGAAGATGTCCAGCAGTGCCATCAGCTCAGAACTGGCAGAAAACAGTGGGACCCTGGTACACCCATCTACTGTCTGGAGAAGTCTGGTCAGAAGTGGCCTTCATGGAAGACTTGCGCCAAAAGCCATACCTCCGACGTGAAAACAAGGCCAGTCGACTCAACTATGCACGAAAACACAGGAACTGGGGTGCAGAAAAATGGCAGCAGGTGCTCTGGACTGATGAGTCAAAATTTGAAATATTTGGCTGTAGCAGAAGGCAGTTTGTTCGCCGAAGGGCTGGAGAGCGTATCACGAATGAGTGTCTGCAGGCAACAGTGAAGCATGGTGGAGGTTCCTTGCAAGTTTGGGGCTGCATTTCTGCAAATGGAGTTGGGGATTTGGTCAGAATTAATGGTCTCCTCAATGCTGAGAAGTACAGGCAGATACTTATCCATCATGCAATACCATCAGGGAGGCATCTGATTGGCCCCAAATTTATTCTGCAGCATGACAACGACCCCAAACATACAGCGAAAGTCATTAAGAACTATCTTCAGCGTAAAGAAGAACAAGGAGTCCTGGAAGTGATGGTATGGCCCCCACAGAGCCCTGATCTCAACATCATCGAGTCTATCTGGGATTACATGAAGAAAGAGAAGCAATTGAGGCTGCCTAAATCCACAAAAGAACTGTGGTTAGTTATCCAAGATGTTTGGGCCAACGTACCTGCCGAGTTCCTTCAAAAACTGTGTGCAAGTGTACCTCGAAGAATTGATGCTTGATGCGGTTTTGAAGGCAAAGGGTGGTCACATCAAATATGGATTTGATTTAGATTTTTCTTCTGTTCACTCACTTTGCATTTAGTTAATTGATAAATATAATCTATTGACATGACTATTTTTGAAAGCATTCTTACTTTACAGCATTTTTTCACACCTGCCTAAAACTTTTGCACAGTACTGTATATATATATATATATATATATATTGTGAAAGATCCGTAGCACTCACGGGTTCGTGCCCCTTTAAATTTACGACCCAAGACAGAGAAATGGAGTTTAATAGCGCGGTTGCGCTATATTTTTAATAAACACAGAACAAACAAATCCAAAACAAAAACCTAACTCCTCTTGGAGCGCTAACTACACAGGATTTTCCCTTACTAATGCGCAGGACGGCTAAGCCGCTTACCTGCCACACACACACAAAACCCACGCTGGCTTAACACAGTACTTACTCCCACGACTGCTCGGAAGCAGAGCACCTCATCTACCTCCTTCTACTCAGCAGCTGTCTCGCTGCAGACTGGCTGCACGCCTTAAATACCCTGCCCGGTTCTAATTTTTAATCACCCCGGGTGCAGGGATAATACACAAAACAATTAACAAAACTAGAATTAAACAATAGAACAATTAACAAATAATTAACTAAAAAGCAAAACAATTAAACAAAACAAAAGGTGCATTTTTTTTTTCCTTCAGGGAGGTTTTAACCCCTCCCTGCTGTCTCATACAACCTGCTGTGTTACATATCCTCCCCCCAAGTGTGCAACACTAACGGCCATTCCAAGGCCACCTCCTCCCTAAAAACATAACCACTCCACCCTCGAGTCCATAAATGTCCTTTTTCGCCCTCTTCCACGGGCGGACTTGAGGGTGGATCGGTCCACGCCCCGCCCAGCCAGGTAAGGACCTCGCACCGGCGACGAGGGGACCCAACGGTTCGACAGGGGCGACCGAGCGTAGGGCCGGGCACTGGAGGATGCAGCAGTGGACAGAGGTCTTCCCCTGGGAACCGGGCGAGTGACGTCCGATCACCCAGGGAAGCTGAGTAGCAAACAGGGGAGCGACAGCGACATCTGGCAGCAGCACAGCGACGCCTGGGTGCTCGGGAGAGCGGAGCAGGGAACCAGGGGCAGAGCTGTGGCCAGTGTTGCATACTCCTGGGCTCTAGGTCCAGCACAGGGAGGTCCAGGAAGACCGCAGGGTGTCCCGGAGCAGGGTGAGGGACCGGACGCAGCAACGCCGGACTGGACCGTAGGGGTGGTGGTCGGGCTGTGGTGGAGGTATGCCTTTCACCTCCCCTCTGGCTCCGGAAGCGGCAGCTCCTCCCTCTGGGCTCCGAAGCGGCTGCTCCTCCCTCTGGGCTCCGGAAGGCGGCTCCTCCCTCTGGGCTCCGGAAGCGGCTCCTCCCTCTGGGCTCCGGAAGCGGCGGCTCCCTCTGGGCTCTGGCGGTAGCAGCTCCTCCTCCTCTGGCTCGGGAGACTGCATGGAGCTGTGCTAGTCTGCTCCCACTCCTGAGCAACCGCTTCAATCTCGGTTGGCTCCCGCTCCTGTCTGTTCGGGCGGTGCCAACCCCATCTCTCTCATCTGTCTCTCCCATCTCGCCGTCTGCTCTATCTGCGCAGCAGTATTATGTTGATTCTCGCAATCAATTCTTCGATGCTCTCCATTTCTAGGGTCGAGGGGCCCACACACTCTGACACCATATGTGAAAGATCCAGAGCACTCACGGGTTCGTGCCCCTTTAAATTTCTGACCCAAGACAGAGAAATGGAGTTTAATAGCTGTTGCGCTATATTTTTAATAAACACAGAACAAACAAATCCAAAACAAAACCTAACTCCTCTTGGAGCGCTAACTACACAGGATTTTCCCTTACTAATGCGCAGGACGGCTAAGCCGCTTACCTGCCACACACACACAAACCCACGCTGGCTTAACACAGTACTTACTCCCACGACTGCTCGGAAGCAGAGCACCTCATCTACCTCCTTCTACTCAGCAGCCGTCTCGTGCAGACTGGCTGCACGCCTTAAATACCCTGCCCGGTTCTAATTTTTAATCACCCCGGTGCAGGGATAATACACAAAACAATTAACAAAACAGAATTAAACAATAGAACAATTAACAAATAATTAACTAAAAAGCAAAACAATTAAACAAAACAAAAGGTGCATTTTTTTTTCCTTCAGGGAGGTTTTAACCCCTCCCTGCTGTCTCATACAACCTGCTGTGTTATATATATATATATATATATATATATATATATATATATATACAGTATATATATATAAAATCATAAGATGTTATATATATTTCTGCTGTAATGCATTATGAGCATCAGCAATTTACTCAAAGCCTCCACAAATGTTTTCTACTATTATAACAACCTTGCATAAGGAAGAATAAACTTTGAGTGAAATAGCTTGCATCACTTGAATTTAAGGTGTGGTATCTGAAGCATAATCAACAAGTACAGAGAAACATCATCTGTAATTGACAAACCCAGGACTGGAAGACCCAAAATGCTGTCTAACAAGGATGAGCAATACTTGAAGATAATATCCTTAAGGAAAAGAAAAAAGACAAGCATTGAATTGACAACAGAACTGGCAGAAGGCACAGGTGTCGTTGTCCATCCATCAACAGTCCAAAGCACCTTTGACCATTGTTCCATAGTCCAATTTCTGTGTTCTTGTGCATGTTTTAGCCTTTTAGTCTTGTTCCCCTTTCTTAATGGAGGCATTCTTACTGCAACACATCCTTTCAGTTCTGATTAAGAGTGACCTTCGTACTGTTGATTTGATTTAGAGTTAGAGTTAGGGTTATAGCGTGCAAAAAGATGCACACATTAAGTACATTGTAACTAAGCATAATAACATTGTCATTATGTATAAGTCCACATGTATTTACTAAGTAACTGCTATGTTAATACATAGTAATTAGAGACACTTGATATAAAGTGTGACCTGATTAAATTTACCATGTCACAGAATTTCACGCTAAAAATAGCTTTCTGGCAGATATGGAGTTAAGTTTTACCTGAAACTAAATGAGCTTTCCTGGATGGGGGATTTGCAGAGCCTACCCTGCATTGATATTATGCAGGAGCTCTGCATTTCATAATGGGATCAAGATCAACCTATTTATCTGGGTTGTGATAGGGCCGCATTTTTATTTAATTCTGTCAGGCAGAATATACATGACTCTGTTTTTTTTACATCAACTCCCTGTCACACTGCCAGAAGATATTAAGGAGACCTTATCATGGTACAAACCTTATCTCTGGAAATGGAAGGGGGATTTATTTTATTTATTTTATCATTAGCTGGTGTATTTTTATGCACACTATTTATATTCCACTTTTTTCTACTGTGACATGCAGTCTTGCCCATGAATGGTAATGTTTCATACATTTTAACATATCTGTATCACTGTGCTATTAACCCAGTAAGAATATGGTAACTACAACATTTAAAAGAATGAACAAACTTATATTGCTGATTGATTTTTAATTTTATAACACAATACTAATATCTCAAAATGTGATGTTTTTGCTCGAGGCCAGCAATATGGGGTAGCAATTTACATTAAGTGTCTCTAATTACTGAGTATTTACATAGTAGTCACATAGTAAATACATGTGTACATACTCATAATTACAATGTTAGTATGCATAGTTATAATGTACACGATATGGCAACACACCCTATTATATATGGACCTGTTATCCCTTTAAGAGTTTCTTAACTGTATGCCTATTGCATATCACGGTTGCCCCTTTAAGTGACCAGTGCCCCCAAAGGTATATGGGAGCTCTGTGTAGGCATATAATGGGTATGCACCAGAAGAATAGACCCTTAGCATGTTATGCTTACAATAAACCATATAGTTTGAGAGAGGCTGTTATTGACATGTACCACAGAACACCATAGCAATTAGCATTGTGCAATATACTGACCAAATCCATTGTCTTGCCATTGCTGGTAATGTGGGCTTGGGTACTGGTACCAGCTTAGCAGAACTAGTTTAAATTACCTGTCTGTGATGCTATGTGCACAGGTCGAGTACTGCCATTTAAAAGAAATAGTATTTTTCCAACAGGGTTATCAGGCATGTTTGCAAGTTAGAGTAAATGAAAGGGGTGTTGATAAAATTTGATTCCCCAGGGGCCGTGTTTCAGAGAGAATGTAATAACAGGTTTGGATCGTTTTATGTGTCCCTCTGGTTAGGAACTGTAACTTTAATTTGGTCCCCCTTGTGTGTGGAAATCTGCAGTGATAAACAGGTGTGCTTATTGCCTGTGAGTATTTGTAGTCGTAAACAAGCACTTACCGGTATGAGAAGCCCTATAAAAGCCTGCAACTCCTTTAATTTTATCTATTCGATTGCATTTTGCCTTTGACGCTAATGCTGAAAATAGCAATAGTGTCAGCAGCCCTCCTTTTTGTCTTTTACTTATTCATGTGCTGCACGATTGAAAACAGTTTGCTGTAGGGTTTAAACAAAGACATCTCATATAACAGACTGAAATACAATATAGGAATAAAGGCAGGTCTGTAAAGCAAAATAAATGATTACATACATGTTACTGAGGTGAAGGATCTGTTTGGAAAAAATTAAAATACATGTATGTGGCGGAGTGTCCCGCCCCTATTTATTATTATTTGTATTTGTTTGCGGCGCGGATAAAAGCGCCGCGTCTTTTGTTATTGTTTTTTTATATTTATATTTAAAAACCTTGTGAGGATGCATGACTGATCAGCTACTGATTATTTAACTAGCTGACAGTCATGCATCCTTACCAAACTCGTGCAGACTGTGGCCGAGGGGTAATAAGATAATTAACAACAAGTTAACCCCTCGGCCAGAGTATAAGAACCAGCAGTTGTCCGTTCTGCAGGTGAAGTGTTGGAGTAGAGAGTATGGGAGAGTGGAGAGAGAGCGCGTAGAAGACATAAAAACAATTGCTAAAACGTGCTGGTTTAGCCAGCACGCCACTTACTTGTTTGTCTGTTTATTCGTTTGGCCCTCGTGCCCTTTGCTTTGGTTTCTGTTTTGTTTGTTTAAATCATTTATTTTTGTTTTGTTTATTAATAAATACGCTGAGTGCCGTTGCACTCAGCTTCACCCGCCCATCCATTGTTTTGATTCAGTTACTTCCTGGTCCGTGACGTCACCACTGAGAGCCAGACTGCCACAATGTATTAGAAAGGTGTCGTGTCATACATTAGGCTGCAATTAACAGTATGCAGCAATTATAAGAATGTGTAACTAAGGCATCGTAAGAAGCCATTATTGTAATACATTTCAATTGTAAATAAAATGAAATAACCCATAAATAGGCTCTTCATTTAAAGATCCTTATATTAAAGTGTAACCATAAATGCTTCCTTGGCTCATTCAGTTGCATCAACAATATGTTCTGATTTGTAGATACTTTTCCCCAGTTATTAACCATTCAGATGCTGCTCATTATCACCAACACAATTAGACCCCCGTCATTGAGGCCCTTGTCCACAGTACAGGCTACATATTAGGGCTTTTAGTTAAGCCTCCAAATAGCAATCAATTAATTGGGCACACAAAATATAATCGTTCGAAAAAATATCGATGATTGTGCCATCCACAGAAATTTTCGCTCCCCCCCCCTCCCACTGATGTGATTGTTTTAATAATTTTCAAAACTGATTCGCTGGTAGTCAGAATGGGACCAGCCAATCAGATGCTAGTTTGTACTTAAGCAGGAAAAGAAGAGCACGCCCACTGCTTCTCTTTGGCAGAAATACTGTAAATCGCAAGGCAGGACATTCGGTGCAGTTGAAAAGCTTAAATAATGTTATTAATTATGCACGTTACAAAAATGTAATTATTTAATCGATTATCCAGTATTTATCTCAATGTATATAATGAGGATTTGAATCGATTGAAAAAACAATTTTTGATTTAATCGTACCAGCCCTACTACATATCCTGTCTGAATTGCAATGTGGTTTTTGTAAACTTTTACAATACGCAGCTAAAAAGAAGAAAAAAAGATAAGACTGCTATTTATAAATGTCCTGCTATCCTAAGACAAAAAGTCAGGGCTCACAGATTTTAATACGATGACGAGAATGCAAAAGTATTTTTCTCAATTACTTGGAGAAAACAAACATGAGAATCCTGCTGTTAAAGCTCATTTAAAAAACTGCCAAGAACTGCATTGATTGAGAAGCGGCATCAAGATTATATAACAAGATTGAACTGTAAACAAAATGCAAAACTGCCGAGATGACAGATTCACATTTACAAATCTAGGCAAGTTGTTGTGTCCTTGAGAGTTTTAAAATGTAGTTACTGCTGTGTTAAAATGAAGTTTGGGAACATTTCAAAGAGCCTATTAGAGGCACGCTGTTCCTTTAAATCCCAATTAAAATGGGATTTATTTGAACTTGAACCAATTTAAGTGACAGTAGATAATTCATTTGCAAGCTGTTTCCAAATAAAAGATTTTGCATTATTAAAAAATGAAAAGAAAAAAATCCACAGTCCTCACTAAGCTGCATAGAATCTAATATGAATCTAAAAGAGAATGGATTGATATGCTTGCTCATAGTTCTTATAAATGCCCCTGAAAGGGATGGATTGCAGTTGGTTCAAGGCGGTGTTTGACTCAATAAATACAGCAGATAAAATACAGTGCTTTGATATTTCCTTATCTGACTTGCACATAAAAAATGTGAAAAACATAATACAGTCTTTAGACAGACCGTACAGGCAGTCTAGCAAAACGTGTCATCGTCATGGCTTGATTAACCAAGTGTGTCGATTACTGGATTGACAAATTATGAGAAACGGCACCCTTTGCTAATTTCACATTATGTCCACGTCTTTGGTTTTCATCTACAGTAATTCTTAGACAATAACATACACCATGTTTATAGCACACATGAATGACCAGCTCTAGTTCCTCCCTTGTACAGTATAATGCACACCTCTTTTCCTAGCCCAGCAACAAAACACTATAGGGTTCACACACTTTGCCGACAACTCAGAACCCCAGTAAAAAAAGGTGCACACAGCTGTTTAACTGCTCTTTCTTTACATCCTCATATGAGGACATGTGCAGAAAAGGGTTAATGGTTAATCAACAATTGACTACAATGCTACACTATGCTGTAGCTGACACTGGTTTTCCCCATGTAGAGTATATAAGTCTTTTGGTCTAAGGAATGGTGTTTATTCATTTAAACACATTTTCCATATTGATTGATGTGTTCATGCTGTGTATTGATCACACTGGAGCCATTTACTGCTGTGTAAACTTTACTTCCCAAATAATCACGGGTGTACTGTAATAATAATCAAGATGGGAGGCTTTCTGTGATTCTAGGGGCGAGACTACAGCGCCTCCCTATCATTCATTGGATAGTCTTTAAATTCAGGGCTTACCTTTTCCAAAATGTGTGGAGTATCTTTCTCCTCCTTCACCCCACTGCCTCCCAGCTGTGTCCCCCCCTTTAGAGGGGGTCAATGCCCTCTGACCCCTGTCAGAGGCTCACCTCAAAAGAGGGTGGCTTTTTTAATAATCTAATAAATGTTATGATTTCTAACCATTTATTTAGGAGATTCAAAACTTTTGCCTGAGATTGTATTGTATTCTTTTATAATAACTGATGAACAATCTTTTCAATGGGCTCATCCAGTTCATATTTCCTGTATCACACGGGATCATTAATACCAGCAACAGAGCGCAGCCCCAGCTGTCAAAATGTCAAACAGCAACAAATCTCCACAATTCCATTGTTTACCTGATATATAAAACCGTCCAGAGCCATCCTCATCCAATGGAAATCAAGCACATCCAAGAGAAACTTTCTTTGTACAATTTAACCCTAATCCTAATCCATTTCTGATACAATTGTGTACTTACATATATCCCACAAAAGGATTTACACATTAAGTACATTGTAACGATGCATAATAACATTGTAATTATGTGTAAGTACACATGTATTTACTAAGTAATTACCATGTAAATCCACAGCAATTAGAGACACTTATTGTAAAGTTTTACCCAGGGAGATAGTTGTAGAGAAATGTGATGCCACCTGGCATTACCAGTAAAAATATTATCAGTAAAAATATATATTTCTTTCTCTCTGGTTGAGAGATGTTTCAGCACCTTTTCCCACCAGACCGTCACTCAGTTTTTAAGTTATTAACATTAGTTTTTGTGCAGATAGACAATTACCATAAAATGGGAGTTCAGTGTTCAGCAGAACGGATCGTTAATTTATATTTACTCATGAACTCAACATGATTTCAATAGGAAACCATTTCGTATTTGCATTTAAATGACTTGTAATTTGAATTTGAATGAGTATTACAGTTTCACCTTATACATTACATTCTAGCTGCTTGACTATTGTTGGAGGTAAGGATTTACACCTTGCTTGTAATAATCTAAAGTACATTTAAATCTTGTGCTTGTTTCCTCGGAAAATCAATTATGCACTCTCTTTAGTAAGCAGTTTGGGCTGCATTCATTAGGAAAGTTAAACTATATCGCCTGTTTAGGTTATTTATCACCCCAGCCAGGCATTTTATGCACAGGGCTCATTCCTCAAGTGGCATTATTGATCCTATCACCATTTGTCTGCCTCTATCAGTAACTTTTCTAATTAAGTAATTCTTTTTGCACTACAGTAGGATATTGTTTTCTGGATATGCCCTAATAAACAAGATGCAAAGTAATTGGGCCTTGTGCATCTGGCATTCTTTCAACGTTTTTTTCTTTTTCTTTTTCAGAGTATAATGCTTTTGCCGTGATTGGAGTGACTAGGTGCCAGACACCCTGTAGTGTGATTGCTGTGGTTCACACAGATCAGTCCACAGCAGATGCTTGCGTTCAAGATTGAGAAATCAAGCCATGGGACAGAAACTAATTTAATTGCTCCTGGAATTAGAGTTGTATTGGTTTAGAGTACACTTGTAAACTTCTATTTGTTGTGTGTGTGTGTATATATATATATATATATATATATATATATATATATATATATATATATATATATATTACTCAGCATACAGATTTATTTAATAATAATAATAATAATAATAATAATAATAATAATAATAATAATAATAATAACTGTATTTAAGCTTTGTTAAGACCACAGTCTGTAACTCCTCAGACATCAATGTATCCTGGTTATACTAGTTCTGGCTATTTCACACCTGGGCTGGGACCAAATCAAAACTTTGACAACCCGTGAATCACACTTAACAAAACTGTATTTAATAGTGTTTTCTTTTTTTTGTAAGTATCTTATTTCTTCTACTCATAAAAAGAAAATGCTATTAAATACAGCTTTGTTAAGTGTGATTCGCGGGTTTGTCAACGTTTTGATTTGGTCCCAGCCCTGGTCAGGATATCGGAGGGCCTTATACTCATAATACCCTCATTGTTAACATTATAAAGCTGAACGTCTGCAGTACCTTTCTCTTTACCTGTGTCTGTGAGCCAGAAAACAAGTGAAGCAATGATGCTTTCATATTTAAAATGTATTGTACTTGTTTTCTATTCTGTGCCTCTGAAACAGAGAATATAAAAATGCACACAGAGAATATTTTAAAAGGCTTCTGATAATATAACCTCCAAAGATCTTTTCTTTTGGGCAGAGCAATATTAGTTATGTATTAACAAAACCCGTTCTGTTCATTAAAAATCATGCTGAGAAGTAATTTGGTTCTACCATGTTGTGATTGTTTCCTTCCAAAGGAATGTTCTGTATTACCATACTTTCATGTTCTTCCTCATTAAAAATATCAAATTGTATTATAAACACATTATGCTTATTATAATTGATTTCAGGCATGGCTGAGTGCATGCGTGTGATACACAAAACACATTAATAATATTGTAAACAGGGTGTATGGAACGCACTGCGAACAGCACACAAGCAAGGTATGAAAGATGAAAGGTATGAAGATAATTAATTTACACCAGACTCTGGCTAATCCGAAATAGCTGGGACAAGACCCTATACACAGACCCTGTTTGCTGACCACAACCTCCACCATTAAAAAAAGGCTTAATGTCTGTACTTACATGTACAAAACAAAACTGTTGTAAATTTTTTCCATGCGCCTCAGATAGTTGTGATACTGAAGTTTCTAGCTGCTGTCATCATGCGTTCCATGGTGGTTCATGTAGTGTTCAAACATTTGAATGCATCGGGCAGTACTAGATGATGTACAGGAAATGGGAGGATTAGCATCAATGCCATGTTTGCATTATTTTGCATATCAGAGAAGACAGAATATTCAAGTTCAGATTACAGATTTGTTTGAACTGGCTAACTGCAATCTGCAGTATTGATTTTAAGAAATTACATTTTCGAAAAGTTAATTTAACTTCAGTTTCATTCATTCGTTCTCTGTAATTAACACAGCTTCAAAGTCACATGGATGGTATATGCAGGCATTGTATTTTCTTGCTCTACGTACCTGTGTGTGGCTGCAGAGTTTGATATTAAAGCCCTTTTTACAGTGAACTTAAAAATGAACCGTGAAACAGTAAACAGCTCGGAGTGGATATCAGCTCCATGCAGGTGTTGCAAAGATACACCCCCATTCTACCTGACGTGACAATTTAACAGCAAACCCAGGAGGAATATGAAATCAAAGGATCTGCAGCCCAGCAGCGCTGGAATATTGACTCCTGAGATTTGCCGGTATTGATTAAAAGGAAGGCAGAGTATTAACTGAGTCCCTGGAAGACAGTCTCAGACGGATGCTGCGCAGCTCAATAACTGGCCTAAATATGTCCAAGCAAACAGCTCTTGATTGTGAAAAATACTTACACAGATTATTTCTGGAGTGATTCTGGAGAATGTGGAAGAGCTTGATACCCAATGTACAAGTCTGAAGTAATGTCAAAGTTAAAACTAGTATAGTTTGGTCTATTGCAATGTATATTTTACATTCCTGGCTCTGATCCTTCATGGGAATGGGTGGGTATAATTAGATGAAGAATATCTTCCCATTGCATGCAATTTCAAAAAGGTACAGTAATAACTGACCCTGAAACTGTCTTTCCAGAGCTATCTGTCTTTTAGACAATTGCAGATTAGCGCATCCATCAAGAAAGGACTTGTCATTTTGCTCAGGGGGACACGATTCATTTAGTCCTATAGTACTCATCCAAAGTCTCTGTTAACTGCACAGTATCCGCAACAAATGAAATTACCATCACCATCATCTATGATCATGTCCCAATTACATGGTCCATCATCCCCTTTGACGCATCCCCTAATCTGCCTTCATGGAGATTGTCTGGATGTGTCTTTGGTGCGTGACAAACACTTTAATGACATTTATCCAAAGGAACTAAAAGATTTGTAATGCCATGCTGAAAAACAATGTCACTGAAGAGATGCATCTGCGACAACCATTATTCAATGTTTTTATTGTAATGTTGCATTGGCTTGAGGTGTTAATTTGGCAAGCTACCTGCTATCTTTCAAAACAAGCATTCGTTATTTTGGATATGATTTAATGCCCCTTTCACTCCTCCTTGTGTAATTGAAGTCCAATGTATTGAAACGAGGTATAGCTGTAGCATACATGCTTAGTTACAAATGTACTTTATGTGTACATTTGTTTGCATGATATAACCATAACCCTAACTCTAAACCTTAATCCTAATGCCACTAGCCCTATCCCTTTTCTGATACACTTGTGTACTATATATTGTGCAAAAATGATTTACACACTAAGTACATTGTAACTATGCACAATAGCATTGTAATTATGTGTAAGTACACATGTAATTACTATGTAACTACTACACAAATCCACAGTAATTGGAGACACAATGCAGTGTTACCAGTTTTTGGGGGATCTACACAAAAGGATTCAATGATTAAAAAATCATTTATTTCATGATGTTTTAGACAAAAGCTCCTCTTCAGCTGCGCAGTAAACCTGTTATTTTTTGGGTGAATTTCTAAACATTTCTAAAATTAGGAATTCAACTGAAATCAACTTGACTAAGCCTAATTTTGAATTTTAGACACCTTGTACTGACCATAGGGATTGTGTGTTATTATACATACAGTACATACCAGTAAATATAAATCAAATATATAATAATAATAATAATAATAATAATAATAATAATAATAATAATAATAATAATAGCCACACCAACTCTTGCAAACTGTGTTCTGCCTGCAGGTTATTGTTGCCATTGCTTCCAATATAGATATAGACGGCTCACTCTGACAGCTAATACAAATATATCTGAGTGACAGGGAACTGTGCTAGCTTCCTTTATTGCAGCTGTAGATCAGAATAGACTGTATGGGCGTGTAAATTGACAAGCAACTAATTAGAACCTGAAATATTTGACAATGGAGGAGCCTTTTTTTTCTTAAGAAACCCAGCAGAGCGTCTTTGCAGCGACAATGGGATTTTAAAAGTCGCCTGAATGCCATCGTTCAGACCTGATGTATGAACGTGTGAATATACTGGCAATGGATTAACTGTCTGACATTTTAAGTCTCGCTTTCCTTCAGCCAAGGCTTGTAACATAGTTGATCTAAGGTTCAGAACGCACCCTACTTCAGCAGGAGCTGGCAGCGTTGGCTTTATTTTAAATGGAGGCTCCTTTTTCATATTGATATTTATCTACAGAACCATCTGTACTTGACAAAGGCTAAATACAATACCTGTAAGGAGAATTGAAACTGTGTCTATGTTTAAGCACCATGCTGCCTTGTAGGAACAGCAGAACACATGTATGCATGTATTATTCATTTTGGACACAAAACAACACAGATTTAGGGTTCTTTACTTTTATATGAAAATCACCACCTATTATATTAACAATAGAGATAACGCTAAATAAAGTATTAGCTGAAACCTACACAAGGGTTTTCCAAAGCCACTTTCTGGCTGTACCATTGCAGGTTCCTCTGAACACAACTGTGTGTAATATTCATGGATCAGCAGAAAATAACAGGAAAGAATGCTTTCAGGACAAGGTCCTTGAATGTGAGACCCAAGCTCATGGCATGTTTATGTGTTCTCAAGTAAGGGCCAGTAGATGAGAAATGAAATGTGCTGAACAATATCTAAACACCCTAAAAAACACATGTAAAAATAAACAAATACATAAATAAATAAACACATTTGTGAATACAGTTAAAAGTAAACAGACAAAGAAATCATATGCTGTGTGTCGTTTCAACACCAGTAAGTCTTATCTGAATCAACCTGTTCCATTCTTTACATATAAATATTTATACATATAATATATAAGTATATGGTGTTTATTTTTTTTATTTATTTGTATTTAGTTCATTATTTGACTTTTCTTCAGCAGAACATGAGAGAAATAGACAACATTATTTATTCACATTCCTTACTGAAGTTGTAATCACGAATCCCTTAAACCTCTGAAAACTGAACTCGCTACCTTCAGTGTTTGTTCAAACTGACAACAAAAACGATGTTCTTATTAAAATGTCATCCACATTTCTAAAAGTCACTGGAATAACAATATGCATTGTTTACAGTATCTGTCATATGTCAACCTACAGTTTATATTTATTTAAACATGGCTACACAGTATGTAGACTTAAATCTATCTTCCTAGTACCGTCAATACCAATTGAACAAACAGAATTAATATAACTGCATTCTTCTCCCTCTAAGTATTCCAGAATTCCTTTGGGGGAAACTGCAATTAAACTAATTTAAATGTCACATTCAAGAGGAAACATGTTACATTATCATCAGTCTACTTCACAGTAACCATGGCGTTGCGCTGTGTAGTCCCCGTGAATTTGAAACTGCAATGTAAACCAACACATAAAGTTTTGCAAAGTACTATTTGCAAAATTGTATGGTTATTTTTTGTTTTTCTTTTTAAGTGACATTAGCAAAATAGCTCTGACAGTATTCCAGAAATGCACACAGATTCAGCACTAATTCATTTTTTTTATGGAGCGGTTGGCTCACGTACAATATGGTATGTGACATTACCTAGACGGGTGATTGTAATTTAATTTGTGAAACACATGCTTGTCTGATTTTTCAACGAAGAACCTTATGTTGAAAATCCATAATATTTTTTTTTTGGTTGATTGTTCAATGCGGGCAAGCTACATCTCTCAGCAGAAGCCAACCACCGGGACTGCTAGAGTGCACTGATCCACTAAACTGGGAAACTGAAAGACAAGCTTTTATTTCTGACTTGGGAATTTTTTAAAAATAATAAACTGCAAACACAAGTCAAGTAGGAATGGCCCTTAGTTTGAACATTTAGTATTCATTACATTAACAGGTATACTATTTGACAAGAAGAGTCTAACAGCTGTGATACAATTGTGGGTAGCACTTTATATTAAGTGTCTCTAATTACCGTGTATTTGCATAGTAGTTACTTAGTAAATACATGTGTACTTACACATCATTTCAATGTTAGCATGCATAGTTACAATGCGCTTAATGTGTACATTTCTTGTGCATGATATAGCCGTAAGCCTAACTCTAACCCTAACCCTAACCCTTTTCTGATACAATTGTGTACTTACATACATTGTGCAAAAGGATTTACATGTTAAGTGCATCGCAGACATGTATTATAACAACATGTATATTCATTCCTTAAAAAAAAAATATTAAATTATGAAATCCCTTTACTGCAGAACATGTCAAACTGCGCAAGCAATTTATTCAACTTCTGTAATTATGTGTAAGTACACATGCATTTACTATGTAACTACTAGAGACACTAAAAATATTAAGTGTAGCAGAATTTTACAGCTTTCTTTTTAATAATTTTAATGAACATACCATACTGAGCTAACCCACCATGCCCAATGTTGTGTCTGATGGTGCTTCCTTTTTTTTACACTGACTGGTACAGGTGAAAATATTTGGATTCTGGGTGCTGTGCTACATGCTGTGAAAATTCATGCTGTAACTGACTATCAAAGGGGAGTTTATCCAACGGCATGTATCTGACTGGTTAAATTAACAGCAGAGTTTATTTCTACAGATTGCTAGGTCTTTCAAAAAACTCATGCATAGATCAATATTGTGTTGTTTTATCTTTACACTCTAACAAAAATCTATTCTACTTTAAAAAGGTCCATGGCTGCTTACCTAAGATGCGATTTTATAGCTGGGGAAGGGAGGGGAGGGAAGGGAGGGGAGGGAGGGGAGGGAGGGGCCCTGAGGCAGATGTAATTCAGACCCAAGAACTCTGTGTTTTAACCACAAACCTACACCGCCCAGTACAGTTTTAATGCATTTTATTTCCAAGCGGCAGCAAAATGTTCCCAATGAAATGTTTTTCATTCAAACATACAGAGATCTTGATTATCCCCCCTTTATTAAGAGGACAGCTCTTCATCAATTCTTGTTCATTTCCATTGCTAGGTTACAGCATCTCTGCACAGCAGTAATAAATAAGAATGTAAACAATTTATTTCCAGATTGTCAGGTAAGTAATTGCTTCACTGTGGGAGGCAGAAGGGAAATGCCAATAGAATCAACATAAACAAACCCAGTTTTCATCAGTCCTGTTCAACTGAATCGTCCTTAATTTTAAAAAAACAAACTCTAGTTAGGAAATGAGTAGACTTCAGGACAAAGCCAGACACCAACATAACACTGTTTGTAATTTCAAACAAACAAGAAGCATAATTTGCTCTCTAACACAGTATTTTATCTGCTTAACAATTTCTTCAATGTCAAGAATTAAATAACACCTTTTTTATGGTCCCAAAGCTTTGGGGTTCACAGTGAATAATTCAAAGGTTCTTACCCACACTGTATCCTTAACTCAATGGGGATCCTATTTTAATTATCCAAAATAAAGCAGATGGGTTTATATTCCTTCCTGTAATCTTAAAGCCTTTAAACAGTTGTCATTCTGTCTCTAAATAAAGGTAACACATCAAGCATGTGCGTTTCTAAGAAACCATTAGTGGAAAATGTGTTTAACCATGCAAGCCGTGGAATGATTATCTTGAAAGAGCAATTACTGACAAATGTGTTTTTCATTAGAATTGTGCACAAACTCGAAATCTGCAATAATACCGAATTAGTGAATTAGTGAATTCTTCCTTGGCTTTGGGTTAGTGGACACAGGCAGGCAGGCAATGCCTTTCAGTTCAATACAATTCTTCATGTCACTATCCCCAGTCTCTTTTTAATTTGCTTTGGGCATTGCCTTCCGTATTTCTGTGGTTGCTCTGAGGCTGCAGATGGAACTTTTGGAATTGCTTAAATATTCGCTTTCAGTTGTATTTTAATCCCTGCATGGCAGTTTTGCAGCAAATCTCCTCGAAGAAATTGAAAAACAATTTTGTGCGACTCAATATTACATGTTTCAGCATAAGACAGATGAAAGAAAGATAAATATTGTATTTCTTGGGCTCTTTCATGGTAAAACAAGCAACAAAAAGAAACATTTTAAATTTAAATCCTACTACATTACAAGACAGGATATATCTACTCCTGAATGAAATGCCCTCGGTTGTCGTCAGGTGCGAGAATTCCCCAAATACATTTATGTTTCTGGAGAAGCTATTTAATGTGCTTTAGGCCCCTCATGGAACACATTTCAAGTGCCAGCTGAATCCAGCACTTCCTATTTTACTATTGAAACCAGATGCTGCCTGAAAATATTACAAAACTCCGTGCAGGAAAGGGGATCCTGTCAGACCACAAGGGAGCATAAAAAGACCAGCAATATGATTTAGTGTTTTATTTCAGAAGACAGTCAGAGGAGAATACACAGATGGATGGTTTATCTTTTTATGTGCATTATTGATTATTAGAGTGTGGGTGAGAAGTGCAAATCAATTGGTTTCTACAGCGTCTTCCATTCAGTCTTGCCTCCTGTTATCAACCAGGACTCTTGCAGCAATTAGTCACATTCAAGGACTTTTATATTCCTTGACAAAGTCACCAATCTTAGGATATTGACTGTTTTCTTATGCAGACGATAAAGAAAGGAGACAATTTCACTGGCTTTATATCACAGGAACTTTTTTATTTTTTTTACTGCAGGTTTGTACAGACTTAATAACATATAGCAAGATTTTTACATTTTATATGGTTAGTCTCTTTTCTTTAATAGTCCAGTTAACTGGTTTAAGACTGGCATGGCTGTAATGTCAGCTGACCATTGATATTAATGGAAGGACATGCTTTGCAATGTTATAATTGACTAAACTCACACTTTATTTCAATACTGTTATTTAGTCAAATGTTAAAATTAGGTTAGACAGTGTTTTGTAATGGGAAACCATCTTTAATTGTGGATGCCAAAGCTTAGTTAACATTTTATGCATACGTGACCCTTATTTTCTTCTTGGAAATGGACTGTAATGGCTGTGGAAGGCTATAACAGAAATGGAGTTTGTTGTATCTGCAGTATACTATACAGTTACCTGTTCTTAATTTAACAACACCTGCTGTTTACTTCTGCTGTTTTTTCCCGTTTGCTTGTATTTCATTTAGACTTTGACAGACAATATTATGGTCTCTTCAGAATTGTACAGAAAGAAGAATCTTTGACACATAACCCGCACCAATCTGTAAGAAGAAGAAGAAAAAGAAAAAAATAGGTCTTGAAACTTGGTAATGTAAATAATTGAACACCCTGCTGTTGGAATCTGTGTTTGTCGAGGTGTCAAAGACAGTCGAACACCAGAAGACACCAGAAGACAATTTTCAAGCCAATGTGGAACAAATAACTGGTCTTTGATGCATCACTGCAGACAGGGACTGAAAATGTCAATACCAGATGCAGAACTAGACGTGTTTCATTGTCAATACCGCTGTCCCCATAATACCACAGTAGTGGCATCAAAAAGTGATAATTCCTCTAGAGGAAAATATACTTGAACTTTGACCCATTCGACTCCTCGAGACCATCACTTTCAATTCAAACACAACATGTCTCGTTTTCAATCACTCAACAACACCCACAGTACAGAAATGTTCATTAGTGATATACAAAATGAGAATATGTTAAAAAAAATGATTTAAAGCTGGTACAGTCATATCTCAGAGAAACTGGAGAGGAACGGAAAATTAAAACAAGGTAAAGGCAATCATCGAAATAAAGCTGAATCACCAACAGATAATGACATAGAACATCTGTACAGCACTGAAACACTGCTTTAAAAAAACCCAACTGTACTGCTGAACCTCGTCTTCTTTAATATTAACATCACAAGGATATCCATGTATTAGAAGAAATAACAGACGGGCTTCTTCAGTTACAGGAAAACAGTTCCATCTCGGGTTTCTGTGACAGTTTATAAATTACTCGAACTTCGGTCTTGTAATTTATGACGTCACAGAAACCCTAGATGGAATTATTTTCCTGTAACTCACTGAAGCCCATCTAAAGCTACAGCCCTTCACTGTGGACCTGTGCTAACCATTCCAGTTAGCTTCTGCTTTTGACATTGATTCAACACCTTTTAAGAATAAAGGATGAGAGCTGTTATTGAAGATATCCACTTTGATACATTGTGTGTGCTTGGAGAGGAGGATTGCTGAAATTTATGAAGAAGCATGCTTGAGGACTCCAGCTGTTCTCCTCGTGTCCTTTCCTCCACCTCAATCTGTTATCATTTTCTTGATGTTTCTTTCAATATTGGTATTCACCGTACCATCTCCTGAATCCATTTCAGAATCTGTGAGATTTCGTTTGAAACACAAATGTCATAAGTAAGAACGATGGTCATGACCAAAGGAGAGCCTATTATTACTCAAACCATTGGTATGCAGTCTTTGTTATTTACCGTGGCTGGTCCAGTTGCTAGTCCCCACTAATTCCCAATGGGAAATGTTAAACATACTTAGTGATGTTTATGTCTAAGTTCCTTCAAGAGCAAATTGGTATGGATATGAAATATCAGAGTTAACAAGTGTATTCTTCTTCTTCTTCTTCTTCTTCTTCTTCTTCTTCTTCTTCTTCTTCTTCTTCAGATTCACACTGTTTCATTTATCTCATCCTGGTGACCTTTACTTATGATGGAGAAGTTGCAATTCCTCCTGTGTCTAACCTTCAAGTCCACTAGGTACACCAGAGCGTTAAAGAAGTTACCAGTATTTGATGAGTGAAACAGACAAGAATAGAAAGTGAATCTAATCAACAATCAACAAGAAAAATACATCAGTTAAGATAACCCTGCTGTTTTATTTTACCTGTACCAAGTTGCTTGTTAACATGTGAGATGTCACAGAGTATTTCGGATTTCAGTTTACAATATCAGTATGAAGACAGTGCTGTAGCGTGGGGGTTGCCATTTCCTGAAGGCAGTTGAACTTTGTCCCATAAGGCCTCAGTTGAGGTGTGTGAAGTCTCCACCTTGCTCTTCAAACCAGTCCTTGACCCCTCTGGATTGATGGCATTGTCACTGCGGCCAGTGATGTCTTAAGGCATGGGCAAACTGGGTACATGCCCAGGGCCCCCAGCTGAAAAGGGGACCAGCAGTGATGTGTAAACAATTAAAGACAATCTCAAAGGAAGAGATTCACTAATTCTTATTATAATGAACCATCTTAATATATAAATTGCATGTCAAGAACTGTGGCATCATTTTGATTTGAAAACTGGGGAGCGATAGCCAGTACGTCCTCCCATATGTACATTGATCAAAAATGTAATATGGTAGGGGGCCCCAATTCACACTGTATCCAGGTGCCTCCAAAGTCATTAAGGCACCTCTGAGTGTGGTTACGCCTATTCCAGTCACAAAAGCAACTGTGCATTGCAGGCAGCGCTGCAGCTCAGGAGCAGGGGGCAAGCTGGTCAGATCTGACAAAGTTTAGTAACCTCTGATTTCACCTGAGCCTGGAACTGAAATATCCGTCTTGCACTTCAAAACCCCAGTAGATGACAAGCATCCAAACATAACAGGAGCTGAATTTTAAAAACCTGATTTCACAGCGTGAGATGAGAATCATTTTTTCAGCACCTTCAAACAACCGTCCCGACAGATCTGGGACAGATAGTACGACAATGTGTTAAAGTCTTAGAAGTGTTCGGAAAGTCAAAGAGTCTTATTCAGCACACAGAACTGTTAAACTATGCATAATGCAACTGGCGAGCCTACAGCTAGCTGTAACTTCCTATTCAGAAGATTCTATTACAGCACCCCTTTCAATTTGCAGGTAACCCTTTGCGATCATGCTTTATTTTAAGGGGCATTTATTTTTTTTAGTTTATTAACCATTCACAACTTATTATTACATTAAGAAATATTGTCTTTATTATGGTTATTAAGAACTGCATGTAGTTTATAATGTAATAAAAAGGGTCTGCTGAAACTGTTCAGCAAGCATCAGATACCTACTACTTATACTATAGAAAAAAAACATGCATTTCAATTCAATGACAATATTTACCATAATTTCTGTGTGACTTGCTTTCCTCATAACATGTTCATACATTTCATATATGGGCAGCAGTGTGGAGTAGTGGTTAGGGCTCTGGACTCGTGGGTTCAATGCCAGGTGGGGGGGACACTGCTGCTATACTCTTGAGCAAGGTAATTTACCTAGATTGCGCCAGTAAAAACCCAACTGTATAAATGGGTAATTGTATGTAAAAATAATGTGTTATCTTGTAACAATTGTAAGTCGCCCTGGATAAGGGCATCTGCTAAGAAATAATAATAACCACAGATGCCCAAACGCAAGTTGTACCTCTTTATTTTTTTAACTACAGTATGTAAGATAATAATGAAACAATCAGGACGAAACGACAGGCTTTACCATTTTCTGGGTGTCCTTCTCGTATCATGCTTGTATTATCAATCGCAATCAGTGTCTTTATGGGTAACCCAGGGGTATTTAACAAGAGATGCATCATTAAATCGATTTCACCACAAGACAGAGACTGACATGTTGATGGCCATCAATCTTTTAAAGAGCAGGGTGACCATCTCCAAACCAGTTTAAAAAAAAAATCAATATAAAAGATAAATCGATAGAGACTGATACACAGTACACTATTATAAAAGCTTGACTGTGCCCCTGGCTGTGTGAGACATGGATCAATCTCTGTTGTTCTGTAATATATATATATATATATATATATATATATATATATATATATATATATATATATATATATATATATATATATATATAGTTTTTTGTGTGAAAGGCTTGGCTCACAGTCAGAGAGTCAAATGCAAGCATTATCTGTTAGGTAACACATTTCTTTGTATTTACATAGTAGTTACATGTAATCATTAAAAAAATGACACATTATATAGTATATACAGTATATTGTAACTATGCATAATAACAGTGTAATTATGTGTAAGTAAACAGGTATTTACTAAGTAACTACTATGTAAATACAGAGTCATTATAGACACTTAATTTAAAGTGTTACCATCCGTTTCAGTGCAGAGTTAACAATTCTATTATCCATATTAATCAATACAATCAAAATACAAACACAAGTTGCCCTAAGTACAATTGCCACAAAGCATCCTGGTACCCAATCACTTAACATGTTCAAACTCACTCCATTTATAATGATATGCATCATTATAAATTAATTAACACCAATTAATGTATTTTCTGGGATAAAAAGACAAAGCTGCAATTTGTGTAATAGATTTCTATACAATATTTTGTCAAATAATAATAATAATAATAATAATAATAATAATAATAATAATAATAATAATTAGTGTTATCAGACCATAATTACTATTTCTACTGTGTCACTGAAGTTCAATGTATTTGTGGTCCCTCCCTGTATTCTACAGCTCTGCATTCTCTGCTTTAACTAAGAGTGCTGTAATACTGAAATGTGTTGCACAGTAAGAGTGCAATGAAATGCTACTAGAATTACATTACCCTGGTTTCAACATTGAAAACCTACCAACAACCCCATTACACACTACCTCTGAGTGCATCACGTGGATTGGGTTAGAATTAACTTTTGCTGTCATAATTGCCCAATCATCCAGACGTTTGCATATGTATAAACCCTAAAACATGTGCAGTTAGATAAGAAGGTGTGTGTCCTCTCTGTATGCATTAAACATTGGACCATTTTATACACAGTCTTTCTACAGCACAGGGTATTATGTACAAGAAACAGGCTTCACTAGCAAAGAGCAGAGGGAGACTGTTTTACTGTACAAGAAGCTCAAGAGAACCAAAACAGAAATCTTAAACTTCAATCGAGAGTGAAAATTGCAATATCTGTAATAGGTAAACGGCTTTTAAAAATGCTAGATTTTTAAATAGATAAATGGAGCTTCATATTGCATTTTTTTACCTGCTTTAAATACTGTCCTCCACTCTTGGAAGGAATACTGTTTTCATTTGAAAGCATTGATGCATGTGGAGCGAAGCTGAGATGTTTTATGAATGAGCCTGAGAAAAAAAAAAAGAATCATAATTCAAGGCCAACTTTTCAGAGGTTTTTAGCACATTTTTAGACCATAAAGCTGCAATGGCCCACTTAATTAAAAGTAAGTTTAATAAAATGTACAAACCTGCACAGACTTTACAGAAACAAATGCACATTCCTATTACATCTAAGCATTTTTTCTAACCTCAGCTTTGACATTTATACTTTTCTCCTCATTGTGTAACATCGGTATATGCATATGTATTTCTCGACTCAATGATGTGAAGTGAAATATACTGTTCTTTAAGAACCAGGTTGGCTTGTTAAAGTGTCAGAAGCATTTAAGATTGCAGGACATACATGCTGTGTATTAGCATAATAATAACATGGTAACTAACAATCATGTTCTTACCTGGTAACTACAGGTGGAATTAGTATGTGATTATCTGGAAATGGTCCGAGCGTTGGTGTAACCATGTGCATGCATCAAGTAACAGCATTTTGTTCACAAGATCACTGCTGTGTTATTACACAGTAATTACTGTTTAACATGACCCTTTAGCAATTGCCATGTTATTACATAGTAATTACATGGCTATTCACGCCTTGTAATCTAAAGTGCTACCAAAGCCTTCTACTGTAACAGGTGATCATCAACATCATGATTAAATTCATGCAATTGACTAAATGTGTTTGTCAGGTAACTTCTCTGTTAGGGCAGGTGATCACCGATGCACACAGTCTTTAGCCGATGATACAGATGCATATAGGTTCATCTGCTGTGTGTTACATGAGCGATTTCAAAAACAAAGCTGTGCAGTTCTACCTGCTCAAACTGTGCAAAATGGTGCTCTTATAAATAAGAGACTCATTACAAACAATACATTTGCTCATTATACATCACACACATTGATATTGTAGTCCAGAACTACTATTAAACATGTAAAAGTTTTTTTTTATTTTTTTACTTTTTTTACTTTACAATTGTGCAGAACAAGATGTACTGGAATTTCGATAAACCCTTAATGCTGATTTATCATAAGTGTTTTTTAATGGAAGACTAATATACTCCTCACAATCTATTCATCTACAAATGTTTAAGGCAGAAGGCATAAGATGGTGAGCTTCTGCAAATGAAGCACAACAGACATTAATAACCTACTGCTGCTCCACTGTTAACACCAGCTAATTCATTTGCATCTTTATTCACTTAGTGTTGCCAAGGAAACAAAGTTCAGGGGTTGCTGTCTCGATATTATAATACTGTCTACGCTGCTGGTGCAATGCCAGTATTTTTCAGAGATAACTAGTCTTACTGTTGGGCTTGAGCGAGAATAATCAGAGACGAGCATTTGCTATTCATTTAAATTGTTTTGTCACTGTTTATTCCTATAGATTAACCTCACACAGACAGAATTGTCAAACCATGTAACTCTTTTGCAGAGCGTTAAGAAAAAGCAATATCATTGGGAGCATGAGGCTGGTTATTTATTCACAATCCAATAATGTAGTAAATATGTTTAAAATAAGAAACGCAGGCGGAGAAGCTTTGCAATTTGAATGAAGGCTTGGCACGGATAACGGGAGAGAATAATAATCATACTCTAGATGGAAGATTTGCCATTGCTGCCTGTGAATATGGTGACCCTGTAGACATCATTACATGCTGATTCAAGCTTCACAGTGTGTTTTACTATGTGTTCTGTGGAAGCCAGTTATTCCAGTGCTTGTCTATGGTACACAACACAGACCTTTCAAATATTTACTTGCCCATTGCTGTGCAAGTAATTATACAGACAGAATCTTTTTTATTGGATTTGGAGGTTGGATTAGAGGATAGAATTTACTGTTGTTGCCTCCAGCACCACTGTACACTTTAGAGGTCAAAATAAATTATGGAAGTTGCAGAGCAGATATCATTAGCATTTTTTAGAATGGCAAGAATTCAGGGATCAATCTCATTGGCTAACAAGTGTTCCAAGCTGTGCTCTTGGAACTTTTGGAATCACTCAGATTTTCTTGACAACCAATTTGCCTTGTGCGAAAGAACATTTACTGCATGTACTGCACATAAATTTTTGTGATTATAATGATGGAACTTCATACATTAACAATAGGCATTTAACAGTTATTTTCCAGGCAAGATACAGTACCATTATGTTTCAAGTACACAAGTGCACTTATTATACCTGTACATTCAATTGCATACAAAAAAATATGATATATAAATAAGCATCTTGCTACAAAGACAGTTTAAGTACATTTGTTGAAATATCATTGTTCACTATGATAAGCTAGCAAAAGAAAATCCCAACTTCTTTCTGGCTTCTTAGCAGGAGATAATTGATGTGTACTTTAATTTAGAACCATTGATCTTAGTTGTTAAATGCATTCGACTCCTGTGAAACTGAAATCTTTCTTTCGAAAAGCAGGACTCTGTGCCAGAGCTGCATTTAGTTTTAAATCTACAGCGAGAGAGAGAGAGAGAGAGAGAGAGAGAGAGAGAGAGAAAGAGAGAGAGGGGATGTTGTTGATGAGGTGTTTGTGTATCCCAGGGCGCTGAACCTTTATCAGAAAATGTTTCTTGAAAACAAATACCAGACCTAGCTGGCAGACATTCTCTAATAATACCTTCTATAACCTAGAACAAGTGTGCAGATTGTGAATTATGGAACAGTGCCTTGGTGCTGTCGGGGAAATGTAGCTACACTCTAAACAAAAGCAAGGGTCTGCTGTCTGGCATGTACAGTGTAGAGTGCAGTGAAAGGCTGCTTTCATTGTCGGCTCTGGTGCACGCTCTGTATTTTACTCTATAGCAGCCTCAGTGAAAGGGCATTATTAACAACACACAAATGTCTCTTCCTTTTACATACCTAGGGATTCATTTCAACAGTGACTTTGGAAAGCAAGGTGACAAAAATATGATAAATACTTTATTAACCCTTTGTTATTGTACATACAAGTTACAATCTGTAAAATGCATGGCAACACTATAAGTGACCTTTGAACATATTATAGACAGAATGTAATGCAATAATATGATAACATGTTTATAGATTGTACATAACTACGTATTACAGTTATCTAAACTAAAGTGTTCCCAAATCATTAATGATGGCGTAATAGAACATGTTATAACATGTTGTAACAACATGTATAAACGTGAGCCCACAATAGTATTTTTGTGGGCTCACGTTTGAAATGTACTGTGCATAACCACGCTAAAAAAGCAATTGTTAACAGGAGGCAGGTGAGATATATCAATTTTACCAGTAGCCATACTCACAACACAATATCAGTTAAAGGCGGCGTGTTTTAATAAGAAATAACAGAATTATCCCTATGACAGAATCAGCCCTTTGCACTGTTATACCCATGGTGCCATTGAACTGTATTAATAACTACTAAAGCTTCCCTCTCGCCACAGCAAGAAATGAGTGCGTGTATCTTTGAAAAGCAGAAGAAGCAGTCTGGTTTCTTGTTTTATGCCAGTTAACAATGAGAGAAAGACGGTGCTCTCAGTGCAGTGAGGTAGCAGGACAACCTTGGAAGGTTCATTAATAATCCCAGCCAGTTTATTCTACAGGAACCCATCAGGGCATGAGAATGTCACCATTCATTTGTTAGACCAAATCAGGCCTTATACATGAAGAGTGCTCCATGCTGCAGCTACTGGCCACACGCTGCGTAACTCTGCCACTCAGCCCAGCACAACAACCAGGTGTGAAGAGCAGCCGCTCAGCTCTGTGCAAGACCTAGATGAGGATGCAACACCTGGGCTTGTCTTCTGCAGCTGCAATTCTTTACTCAACCACTTAATTCCAGCTCTTCTGCAGATAGAAAACCGATGCTGGTGTAACCATCCTTGTTCTCAAATGGAGACTGATTCAATTAAATTAGAACAGAGCTCAGCGATGTCTCTACACAGTAAGTTGAGTAAAAGCAGTGGAAACGTTTGAGTATTTTCACATATTGTACCTTTGGTGTCTCAGCGGTAGGTGATCCAGTGTAATAGCAGTATCAGAGTCCAGCTGTATCAGGACAGTTGTGCAATATCCATTGTGTGGTCATTGCTGATAATACTGTGCAATATCCATTGTGTGGTCATTGCTGATAATACTGTGCAATATCCATTGTGTGGTCATTGCTGATAATACTGTGCAATAGCCATTGTGTGGCCATTGCTGATAATACTGTAGCCTCTGCGTTTTAGCATCACAATAGTGTTTTTCTGAAAGGGCACAATACAGTCTATGCTCATGCAAATACCTCCATAAAAATTGATGGCTGTGTAAAATATTACTAATTCGACTGCTACTATTACCATCTGCACCATCCCCTTTGGTTCATTTTGTTAAACATGCGTCCTTGTTAGCACCCTCTGTTTCAGGGTGTGAAATAGAATTGCTTTCCAGGGGCCATATTACAAAAGCATCCTAAGTGACATTCCTATCTTATCTTCAGAGATAGAATGTCTTAACTACAAGTTCAGGAGAGTTGATATTACAGAAAATGCCCTCCTAACTTATTTGAAACTTTACTGAGTAATAAGATATGAAGTATTCTGTGTTGATTCTGTTGTGTTATTGTATTATACAGCGAGACACTCTGTTGAACTATAACCAGCGGCTCATACATTTTATTAGTGTATTATATTTCTCTTATATATTCATCACAAACAAAAAACCTCCACAGGTACCAGTCTATCTACAGTAGCACTAGCCCTCCATCATCAAGCAAATACCTCAGCTCTCGGGCATAGTGTGAATTCATGAATTGCACCTTTCTGCAATTAGTGCTTTTCAGTCTTGTCATTACATTTCAAACAAACGCTTTTTAAGCTGCGTGTTTAAAATCACAGAGTTTATTTTGTCACACTTAATGGGGCAAATTACAGATTAACCCTGCTTGCAAAGCAACCCCATTGCGGCAGACTGGAGTGATGCTGAGATATACAATGGCGGCAGTGCAGCTGTGCAGGGATATTGATTGCTTGTGAAGATTAATGAAGATTAGATGGATATTTTACATGGTGACATGAAATACTGAGTGGCCTCACTGCAGAAACCCTGCTTGGTATATTTAGTTTGGAAACACTTGACAAATTTGAGAATCTCATAAGATGTGTTCCATGTCAATACATATTGCATAATTTCCAATCCAATTTCCATTTAGGTCTGCTGCACTACATTGTACCAGTGACATTACAATGACTCTTGAGAGTGCATAACATTATATAGGCTTTTGAACCACCAAGATATCGCATGGGGGTTATGACTACTGCAAACTCAAGCAGCCCCAAACAAAGCAGCGTGGCTGGTAACACCTGAAACACGATATATGTAAGCACACAATTCTCTCAGAAAAGGGTTAAGGTTATATCGTGCAAAAAGATTTACACATTACTCAGTAACTACTTTGTAAATACACAGTAATTAGAGACACTTAATGTCAAGTGTTACCAAATTATTGTAACATTTTACACCTAAAAACAAGATATTCTGTTAAAATATTTCATCCTAGTTTGTTTTGATTACTAAATTGTAATTACATGTGTAACAATATAGTCATGTCATTGTAACTACACAATACGGCATGGTGTGTGTAATTACTATGTTATTACCATACTTAAAAGCGTAATTAGAGGCACTTAATGTGTGTGCATACTTGCTACAGATTGGTACACAGCAATGAGAAAAGACATTGGAGAAATATTTTGAAATAACAGTAATTTATATTAGTGACACACTTTGACTCCATGCTGTCCCTCTTGGCAGTGGTGCGGGATTGATTGCTGTTTGTTTGCACTGTGAGTCACTCTAAGCGGAGAACAACACCTTGGATACAATAAAGAAAGAGGAATTAATCGTGCCAGGCCCAGAGGAGCCGGCAACAAATCTGTTGACACCTTCTGCATTTCTGTACTCTCCCGCTCCCCCATTGACTGACACTGACAAGGCGGGAGATAATTGAGAATGAAAAATATCCATCTCTCACGGTCCTAGGAGCGAGAGGGGGAGCAGCAGCAGCAGGAGGAGAGAAAAGAAAACTCTAATCCACTAAAGCAGCTGATGTGATTGTATCTCAAGCAGTTTTGAGCCCTAGATTTCCAATTTCTTTAAAAGAGCAGCAGTCTATACAGATTAACCTCCCCAATAAGCAGGCTGGATAAGCCAAAAAATACCGTTCCTTTGTGGCGTGCAGGCAGTCTGTATTGAGGCTTGAGCTGCACCCATGTCAGATCCATAAAGCTCAGTTAAGGTTAGAGAAGATGCTTCACAGTAAGAATGGATTACAGTTATCGCTAATGCAATAATCTCTGTCCTTGGTCAGAGTGACACTGAAACATTATGTACATTTATGCGTAATGTTCGAATATATACAAATTGTCTTTATACTGGTGCATATCCAGGTGCTTTAATATGGGTAAAGGATACGTTAAAATAAACCTTTATTGGTTTATGACTGCCTTTATTTTTTTTGTAATACTTATATACAGGTACATTAAATGTGCTACTGCTCACTGTACTTGGTATCTTAACACTACTAAATACAACAGCAAACGATCTGGGTTATACCTGGAGCACATCTCTAGAACTCAGCTTGTTTTTTCCCCTCAAACCAATCCATCTTATTTCATTTAGGGGCTAGTAAGTCATCCTAAACTGTTTCCTATTCATTTTAGGATTGCAATTGGTGTATTTTACTTACAGGAAGAATAACTAAATACATCATGTGCTAATTTGTAGAATCTAGCCCTAGCTTTCTGAAGTAAGAACCAGCCTCCTTCTTACATTCTGCCGTCTGCCAGCTAATTTAATTAGTGTTTGTCTGTAGTGTCAGAGGTGTCTAGCTTCCACTAATGGTTGTTTAGCACAAACTGTGGCAATGTGAACTGCACCCTAATGTAATTATCATTTTGGCATTATTTTAAAGAGCAGGTCCTCTCGCAGTTAGGGTTTGATGCTTGACTTGTCAAAAGACGGCTGAAATCATCAAAGATAATCTGTTTGCAGCACACATGTACTTCAGAAATAATTGGCATCAAGCCTCTCCTCTACATTCGGTATATTAGGAGGTTTAACCGAGAAAATGGTTTCCAGTTTCATAATTAAAAGATGTCTTTTGCTGGGGTGCTGTGTTGTTGTAGCATTTTCATTCAAACAGTCTGTCCCCTCCAGAAGGGTCTGGAGATCTCATTATTTTCCAGGCAATTTTAGCTTCTCATCAGTTGTGGAGCAAAACAACACTAAAGGTCTTTATTCTACACATGGGTGTGCTCCAAAGCGTATTTGTGTTTTCATATTCCCATGTCCAGCTTGTAGCAGTGACATCATGAAAGCAGCTTCGCCAAGCTTCACTTAGGATCTCGCCACAACAACCTCAATCTGTCAAGCAAAATGAAATCTGTCTTCATAAGTCAATGGTTAATTACACGTGGTATACACAGTGTCTTCCACTCACTCACTAGTTATTCTTGGTCACCTAAAACCACTGTGTATCCCGTAATGTAGTTTCTGCTGATTAGTTTGCATAGTAACCTGTTACTAGTATACACTTGCATAACTAGTTTTCTCTTCCACACCAACCTTCAGGAGCCTGCATCATGGAACCAATCATAGCCAGTTTGACACCCCGTACTCAGAAACAGTCTGCTGGGTTTATTTATTCAAAAAATACATGTCGCTATATGACCTGCAGTATTCAATGAATCTTCAAGACACAGCCGGACAAGCCAGAACACACACCCGTATTAGAAAGAGCAGTACACTTCTGGGGTAACAATGTGTGTGTGTGTGTGTTTATATTAATTAAGCAAAGTGGTGGTTCAGGCAGGAAACTCTTTTAGACGCTTTCAATACTCTGAACAAATCGTTTGGCAAGAACGGGATTTATATCTTACCCTCAATCCATTACGTCCATTGCTCTGTGCTGGAGTTCGCCTCCTCCTCCTCGGCCTCCACCTGTTTTTTGGTTTTATCTAGAAGGGGAGGGAAGCTATCCTGTTTAAGGAAAAAGAAGTCTTGATGAACTGCTCAAGCTCCAGAATCTCAGTTCACAACTTCACAAATGAAAGCTTTTATAGATGCAAACTGTGTACAAATGATCCCCCATATAAAGGTTAAGATGCCACATTGTTGCCTTGCCCCACTTATTCCCTTTATGCTAACTGTGGCAGGGCTGAGGACTGCCCCGGTAAATAATATATTTGTGTTGGGCTTATAAATAAAATATAGTTTAGGTTTGGTTTGTTAAAAAATGTGTAGGTTTTGTAAAAACAAAGTGTGTGCTGGATGGCAAGGGTGGAAGGTTACACCTCCTTGCCTGCCTAATTTAAACCCAATGTGGAACAGATGGCCAAGTCTCAACTGAAGAATGGACAATCAATTAACCCTGCTCACCTGCTTGTTGTTCTTTGTTTGTGCTTCTTGTGTTTGTGCTTTCTTTTGCAAGCCTGGAGGTGAAGGAGGAGACCCTCACGACTAGCATGTGGAACCAGGGTGAGTTAAAGACCATTGCGTGTTTAACCAGGATCCTTAGGAAAATAGGTAGGGATTATTTTAAGGGATGTTTAATCCTGCCAAAGTTTATTGAGTTTATGCAGAGAGAAGGATCCTGAAGTGGGACCTCCCTTTAGTGGGAGTAGCGCTCAGCCTGAGCTTGGCCACCTTTCGTTAATTAGTTGTTTTTGTATTTTGTTATTCATGTACTGCCTTGTATATATCCTCCCGCACTATGGCTACCATTGCTGGTACCCTAGTGGCAACCACCAACACTGCAACTGCCTGTAAATAAATAAAAACCCTCTGTGTCTCTCAGCAGATACCCACACAGTAACAGAACACCCCTGTTACACTAACCATCAATCACTCTGGTATGATTTATGAGTTTCAAATTCTGTAAGAGCTAATATAATAATAATAATAATAATAATAATAATAATAATAATAATAATAATAATAATAATAATAATAAGACACTGCTTTACAGTATAATATGTCTTTCGTTTGACAGCGCTGTATTTCATAATACCAGAACAATTCCATTATCTTCTAAGAGTTATTGTTCACTAAAAGCAGAACAAGGTACAAATACACTTATGTATTACCCTACCTTGGGGCTTCACAGTAGAACTAATAAGAAAATATTTGAAAAATTGATGAGCAAAGTAGCTGCACTTCTTACATGACAAGGTAACAATAGACATCTGTTGGTAACACCATGTTCCCTTATGGCATAAATACAGCAAGACCTGGGAAATGTCCGTGCATTGAAATCAATACAAATGAGATCACACATCTTTTTTGTATGGCAAACATGCTGCAAGGAAGCACTGGGAGCAACGCAGACGGCAAACCAGCAAAAGATATTCCTACAGAAATCATGCATGTTGTTTTAAGAGCAACACACATATTAGTCCAGTCACATAGCAAACATATCATCGTATGTTATACTATATTATGAATATGGTTGAGGCACTTTAAAGTTACTGTACATAGTGCATGCTTTTCATTGTAATGGGAATTTTGTTTTCTTGACCACCGTTTTAAATATGAATGTATCATTTGCATAGAAATTGCGTTGGGGGGGGGAGACACCCCTGAAGTAAAGTTCAGTCTAATTACAGACACTAGAATACTGGTGCATTGTAACAGCATAACCATGTATTACTATGCTATAATTACATTGCAGTAAGGGACACCTCATGGAAAGGGCTACCTGTTTATCAGTAGTTTTATACTTTGCACGGTATATGTAAGTACACAATTGTATCAGAAAAGGGTTGGCGTTAGGTTTACAGTTAGAGTTAGGGTTAGATTTAGGGTTATATCATGCGAAAACTGCATAATAAAATTGTAATTATGTGTAAGTACACATGTATTAACTAAGTAACTTCTGTGTAATTGTACAGCAGGTAGAGATGTAAAGTGTTAACAAAATCTGTTCTTGATTTGCAATGTTCCTTTAATGATTTTTATAGCACTTTATTAAGTAAGATGACACGTCCTCAGTGGGCTTAAAAAGTCTACAGCGATCTCCAGTATCTGATGAATATTGCAGGGTGTCTTACTGTAAGTCAGCCTGGTTAAATCATTATAGCACAGACAGATAGACACTGGATTACCCCACTTGAAGAGTAAAACACTGCTTGAATCTGAACCCTTATACTGAAAGGCATGAAATATTTAAGGACATTTGTAGATTACTAGAAATCCTCATTCGGCTAGCATGTAATCGAGTGATAAATATTTGAAAATCCTGTTTGCTTTAGGTAGCTGCCTATGTGGAATATAAGAATTTCCATTAGGGTTAATGCACTGTAAAGTGCACCTCTGTGTTTTCCACTGGGCTTCTAATTTTGAACAGAAGAACATTATTTCTGGTTCACGGCTCATACTAGAAGCAATGATTTTGGCTGCATATGCTGATAGGAAGCCTGTCATATCAGTTCTAGATCATTTGCTCCTTGGCTTTAGGTTATTGCCTGCATTCCATCTTGAAAATGCTTATGCAGTGGACTCACTCGGACTTCATGAAGAGAGAATGGATTTCTGGGATGAATTAGACGAGACAGTGTATCTAATGCCCCTGAGAAGCTTTAAAAGTGGATTCTTTCCTGTAGTTATCATGTTGCTGCTGTTGGTTTTGATATAGCCCCTTGGTATCATGGTATCGTGCTATGCATTTAACCCTTTAATAACCAGGATGTGATCATATTAATATTTTGGTTATTATGATTATTATTATCATTATTGTGATTATTATAATGATTATTCATTTGAAACTAATTTATCCTGCTACTATAAAAGTCAATTTCCTGAGCTGCAGTAATGGGACCCCCCCACCTAAACTCAAAATCTTCCTGCAGTAAATTCTGCACAGTAGAAGCAGAATTCAAGTTTAAAGCTTAGGCATTGCCCTGTATCACAGCAAATGAACTTACAGTGCTTTGGCAGGATACTCGGGGCTTCAAATGAGTGAAAATACCTAAATGACAAAGATCAACAGCAAAAACACAGGACTTGCGTGACCAGGGTTATGTTTAAATGCCTGGGTTATATGACGTCTTTAAACAGTGCATTATTGAACCTTCCTCTTTGAAGATAGCTCAGCCCATTGGACGGTGTTGATATGCACTATATTAAACACACTTCATACGCCTTCTTTGTTAATCCAGTTGAGTGCATTTCAAACATCTATTCTCCATCTCTTTAAAAGCTTTTTTTTCTGTACATTCTGTTCTTTGCCGTAACCCGCTCTGAAACCTTGAAGACCACCTGCAGAACTGCATGTATTCGAGTGTCTTATTAAAAACAAGCCTGTATCAATCAGCAACAAGCACACTTCAGTCGTATCCAGGTTACCACCCGGTCCTTATCACTGTCTGATTACTGCTGCTTCTTCGTTTGTCATCTCGTCTAAATACATTTCCAAGAGACTTGACGGGCCCAGGGGAAGGACTGGTAAATGCCTCCTGTCCCCCCGTCCTCATGTGTGTAGTATTGCAATCACCTGCTGATCAAACTAAATGGCAGCTTCATGGATCATAGATGGAATCATACAGTTAAATCACGACAGATTGTAATATATGTTTATTTTTATTTTTTACAAATGCATATAGTATCTCAGTGTGTTTATAATGCTGTAGCCTATAGTTTTGAAAGGAAATTGCGACTGGAATATATGTATACATATTGGAAGGTTCTGTAGCAGTATAGTCCACATTATTTTTGTTTGTGTTTTCTTTGCTGATTTGTCTTAAATTATTATTCTGTTTTTTGGAACTTAACGTTTTTAAAAGCCAAATAATCACAATGGTGACAGACCTATAGGCATTAGATGCATTTATCCCTATTCATGCATTTTTAAATTATGCACAAACAACCATCTCTTGCCAAGGTTCAATTCAACCGAAATAATGTCCAAATAATATCCAAATAATACACACCGCTCACCCTCCTTCCCGGAGTCCATGCTTCGCTACATTACAAAACAGAGAAATAACCTTAAAACTGACAAACAACTTATTCAACGTATCCCCACTTGTATTCATAGGGTCAGAAATAATAAATACACACCCAACGATTCTCACTATGTATTTCAGATATTGAATTTAAAATAAATGAATAGTATTTTGACAGCTCCTCCAATGCTTAAACTATAGTAAATTTGTGCAGGGTACAAACGTCGCTGCCCGAGCACATCGGTTCAGTGTACAGGAGCCTACTATGCAGTGTAGCGCAAACTTTACCTTTTTTTTTGTTTGTTTTTCAACGTGGTGGTGACGCAAACGCAATTGGTCCTGTTATGCTTTTTTTTTTTTTTTAATAATGTTGAAATGTTCAGTATTGATTGACCAGCGGGCCCCAGGGAAATATCCCTGGCCTCCCTGCCCTCTCGGTGGGCCTGTGCATGAGTCCACACAGATTACAATATATATATATATATATATATATATATATATATATATATATATATATATATATATACTTATCCTCTGGCTGCTGAAATGATATTGTGGGTTCCTAAGCTACTGATACATATTTTTGACATTAATGGTCAATACCGGACAAATCAATTAAATGCCATCAATCTGTGAGGCTACCGGACATCGTTTTTATACAGTTAATGACAGCGGCTTTAAAAAGTGTTGATAAAAGTGCTCTGGAAGAAGTTTAGCATTATTATGGAAATCTAGCATCCTCGGTGCATCAAAATACTTTACTCTGAAGCATCATTTCACTGAAGCCTTAAATTGACATGGTTTCGTCTTCTGAGCGATTTCATGGCAGCAAGATTCTGTGATTTAAAATCAAAAGCAACCCTCCATGAAACTAATCTTCGGGTCTAAAGAATATCATGTGGCACTGATAATTAATTCCCATTACCTGAGGGACCTGCTTAAGGAGCCTTCTTTGACTTGACTGTCTAATCCCAATGTTTCTGAGATTAATGGCACTGTGCATGAGAAGACATCCCCAGCAGGCCTGATGCAATCAGTTACAACTGATTTTTCTCATCTGGGAATCGTTTCGCTATCTATTTAGCTTCAGCCCTATGTTTGCTAAGTAGATATTCCAAAAATAAAACCCTTTTTTTTTGAGGAAATCCGTGACAGGATAGTATAAAATTATAAAATTATACAACTATAGAATATCAACGAAATAACACGTGATGCATGTAAAACCTGTATTGATATGTAATCAGCATACTGTATTGTTAAGTGCTGGTTCGGTTATAATAAACCAAAACATTTTTTCTTTGGTAAACTAGAAATAAACTATTCAGAAACTGTAAATGCTTTTGCATCTACTGGTAAGTTGTTTTGTGTTGGTAATATAACTTTCCAATTTTAAAAAAAAAAGCCTTTCAGGAAAAAAGCCTTTCCTATAGCACTAATTCAAAATTAGACTCCATGAACATATTTTCTCCCTTGTGTTGTCATAGCAATCCTTCAGAGCCAAGTTTCCATAGTAACTGAGCCAAGGTAAGACAGCCTCTGTATTTTGTTGGGAAAAGTATCAATGTTTCCCAGCAGATTTCAAATAATAATAATAATAATAATCATATAGAATATTGCATAGGATTGTCTACGATACAAGCTGATATTTTTTTTGTAAGAGGTCAGAGTGGCTACTTGTGGCTTACTGGCCGCTCTGACCCGATTGGGTGAAAATCTGCTTGTATTTAACGCAGCTAATCTACAAAGACATTCCAGTTGGCTCAATATAAGGATCTACTGTATACTGGAATTGAGCAGATTCCCATCCACTCAAGGTCAGAGCAGCCAGTAAACCCAGTCGTGACAAAACCGCTTGTGAGCACCCACTGTGAACTCCCGTTGAGTGGATACCTGTATCACACAGCAGCCTGTATCACACAGCAGCATCTTGTCATCACAAGATGGTTCACATTCCACACGGATATCACACATGCTTTTCTTTGGTAAATAGGGAAGGGTAAGGGAATGAACCAACTCTAGTTGGTTATGGTTTGAAACTAACCAGAAGTCAGCTAGACTTCCTTTTTCTGAAAACGCTCGCTGTGAAATGTGCTGCTTGCCACCATCTCATTATTCCTAATGACACTGGCATGTGATATGCAAACCTAATTGAAAATGTAGGTTATTTAAACCTGGAGCTGTGTTGAGAGTCTGTGCACCCATCTGGTTAATAAGAAAGGGATTGTATTTTCTAGCCCATTGCTCTGTCATCATAAAAGACACGAATCCACAGTTTTGCCGACACAGCTTAGGGCAGATGTTTTCCCATTACGCCGACACTGTCTAAACAGGCTGCCAGCCCTCTGATGAGAACCCACTGCATTACGTTTATTGAGTCTGCCTGCTTGTCCTTTTTTATTCTAAATCTCGTTTGATTTCTTTTAATGAAAGATTAGCAGCTGTTTGAGTAGCCTTTTCCGTTTCTGTATTGTTTTGTTTTTAATGTTTAAAGGAGTGAGCGATTATTGGAAATATTCCAAATGACTCGCTTCTTCTTTCTCAGTAAAACCTTTACTTCGTGCAGCTTCTGCTTTGATTAACGTCATTTAGCCAGGACACATTTGCCAGCTGTATTTTTCTTTTTAATTGACAGCATTTTCTTTAAATAAGAAGACTTCTCCTTTGTGAAGTCCTTTGATGACCCCTCATTATAAAGTCTAACAGAAAATTACGTTTTCATGCAACATATAGCTCAACTGGCAGGCCTTATCCTAATCATAGATTTAACCACACTTTTGAAGTGGATGCATATAAGGATTCATAAAGTTCATCAGTCTTGCCAAGCAAGAAATAGGATCACATTGAGTCTGTGACTAAATAAGATCACATTGAGTCTGTGACAGAGACTGTTATCAGAGAAGCAGTGATCCAGGCCAGGTTTTATTCCTTCAATGCATTTGACAGTACCTATATTATAACATAATATATTGTGTAAAGTGTCTCTTATTGTAAGAGGTGTCATCTCATACAGCGATACTGGGTACTATATGCTTAACAGGTTATGTACAGTGCAATGTATTCATAAGGAACTTGGAGCAAGTTATACATTGTAGAAACAACATTTGGAAAAGTATTTTACATTGACAAAATATCCTAGCCTTTGTGGAGATGCTAAAGATGTACTTTGGGGTCTCTGTTACCCCACTAAAAAACTGTCTCATTACTCTC
>CM060287.1:5320581-5570449 GCA_030684275.1 Acipenser oxyrinchus oxyrinchus | reverse complement strand
CTTGTGGCTTACTGGCGCTCTGACCCGATTGGGTGAAAATCTGCTTGTATTTAACGCAGCTAATCTACAAAGACATTCCAGTTGGCTCAATATAAGGATCTACTGTATACTGGAATTGAGCAGATTCCCATCCACTCAAGGTCAGAGCAGCCAGTAAACCCAGTCGTGACAAAACCGCTTGTGAGCACCCACTGTGAACTCCCGTTGAGTGGATACCTGTATCACACAGCAGCCTGTATCACACAGCAGCATCTTGTCATCACAAGATGGTTCACATTCCACACGGATATCACACATGCTTTTCTTTGGTAAATAGGGAAGGGTAAGGGAATGAACCAACTCTAGTTGGTTATGGTTTGAAACTAACCAGAAGTCAGCTAGACTTCCTTTTTCTGAAAACGCTCGCTGTGAAATGTGCTGCTTGCCACCATCTCATTATTCCTAATGACACTGGCGTGTGATATGCAAACCTAATTGAAAATGTAGGTTATTTAAACCTGGAGCTGTGTTGAGAGTCTGTGCACCCATCTGGTTAATAAGAAAGGGATTGTATTTTCTAGCCCATTGCTCTGTCATCATAAAAGACACGAATCCACAGTTTTGCCGACGCAGCTTAGGGCAGATGTTTTCCCATTACGCTGACACTGTCTAAACAGGCTGCCAGCCCTCTGATGAGAACCCACTGCATTACGTTTATTGAGCCTGCCTGCTTGTCCTTTTTTATTCTAAATCTCGTTTGATTTCTTTTAATGAAAGATTAGCAGCTGTTTGAGTAGCCTTTTCCGTTTCTGTATTGTTTTGTTTTTAATGTTTAAAGGAGTGAGCAATTATTGGAAATATTCAAGATGACTCGCTTCTTCTTTCTCAGTAAAACCTTTACTTCGTGCAGCTTCTGCTTTGATTAACGTCATTTAGCCAGGACACATTTGCCAGCTGTATTTTTTTTTTTAATTGACAGCGTTTTCTTTAAATAAGAAGACTTCTCCTTTGTAAAGTCCTTTGATGACCCCTCATTATAAAGTCTAACAGAAAATTAAGTTTTCACGCAACATATAGCTCAACTGGCAGGCCTTATCCTAATCATAGGTTTAACCACACTTTTGAAGTGGATGCATATAAGGATTCATAAAGTTCATCAAGTCTTGCCAAGCAAGAAATAGGATCACATTGAGTCTGTGACTAAATAAGATCACATTGAGTCTGTGACAGAGACTGTTATCAGAGAAGCAGTGATCCAGGCCAGGTTTTATTCCTTCAATGCATTCGACAGTACCTATATTATAACATAATATATTGTGTAAAGTGTCTCTTATTGTAAGAGGTGTCATCTCATACAGCGATACTGGGTACTATATGCTTAACAGGTTATGTACAGTGCAATGTATTCATAAGGAACTTGGAGCAAGTTATACATTGTAGAAACAACATTTGGAAAAGTATTTTACATTGACAAAATATCCTAGCCTTTGTGGAGAGGCTAAAGATGTACTTTGGGGTCTCTGTTACCCCCCACTAACAAAAAACTGTCTCATTACTCTCTCTGCCTCCATCCACTGTTCTTTTCCATTGCCAGCTCAGTGATTGCATTGAAAACTTTGCCTTGAGAACCATTGACCTGTCTGTGTCACACACTCACTCTCAGTGTAAACCTGTTGACATCTGCAATGCTTAGCAGTACAGAGGCAGACACGTTTACCTGCCACAGCCTCAGTGCTTATATCAAAAGGACTTTTGATAAATATACTATGGATTTTCTATAAATGATGTACATTTTGTCAGTGCTTTTTGAAGTAAGATTAAAAAGACATTTTTATTATTTTAATGCATGTCATTTAAAGGGATATTTTGTCATCTTTTCTCAAAACAGCCACATAACTCACTTTTGTAAAGTTGACAGTACTATGCTGTGCAGTTAATGTACTGGTACATGTATTTTGAAGTGTGCTAATGCAGTGATGGACACAATAGAGAGCACTTAGGTATGGCTATAACCAGTACTCTTTTTTTCTGTTGAACTGAGTATTGTGACCACTACCACATAATCTGTTCCGCACAATTTAGCATTTGAATTCGGAGGTAATAAAAATAGTAATGCTGCAGAAACAAAAGCTGTTTATACTTCCAGGTACAATGTTACACCCTGTGCGGTAGTTCAGTATCACTGGTTATTTATTGGGCAGCAGTCTATTCAATAAGGAAGACGACAGCATTGTTAAGGGGTAATATTTATTCAAGGGGATTGATAGGATAGGTGTGGCCCAGGCTCTCGCTTTCCATCCTAAGAATCCTCTGTTTTAAAGAATGTCCAATCGCAACAACATGGTTTTACAGCCCTCTTAATGGCAAAGCTCATATTCTGTGATTTTTATGCTGTTAAGTTGAATGTTTTCATTTGTTGTCTCTTTATGCAACCGTTATATATGTCAAGGATAGTCAGAGAATCAAAGGAGCTGCTGTAAATGCCTGCTGGCGTTTGTCCACACAAAGTCACAGACTTGGAGTCTGATGTTAAACTCCCAACATCAGCTGCATTTCCCAGCACCATTGATTTGCGCTGATTCAAGAACTCCTGTTTTTTAAGAGATTTTTTTTGCTTACCTGTATAAAATACATATTTTTACCAGTACCGGTTTGCCTAACCATTTCCAGGGAAATACAGTTATATGTCAAAAGCAATAATGTCTTACCATATTGTCTCATTACAAATAGCTCTACAAGTAAAGCCCACATCTCCGTGATTAAGAAGGGTTACCATTGCTGTTGATGTTTCTGAGTAGTTGCACAACCTGGCTTGCTTGCTGTAGACTGCACGCCGGTCTCTCAACCTAGGAACCCAGGTTCGATCCTCAGTCACAAACCGTTAAGGATGGTGACATACCTTAGAAAAGTCCCTTACTGTGGTTGCTGCTAACTTGTTTGGTTTATAGCTTGATTTGAACTGGCAGCACAAGAATGCTTGCCACTTTAATAGCTTTAAATAACATTTTCTTAGCATTTTTCTTAGTAGTTTTACCTCTGATTGAGTGTTGTGAAGTTCTGGCTGATATATTTCAATTTAGTCCACCATTATCCCGCTTTGATAGTTTCCAGCATATAGAATAACAAACATCATATTAATGTTTGCTTATAGGTCAATTTAATATGTAGTAATAGGCAAATTCTTAATATGCTGACTAGCTGACAAAACTCATTGCATTTGCTAAAATGGTTTTCACGAACTCCAGAAGCTATTAAATATATTCAGCATTTCAGGAGGCTACCTTTGTAGCAACAGCAGTGTAGTAAACGCACTACTGCATTACTAATAGCTTTGTGGTACCGATTCAGATGGTTAGGAAATATTTAATTTCAGGCTGGGTCATCTGTTATGGCTCAAATAAAGATGCCGTTATGAAGATAACAAACAGGCCACGTGGCAGAGTCAGGTCAAGTTGTCAAATCTCCTGTAAAGCAGCCAATGTCATGCCCTTAATAGTTTGCAGAAAAAATAAATAAATAAATAAGACAAATATAATGAGAAATAGTTGCCTGGTTGCAATGCAATTTGGATTTTGCAGCCGCAATTGCTTGCACTGCGCATATCCTTACATCAGCCCCTAAGTGTCTCTAATTACTGTGTATTTACATAGTAGCTACTTAGTACATTCATGTGTACATACACATCATTACAATGTTAATATGCATAGTTACCATGTTCTTACTGGGCAAATATATATATATATATATATATATATATATATATATATATATATATATATATATATATATATATATATATATATATATAAGTACACAATTGTATCAGAAAAGGGTTAGGGTTATATAGTGCAAAAAGTTTTACACATTAAGTACATTGTAACTATGCATAATAATATTGTAATTATGGTTAAGTACGCATGTATTTACTATGTAACAACTATGTAAATACACAGTGATTAGTTACTATGTACAGTACTGTGCAAAAGTTTTAGGCAGGTGTGAAAAAATGCTGTAAAGTAAGAATGCTTTCAAAAATAGACATGTTAATAGATTATATTTATCAATTAACTAAATGCAAAAGTGAGTGAACAGAAGAAAAATCTAAATCAAATCCATATTTGGTGTGACAACCCTTTGCCTTCAAAACAGCATCAATTTTTCTAGGTACACTTGCACAAAGTCAGGGATTTTGTAGGCATATAGTCAGGTGTATGATTAAACAATTATACCAAACAGGTGCTAATGATCATCAATTCAATATGTAGGTTGAAACACAATCATTAACTGAAACAGAAACAGCTGTGTAGGAGGAATAAAACTGGGTGAGGAACAGCCAAACTCAGCTAACAAGGTGAGGTTGCTGAAGACAGTTTACTGTCAAAAGTCATACACCATGGCAAGACTGAGCACAGCAACAAGACACAAGGTAGTTATACTGCATCAGCAAGGTCTCTCCCAGGCAGAAATTTCAAGGCAGACAGGGGTTTCCAGATGTGCTGTCCAAGCTCTTTTGAAGAAGCACAAAGAAACGGGCAACGTTGAGGACCGTAGACGCAGTGGTCGGCCAAGGAAACTTACTGCAGCAGATGAAAGACACATCATGCTTACTTCCCTTCGCAATCGGAAGATGTCCAGCAGTGCCATCAGCTCAGAACTGGCAGAAAACAGTGGGACCCTGGTACACCCATCTACTGTCCGGAGAAGTCTGGTCAGAAGTGGCCTTCATGGAAGACTTGCGCCAAAAGCCATACCTCCGACGTGGAAACAAGGCCAAGCTGACTCAACTATGCACGAAAACACAGGAACTGGGGTGCAGAAAATGGCAGCAGGTGCTCTGGACTGATGAGTCAAAATTTGAAATATTTGGCTGTAGCAGAAGGCAGTTTGTTCGCCAAGGGCTGGAGAGCTGCATACTAATGAGTGTCTGCAGGCAACAGTGAAGCATGGTGGAGGTTCCTTGCAAGTTTGGGGCTGCATTTCTGCAAAATGGAGTTGGGGATTTGGTCAGAATTAATGGTCTCCTCAATGCTGAGAAGTACAGGCAGATACTTATCCATCATGCAATACCATCAGGGAGGCATCTGATTGGCCCCAAATTTATTCTGCAGCATGACAACGACCCCAAACATACAGCGAAAGTCATTAAGAACTATCTTCAGCGTAAAGAAGAACAAGGAGTCCTGGAAGTGATGGTATGGCCCCACAGAGCCCTGATCTCAACATCATCGAGTCTGTCTGGGATTACATGAAGAGAGAGAAGCAACTGAGGCTGCCTAAATCCACAGAAGAACTGTGGTTAGTTCTCCAAGATGTTTGGGCCAACCTACCTGCCGAAGTTCCTTCAAAAACTGTGTGCAAGTGTACCTAGAAGAATTGATGCTTGATGCTGTTTAGAAGGCAAAGGGTGGTCACACCAAATATGGATTTGATTTAGATTTTTCTTCTGTTCACTCACTTTGCATTTAGTTAATTGATAAATATAATCTATTAACATGTCTATTTTTGAAAGCATTCTTACTTTACAGCATTTTTTCACACCTGCCTAAAACTTTTGCACAGTACTGTAAAATGTTACCATCTCTAAAAAATGCATACAATGTATGCCTAGTTTTGTTGCATTGTGTTATATTTATAGATTTCTACTTCATTTGGAGAGACTTGTCTTGTGTTGGAGACTGTACCTCTTCCCAACATTTAAAAACACCATTAAATGAAGGAATAAGTTTGTCACCTTGCAAAAGACTAGGCTATTAATCTATTTAGCTAGCTGTTCATTGGCTATGACTAAACTAACTTTAAATCGTGTAATGGCAGAGCTCTCAACATGGGAAACATAAATAATCTAAAACCATAAACAATACAACTCAGACAAAAAATAAAAAGAATTGCCCTTTTCATGCGAAACAAGCAAGAGATTGCTGACAGCTTCTCAATGATTTCCAGTATGTAGGCTTTTTTCTTTTTTTTTTGTTGTAGGCTAACATTTGAAGAGTTGCTTATTAAGCATTAGAGTTGCCTTTAATACAATGCGCTGGGAGCTCTGAAGTCACTGACAGTAAATGAAACAAAAACTAATGATGCAAAAAAGATTGTAGAAAAAAATATTCACTGAAGATAATTCTGACACAACCAAACATTGGCACCATTCATAGCATTGCTTTTATTTCTTAGCAGATTTGACTTGCATTTCTGGCACGGACATTATTTAATGTAAAAGTTGTCTATGTTATTACTGTATCATGTCTTCATGCATATTTTATTATTCCTCTCCTAGGAAAATGAAATCTGAATTATTTTAATGATACTTCAACAATTATAGGCATGTTTTTCTGGTTGATTTTAACAAGGAGGAAGGAGAGTATGGAGTTTATACACTGATCTGCAATTGACTTTCAATCTCAGACAGCAATATTTACTTGTCAGTTTTGTATGTTTTTATCTTGGAGCACAGTAAGAGTTTTATTTCCCTTGGGAGACTGTATTATGCTGATTTAGGCAGCTTCAAGCAATGCAAGACATTGACGGATGGTCAGTGAAATCAATACTGCCAATAGACAGCAGTTATGAGAAAAGTATATATATTTTCAAGCTTTGCTTAATTAGCTGAGGAACAGGTTCCACAAATCAAATGATGGAATGCTAAACAGAAACCGCTTTCACTGATCAAAGTGCAAAACGAACAAGAACTGTTAAATATATTTCTTTGGATTTCTTCAGATCAAGGTATTGCTTTGTGTTTGCTGGTAACCTTTGTATACCTACAGTCCCGCCTATAGACAAACTGTATTATTTTTGAGGGAACATTAAACTCACTTAATAATGTGTAATGGGCAGTGTTTCGTGATACGATGCTAAGACAAAACTAAAAAGCCTTTTGAACAGAGGTTGAGAACCATGTTTGCCAGTTTGCCGCCTTGTTACAAAAGCAATTAGATTCAATAAATAACCTGCTGACAGTCCTTTGTGTCACACAAATAAGCTTTGCATCAGAATAATTAACATCACTGCAATCATTTACTTTGTGCTGTAAGGCTAACATTAATAATACAAGCATGTACACATGCACGGGTGTCCTGAGTATGACTAGTGACCAGTAACTACTTCATTACTGCCGCACTGCTGACGTTTACAATCAGTTATCGCATGACAGATAAACATCTTCTCATTAGTAAAGATTCCTGTGATTTATTACCAGGTCAAAGGCGAGGTTTTCTTTTCTCCAGCCAAGATCAGCTCTCCTCTGTTTTGTGCTAGCAGATCAGAGGGCTGCTCTTATCGAAAAATTAACTGTTCCACAGGTGCAATCCACCTGTTGAGCCAGGAATCGGTATGGTTTGGAGTTTAACTTTCAGGTTCATGCACACCCCATATTTATTATGTTTCTTTATTGTTTGTTTTGTTTTTCACAAACTAGAAAAACATGTACTGTACATTTAGTAAGTTATTTTAATACAGCTTCAAAAATAATTGGTTTCTGTAAATGAAGCAGCACTAGGGTTTATACTGTATTTTCATGCGAAACAGGGAAGGTACATTTTATGAAGCTAATAATAAATAACTTAGAGGCATGTAGAAACCCAAAATTAGCATTCTGTTTATGAGGTGATATTTTAACAGAGCACTGCTTGCCTGCTCGAGCTGTCCCTTGATAGTTTGATGCATCCTTGCTAATGCTTCGAAGTTAAAAGCGGTTTCAGAGATGGTGAGAAAGACGCTGATACATTTGCAGCAGTACTTGTTTGGTGTGTAGCAATGATGCTCTCCAGTGACTTACACATAATTACAATGTTATTATGCATAGTTACAATGTACTTAATGTGAAAATATTTAGCACGATAAATGAAAAGGGTTAGGTAAGGGATAGAGTTTGGGTTAGGGTAAGGGATAGGGTTAATGTTATATCATGCAAAAAGATTTATACATTAAGTAGATAGTAACTATGCATAACAACATTATAAGTATGTGTAAGTACACGTGTATTTACTAAGTAACTACTATGTAAATACACAGTAATTAGAGACACTTAATGTAAAGTGTTACTGAAAAAGACAGGTGCAAATGCATAGCTTTGTGGCTTAATGAAAATGCATGCTGTCTCTGTGTTGGTTTAATTAAAATAGCGCTGCAGTGAACTGGAAAAAAAGAGAATCAGGAGTCCAAAATTGATTGCTTGTTCTGCCACCTTACAATATTGCTCTTAAATGCATTTTACATGCAGTATCCTCTTATGCCATCAGCACAAAATGAATTAGCCAGTCGCAGGCATTGAAGCCTCTAATCGAAGCATTCCTCACATGAAAAAAGCAGAACAAATGCATCTCTGAATAGACAGTGAAGGGTCACCCTGTAGTATTTCAAACATGCAATGTATTGATCTATTTAACTAGAAAAGAAGTATAGGAAGGGAGCAGTCAACACACTGCATTGGTGTATATTTTATAATATATTGCATAGATAGGGCCATGCAATTGATTGTCGGTATATGATGAGGTTGCTTTTATGTTACATAAATACAAATATGAGTGTCCATATATATCCCTCCCAGTCCATTAAGCATTGCAAGGTATGACATAGAGAACCACACTGTACCTCAAAGAAAACAAAAGCATATCTCTCAGGAAATGACTCAGCCGCAAAGAAAATAAATACAAATGCACATCTCAAACAGCAATGGGTAAACAGATCAATCTAGCATTGCTTCATTGGGCACAAGGTGCAGTGAGAAAGCATGCCAGTGGTAAAATGAACACGGTTTGGTCTATTCCTCTGGTCGGCTCTGTTCTATGTTCAGACATCTGTTGAATACATTTACAGAGCTCCCTTTTATTTTGCAATCTTAATTACACCTAAAAACATATACAGGAAATCACATGACTTTTACAATTTACAGTCAACATGGTCGAAGAGTGAATTAATCAAGTTAGTGAATTATTGAATGGTAAAATAATATAGAGGGAGCATATATATATATATATATATATATATATATATATATATATATATATATATATATATATATATATATATATATAAACCTAGCTTTGAAATGGCTAAGCTAATCAAAATACAATTGGGATAAATTATATTCACTGTCCAGCCACAAAAGTACATAAGATACAGAATAGTATGAATCACTGTGCTATCTTGCTAGAACCTCTCAGAGACATGCTGAATGGCAAATTTTCTTACATTCTTATGTAATATAAACAAGAAAACCATGCTGTCCTATCAGGGATTGTAACTTTCTTCTTTGTTTTTCAGGAAAAGGCAAATCAATATTTACAGTTGATGTCTCCCTGTTATATATTTAGAGGAACTGAGGTGTCTCAAACTCCAAGAGCTCTTTCTTCACCCAGAGAGTATCCCATTATGTAAGTATGTTGACTAAAATAAAAAGTCATGACCTATATGAAATGAAAGCCTTACCGCTCACTACTCGATCTAGTAAGCTATGTAGCCACAGGAAAATGCTAATGCTCAATATGCTGCTCTGTTCAAAGTAGTGAGCTTATACATGAATGGCATGTGATGTGTCAAGGCTTTTGTGTTCTGGCTCAATGGTTTACTTTGAACAGACCGTTAATGTGACACAAATCTGAACCTCGGCTCAATTAAAACAGATCAAACCTCATAAAATGCTGGTGCTGGTGACTACGTTCGTAAGGGGTGGGGTAAATACATATAAACAAGCTCTAGTCGTACAGGTTTACGACAGCATAAAACCATTAGAAAGACCACAACAATCACAGAGCAAAAATGAAAAGTCAAACTAAACTCATCACGGACACGATCAGTCAGTAGTCCAAAACAAGGACAACAAAACACAAATATATAGTCTAGCTAAGTGTGTGCTTTTTCTTTTAAAGTATAAACGTGTCAGGGATTATTATAATGAACACCAGCGCTCCCTTGCTGATAGCAGAAATGATAGGAAAGCTCCTAATGAATGCAGCCATTACTCAAGCATCGGTCCCTGCTTAATCCCTTTCCCCATGTCTTCTTCAGCTGGCACTCAGTGAAGCTTGCAGGCTGGTGCACGTTCAAGAGAACACAGTTTCCAGAACAAAGATCAGCTACACTGTGCTCTTAGTGAACCATGGTAACCCAACATCAATCCCCTTAATGGGAACAATGCTATAGCGTTCCCCATCTGTCAGACTGGCACTGGGCACCCATCACCATGCCAAAACGACATCTGCTTACAAGCTCTGTCCTCCTGATCCAACTGCTACCTGTACAACATGTCTTCGATATTGAATTATTTCACATTTGCAGATGTGTCAAGAGATTCTTAGCCAGCAGCCTGGGTCAGGTGGTTGAATTAAAGCTACCCGCACTCAGGTTCCCAGGAACTTCACAATATTTTGTTATCATTTTTACATTGGCATGCTTCTGGGCAGGTCAATTCACATAGTCTGCACTGTAACTCTAATTACTGTGTGTTCACATTGTAGTTACTTACGAACCCTTTAACAAAACAGAAATTGCTCAAGCATCTCAAGTCTACCATAATAAAAGCATCACTTACAATTGATGGTTACAAGCAGCTTTTAAACAATATTTTTGGGGCAGTTTGTCCCTTTCATGCATGGCGACCTTATATGGGGACTGTGGCAGGGTGACTGGGCGGAGACGCCACGGCAGAAGCAGGAAGGAAAAGAAACTGATACCAGGTACCGCAGTTTTCAATAAAGAATCGGCTGGCTGCCGCTTTTATTAATAACAAGAATAAATAAAATATTTGAACAAAAACACTTGCTCACAGAGCAAAATAAAAGAGTAAACGAAAACAAATCTCGAACACAAAATAATAAGTAAACTATACAGGTCAGGCTGGGCAGTCGCTGTCACTGTTCCTGTATTTTCTTTTAAGTTTACTTTCGTTCTCTAGTCTCTCTGCTCTCGTTCCTCCTCTCGAACACCACCCTCGAGCTAGAGAGCTGCAGCCTTTTATATCGTGGCCGAGGGGTTTAACTAGCTTACAATTAATTATTCTATTACCCTCGGCCACAATCTGCACGAAGTTTATTATTACTATGTGGATGGGGCTTCCCATCCACGTTACTAAACAAAACAATAAACAAACGGCTACGCCGTCACTAAACAAAACATACGGCCGCCGTCATCTAAAATACAAAACGTAACTAAATCATAATACAAAATAACACAGGGGCGGAGGGGACCCCATTCTAAAAATAAATAAATAAATAAATAATCAAATGTACAGGGCACCTCGCCCTGTTACAGGGACATATAAAAGTAACTCTTTTCTAGTCTTTATATGGGGACACATGGAAGACGAACGCATGATGACCTCATATGAGGCTAGGAGATAGTGTGTACCGTTGTTGCATTATGACCTCATATAAGGGATGCCACCCCCATTTTGCAATGCTCTTTACATTAAAACCCTTATCTCACACATATGTGGCTTACCCTGCTGGGGCATGGAACGTTTTGAATGCAATTTCCAGCTGATGTCTGAACAGCCAGTGCTTGCAGGCACTGTGCCAGATTGCACCTTTATGCTGATGCTAACCCACCATACTCATCACTTGCCCTTTGTGTCAATCCTACCGCGTCTCAGTGGGCTGTCTGACAGAGAACATGTCAGACAGCCAATTTTTGTCACTGGACTTTTGCCAATCTGCTACTTTTAAAATTGAGACGCTCCCCAAGCAAAAAATTGAACTCAGCCCTGCATTGATTGAAAATGCTCAATTCAGCTATGCTCTGATTGTCAGTCATTGCAATTCCTTTGTATCCCGGTGTGCCTAAATCTGTTTATCAAATTGAAATTAAGCACCAAAGATAAGACATACCAGTGGTCCATTGGAGTATATTTTAGCACTGACCATGCACTGTCAAGTATGAAGGCTTATCCTACTATTCCACAAAGGGAGTGTGGGAGGGTAGTGGGCGGAGCTTAGGGAAGGCCCAGAAATGACAGCACACAGGAGCCGGAAGTGATGTTTAGTCCTGGAGCCCTATTCCAACAATGGTATCTGGGCAGGATTTTATTTTAACACATAATGAAAATAAACAGTCCAGTATGCAGAAAACAAACAAGAAAACTACCTGGAATACCAGCAATGGTAAACTCAGGTTTCAAATAAAAGAGTAAACAAAAACATCGCTGTTACAAAAACAACAACAACTCATTTTTGAAATTTTTAATCTAGTCATCATTAAAAGGGCTGTACAAAATTCAGCCACATCATCCACATTTTATAATACAGTATATGAGTAAAGCCTAAATACTCTGTGGTACAAATATTCGGTGCAATTTATGAAACATAGATTATGTAAGTAATGAAATCAAGTGGCAAAATAAGATTAAGATTTCAGAAGATTCATGAAGTGTACCACATTACTCCGTCCTGGAGATTTCTTCCTCTTCTTTAAACCTTCTTGACTTGAATGATAACTGTGTTTTTGTTACCTCAAAGAAGTCTTAGAACAAATAATAAAGGAACTCAACAGAGAGGAACAGTGCCTTGAACATTACAGAGCTAGCAAGAAAACCATTAACCTTCCCTTGCCTTAGGGGCAGCATGTTTCCACTACCCCACACAGCGGAAAGCAATTCTGTCAACGTCTCAAGGCCAGGCTCGCTGGCCATTTAAAATGAAAAATAAGAAAACACAAAGCAGCAGGCATAACAGTTTTAATGATTACCCAGAAGAGTCTGAATGTAGACAGATTCATGAATCTCAGGAAGGTCTATGCGTTTGAATAGCTGTAACTTCCCTGAGCCAACATAACATTTAATAATCTCCCACTTTCTCCTGCAGCAGAAAATCAGAACCTTTAAGTCAGGCTGAATGCAATAAGTGAATTTGTTGCAGTGAAATTGTTTTCAGCAGTATTTATACAAAACGGTAAATGTCTGAAATAAACATGAGAGCACTGTACTCGGACATTTACCGGTAATCTGAAGAATAACCAAGTGCCTTTGGTTAATGACTGAATGTTTCGGTTTTGTGCATTGTAAGTCTACAGGAGTCCTGTGTAATTTCAAGCTCCACAAAAGTATGCAGAAGTACATATATTTTTCGATTTTAGATATATCAGTGTTTTTTTTTTGTTTATGGAAAATGTTTGTGCAGAAATATATATTATTTGACATTAATGATTATTTTGTTAATTGACATTTATATTCAGGAATAATTATTCGAGGATATACCTGCATTTACCAATACGCTTCGATAAATTACGCTCGATAAATTATCATAAGATTAACGGTAAATGTCTGAAAAGCAATTAATTTCAGACATTTACCACCTTATTTACCAGTAAAACTTAAAATTGACTAGATTCTGACTTTTACTGTAACATATATATATATATATATATATATATATATATATGAGAGAGAGAGAGAGAGAGAGAGAGAGAGAGAGAGAGAGAGAGAGAGAGAGAGAGAGATTGTAATGAATTTCAGTGTGTTGGAATACAGTTCTACAGAGCATGTAACGTGCATACATACATACATACTGTACATACACATGGTCAACAGAATACAAACGCATGCAATTGTAAGCTCAAGCAATGTAAGTGAATGTGGGTATTACTGTATCTATTACGATTACATTGAACATTCATTTGTGATGCATTCAATAGAAAAGCCCACAAACTTCTGGGCTCTGGCTACTGACTATACCCATATTCGGTAGGGTTTGGGCGTCAGGCTCTGGCTTTGTGCACATGAAGAAATATATATTATATTGTGAATTCCAATCCCCATTACTGAGGTTTATTTCAGCAGCCAGTAGAGATAAATAATCACATTCAGTTACTAACCCAACAGCCTTCGATATTTTTATCTTTATCTACTAAGAGAACTGCAACATAAAAGCAATATATGTTCTTCCACAAACACAATCTATTTACAGGCTCCTATAGCACAAACTAGATTGCCTGCAGTGTGTATCATTTTGCAGGATTCAGATACTCTTCAGCATGAGCTAACTATGATTTCATTTCGAAAGATGTGACAAATGGTTCAGGTCAGAACATAATATACACCACACCATTCTAGAGCACATTTAATTGCAATGTGCTCACAGTGTGGTCATTTCAAGTGATCCAGACAGTGGGGTGTCTAGATAACCACCAGCCCTTAAATTATTAACAGAAGGGGACTTGTGTTTGTCTCTTTAGTGTATTTGTGTCTTTTAAACAAAGAAAAATAGCATTTTATATTTAAACTGCATTTTGTTTCACTTTACTTATAATCAGTCCACTTTGACGAATTTTACTGTACATTTCGAAAGAACAACATTTTGGTTTAATTTCAAAAATCTAACTAAGTGCAGTAGACAATAGGTGTGAGCATTTACTTGTCTTAGCCAAAATGTTGTTGTATTCTTTAACGTTTGACTGAAACCGAGATGTTCTTTTCAGAAAAGTCTAAACTTTGACAAAAGTGAGCATACATTTAATTCTGTAGGAGTTACACAAAACCAGTTGCAGACAAGTCACAAACACAACTGTTTACACTATTGGTACATTTTAATCCTCAACTGTTTAAAAACCCAACTGTATAAATGGATAATTATATGTAAAAATAATTTGAAAAAAAAAAATGTAATTGTATGTAAAAATAATGTGATTTCTTGTAACAATTGTAAGTTGCCCTGGATAAGGGTGTCTGCTAAGAAATAAATAATAATATAATGTTAATTGAAAAAGAAATCTCCACTCCCCTGAAACAAAAAAAAAACACTTTTAATATTTGCTACCAAAAAAAATACAGTGTGTTGCACTTTTCAGAAATATAAAGAGCGCGGCATATTCATATTTCAGTATCTAGGCAAATCAGTATTTTAATTAAATATTCACAATTGCAAAGGTGAAGGACTAGGAGGAACGATTCCTTCTTTAGATTGGGTATTGTGGAGCTTTGAAATGTGACAAAGACAAACCAGTGAATATCCAAGGTTGACCTGAAATGAGTCCTGGAAGATTCTGTTTAATTAACATTTTTATTTATATATATATATATATATATATATATATATATATATATATATATATATATATATATATATATATATATACAGTATATATACAGTACTGTGCAAAAGTTTTAGGCAGGTGTGAAAAATGCTGTAAAGTAAGAATGCTTTCAAAATAGACATGTTAATAGATTATATTTATCAATTAACTAAATGCAAAGTGAGTGAACAGAAGAAAATCTAAATCAAATCCATATTTGGTGTGACCACCCTTTGCCTTCAAAACAGCATCAAGCATCAATTCTTCTAGGTACACTTGCACACAGTTTTTGAAGGAACTCGGCAGGTAGGTTGGCCCAAACATCTTGGAGAACTAACCACAGTTCTTCTGTGGATTTAGGCAGCCTCAGTTGCTTCTCTCTCTTCATGTAATCCCAGACAGACTCGATGATGTTGAGATCAGGGCTCTGTGGGGCCATACCATCACTTCCAGGACTCCTTGTTCTTCTTTACGCTAAAGATAGTTCTTAATGACTTTCGCTGTATGTTTGGGGTCGTTGTCATGCTGCAGAATAAATTTGGGGCCAATCAAATGCCTCCCTGATGGTATTGCATGATGGATAAGTATCTGCCTGTACTTCTCAGCATTGAGGAGACCATTAATTCTGACCAAATCCCCAACTCCATTTGCAGAAATGCAGCCCCAAACTTGCAAGGAACCTCCACCATGCTTCACTGTTGCCTGCAGACACTCATTCGTGTACGCTCTCCAGCCCTTTGGCGAACAAACTGCCTTCTGCTACAGCCAAATATTTCAAATTTTGACTCATCAGTCCAGAGCACCTGCTGCCATTTTTCTGCACCCCAGTTCCTGTGTTTTCGTGCATAGTTGAGTCGCTTGGCCTTGTTTCCACGTCGGAGGTATGGCTTTTGGCCGCAAGTCTTCCATGAAGGCCACTTCTGACCAGACTTCTCCGGACAGTAGATGGGTGTACCAGGGTCCCACTGTTTTCTGCCAGTTCTTAGCTGATGGCACTGCTGGACATCTTCAGATTGCGAAGGAAGTAAGCAAGATGTGTCTTTCATCTGCTGCAGTAAGTTTCCTTGGCCGACCACTGCGTCTCACGGTCCTCAACGTTGCCCGTTTCTTTGTGCTTCTTCAAAAGAGCTTGGACAGCACATCTGGAAACCCCTGTCTGCCTTGAAATTTCTGCCTGGGAGAGACCTTGCTGATGCAGTATAACTACCTTGTGTCTTGTTGCTGTGCTCAGTCTTGCCATGGTGTATGACTTTTGACAGTAAACTGTCTTCAGCAACCTCACCTTGTTAGCTGAGTTTGGCTGGTCCTCACCCAGTTTTTTCTTCCTACACAGCTGTTTCTGTTTCAGTTAATGATTATGTTTCAACCTTCATATTGAATTTATGATCATTAGCACCTGTTTGGTATAATTGTTTAATCATACACCTGACTATATGCCTACAAAATCCCTGACTTTGTGCAAGTGTACCTAGAAGAATTGATGCTGTTTTGAAGGCAAAGGGTTGTCACACCAAATATGGATTTGATTTAGATTTTTCTTCTGTTCACTCACTTTGCATTTAGTTAATTGATAAATATAATCTATTAACATGTCTATTTTTGAAAGCATTCTTACTTTACAGCATTTTTTCACACCTGCCTAAAACTTTTGCACTAGTACTATATATATATATATATATATATATATATATATATATATATATATATATATATATATATATATATATATACATGTGGTTTTGCAGAACCTGGATTTAAAACCAAGAGCGGAAAAAAAACTAGAAAATATGTGTGCCAACCGGTTTACAGGAAAGAACAGGCAATGTGTTGGGGGATAAAACAGTTAAAAGAACACCAGTAATGTTATTTTTCTCAGTGCAGCCTGGCAAAAGGACACAAATTGTAAGCCTAAGCGGTGCTCTCTCTTGGTTTTAGTTGCAATCCTTCTCACTAGGGGGTGGTGGGTGCAAACCTCTTGATGCAAATATATTCCCCTGGTCTTACACCTTCCTTCCTTCCTTCCTTGTCAGATGAAAAGAGTAAACTCCCTGTCAGATATAATTACAGAAAGCTAAGTGAAATCCGGGGTTAAAGTACTGTGGAGGAGAGCAGGAGGCTCAGGGGGATTGAGGCTGGGAAACAAACTCAGGCTTCAGGGCAATACTGCTTTCAGGGGACCTACAAGAAAATAAACGCCATCAGCAAATGAGCGTAAACAGGGGATCTGTCGTGCAGCAATGAACGCAGATCTAAGTGCATGCTGTTGCCAGTGTAGAGCAGACTGGAAGCTGTACATACTGTTCTGCAGTGTGTTGTGAACCCTTGTGTGAATCCTGTTCAATGTCTTCCACCTTGTCGAATGCACTCACACACCACTGCCTTCTGTTTCATTAGCCTCTTTCATCCCAGTCTCTTACTAGGTGAATTAAAATGCAATGCTCTTCCTCTAGATTAGTTTGCCATATTGGTCAATGTATTGCAGTCATGCTGCAGTACATGCTATGCCATGCTTTGTTATACATTACAATACATTTATGTCTCTCAAAGCTAAAACAAACAACATGTAGTTATTGCAACAACAACAAAAAAAATCAGAAAGGATAACGTACACCCAGCAAAGCTACCAAACCAGACATAAACAAGCCTTGTTTTAATTTTGTATTGTTAGTAGCTTGTAGGAAGTTTTATAACATATATTTTACAATTGTAATTGATGTTTCATCCTTTCTGAAATATACTTATGACTATTTTAGTGCATTTGGTTTACTAGGACTATGGTTTGCTTCACTTTGCTGAGCTTTTATTACCATCTACTCTAGCACTTCCCAGTATTTGTATTTTTCTTCCTGTGTTTGTTTTCAAGGTATATTGAAGCATGCTTGTTCATTCTTTGCAGCCACATTGAACCAATGTCTGATTTGGATTTATGCTCACAGGAAGTTTCCATTATTTGCATGCAAAACTGACTTCCATTAACTGTCCATAAGGACTGATGTTTTTAGACATTTCATGAAAAAACATTGGTATCTTTCAGCAGATGTCAGAGAAATGTTTTTTCAGCTTTCTAAGTGCCCAGTTGGTATGAAAGTACCGTAGTTAAGGGACAAGCATTGTCTTGTGAAAACAGATAAGAAGCCCATTATCTTTTATACCCTGTAATAGTATCTGCCCTGAAAATGTAATTTTATTAAAGAAGAATACAGAAAAGACTTTGCATGTTCTCATAAAAGCGCCTGAATGCATAATGACAGTACATTGCAGCAGATTCTTAATGATGAAGAACCCAGAGGCAGAACTGAGGTTTTATTAGAGAACGAACCTGACAACAGTGAAACTGAATTTCCCATTAGCACCCTGACCCCCCAATATGATTAGATCTGTCATAAACACTGAAAGGACGTTTTCTAAGTGGAGTTGAAGGAAAGGCTTGTGCAAAAGATAAGATATTGAACCTGATTGAAAAAATTAAATAAAACAATGAATGACCAAACGGTGTAAATATGTTTAATCATGAAATACCTATTTTTAGACCGTGAAATGATGTGAAACAAGCATTTTTTACCTTGAAAAAAATACAGCCCAGCTAATATGACAGTACTTGTTTAAAATACTAAAAGAATGAAGGTCTAAATCCACTAAATAATAAAAGCACAACAAATTCGTCAAACAAGATCATGCTCCCAGGTGCACAGTGTACTTTGTCTTTAGCCAGCGGGCCCTTGCATGCAGAAAACAAGGGTTTGCCAATTGCAGTTTCATTTGGGAACATGCTGCGTAAATGCAATGTTTTATTCATGGTCAGCGATTTGTTTCACTCTGTATACTTGGATGTGAGGAACTATAAAAACAAGGAGCTAAAAAAAGAAATTTAATGTCTGTTCTACAAAGAACGTACTCTACAGTGACTTTTTAAACATCATTTGGAGATGGGGTGAACATAAGAAAAATCAAATGAATGCTGTGCCCAACTGCACCTCAATCAATGCATTGTCAAGCTTTCAAGGCATAGACTGACCATTCTACACGAGTCCTGCGATGAAACAAACTTGTTACATCGCTGGCCCCATAATGAAGGATGACTCACCAGCAACCCTCTTTCCTACTTTGCTGAATACTGAACGTAACTCCCGTACAGTAAATGACTGTACAAGGGGAAGTGCACACAGGTGCTGGTGTTCCATAGATCCACGCCTCCCCTTGGAACCATGCCTCCCACAGACACGTTCTCATAGCTAAAGCCGTGAAACCACACCTCCCTGAGAAACCACGCTTCCGCTAACTAACGGTATGGCGTTATCGTCACTTAAACTGACATTTGTGAAAGCATCCACACAGTGATTTATTTAGGAGTTGGTGATAATGAATATGCGTGGAACATGTACGCACCAGTCATTTTTTAATCATTGTACAAATCACTTTGGTGCAGGGGGAGTGTAAATAAGGGGAGCCTACATATAACAAGAACCAGGGACTAGTTGGATGTAGCCTAGTGTCTTCCCTATTATATCCTGAATGATCCTGAATGAAATGTACATCCAGTAAAACATTTACATGGGAGCCCCCCTTTAATGGGAGGAGCTATAAGTGGTTCAGAAAAGTACAAACGCATGCGCAGTTCATACTGGGAGGCATGGTTCTGTGGAACACCGGAACTTCTATTGTATCTTTCACTTCCTCATTCAATAATATTACATCTCATACATAGCAGTAGCGCCCCTTGACCTCCCATTGATGTCTCTCTAAAAATCCAAACCGTATCTGACCCAACAAGACTGCACAGCCAGCTAGGTAGTACTGCATCATCCTAGCGCTATGAAAACCTCCCAGTGCACTTTCTAAGTTCATGCGAATCAAATTAACTAAACCCAATATTTACAAAACGGCGCTCGGAAATGAGAAAGCACATAAAAAAAGCAGTTAAATTCTGATTTAAATCTGCTTGCGCTTCAACTCTCTACAGATTGTGCCTGTTCAATGTTTGTCTTTTTTTGTTTGTTTGGTTTTATTTTATCCCTGAGACAATAACACACAAACAATGCAAAAGCATACAGGCTTCTTATAATGGTCTTCATGAATATTTCAGTACGATTCCTCTATTCTGCTTGCAGGGATTTGAATCATAAACACGAATAGAAAAATAAATCAGGGGCTGATATTCTAATGTTTCACACATGGGAGGCCTTGCCTACCCAGTCCCAATGCATTTAAGCTAAAAGGGTTGTTTCACAGGAGGGGAAACACTGCGCTGGACCAATTTCACATTGTGATTAGCTTCTCGCTGCTGCTTCTCTAATGTACAGTTTGGGTTATCCTTTGGGCCCTCAGATACCTTAACATTACTAAACATGTACAAAAAAAATAACCTCAGCCCTCACCCAGACTGAAATGCGATGCTCAAATTACAACCACAACGTTCATCTATGCTTTTGAACTAAAATGAAACAAGATTAAATACATTTAATCACCTGCAATGTGCATGGAGCGTAGGTGTATCATTTCAAGGGGCCCTCTATGTTGTGAATTTCCATTCGCTCTGTAGGTCTCTCATGTACAGTTTTGAAAGAAACACATGTTATTGTAAGCATGTGTTACCTGGCACCATGCAGAAGAAAGCTATTAATATGCTTTACTTTCAGGTAGTCAGGTACAATTCCACTTCCTATTTCAAACTAGCTGCTTCCACAAATTGCATGTTTTTTGTTTGCTAATCCACTGATGTTGAAAATAGAATGACTATATTTAGCCTTTACTGTTGTTCAGGTTAGCATTTCAATATTTAGGAACGTTTGTTGTATAATAGCTCAAGAGAAAAATTATCAATTTTGAATGTGACAGCGTTATTTGTTCTGCTTTAATAAATGCTGTGTTTAATCGTGAAATATCATGGAATACCTATTTTTAGACCTTGAAATGAAAAATACAGCCCACCTAAACCTACAGTACTTGTTTAAAATACAAACCTGCTTTAAACCCAAAGACAGAAACAATAACTGCAAATTATTAACAACAACTTCAGTGAAATTACAGCCAAATTGCAGTTTTCATGTGAGTGCTGCATTGAATGACATGGTGAACAGATGGATGGCAAATACACATAAGGTACTATCTTTTAAGAGCTTTGCAATCTGCATTAGCCATTAAAGCAGTTATTTGATATGGATTTGGTACTGCTTTTTTTTATCGACGCGCTGTTTAAAAATGAATCTTGCGAAGACGTAATCGTTAAAAACCACATTCCTCTATGTATGCTTTATTGATCACATAAAGCTTTAATGAATAAATCTAGGGTTTCTTACAATCCTGTGGAGTCTCATGGACAAACAGATCAATTGATGAGACAACAAAATGATGCATCATCACATTGCTTACTTCAGAGTGTTCATTAAACGCCTTTTAAATCAAAACAGAGTGGATTGAAAACAAGGCAGCCACAATACAGTCAATGCCATTGAAACAAAATGCATATTTACTGCATTGACTATCAACTTTAAAGACTGTCATAACCAACAAGAAATTAAAAAGCAACCATCGATACTATGATGTAGGCATTGAATAAACTATCGTAACTATTAATTCTATTATTAAAATGCAATAATATATCTGACATTTCTCATCACAAAACGAATACAAAACCATGTTCTATTAATGTGCAAGGAAAGCATGGGTTTCATGGTAGCTAGCTTTGTGAGGCACCAGGTCAATTAATCGATCAATGTATGTTAAACTGAGGCTTGAAAAAATAAAGCCAGCATGGTGATCGAGAACTGATTAATGGATTAATTCTAGCATCTTTATTTACAATGTAATACATATCTTTTTGCACAATATAACCCTAACCCTATCCTTAACTCTAACCCTAACCCTAACCTTTTTCTGATACAATTGTATACTTATATATTATTATTTATTTCTTAGCAGATGTCCGTATCCAGGGTGACTTACAATTGTTACAAGATATCACATGTTTACATACAATTGCATTTTTTTTTACACATTATTTTTTACATACAATTACCCAGCTGGGTTTTTACTGGAGCAATCTAGGTAAAGTACCTTGCTCAAGAGTATAGCAGCAGTGTCCCCCACCTGGGATTGAACCCACGACCCTCCAGTCAAGAGTCCAGAGCCCTAACCACTACTCTACACTGCTGCTCCTCTCTGGCAAAAATATTTACACATTAGGTACATTTTAACTATGCATAATAACATTGCAATTATGTGTAAGTACACACGTATTTACTGAAGTAACTACTATGCAAATACATAGTAATGAGAGACACTGTGTTAAGTGTTACCAAAATGTTATTATTGGTGTAGGTTTAAATTAAAATGAATGTGGTTGGTCCAGGCATTTTTATTACTGGAGCAAGGTAGTATTTGCTGTTTTATTTTTGTGTATGTATAGGCAGTGAATAATTACTAGGGGTGGTTATTGGGACTAATGATCTGTATTGCAATTTATTGCAATTTTTTTAGTAGGAAATTATTCCAGACACGTGACTTTGCTTTACAGAAATTAAGCAGATCAAAATCTCTGTGTGCTTCTGCCATATTTTCTTTTGTGTTAGCTCTGCTCACATTACAAGTTCTCACAGGAAGTGATTATCTTGTGAGATAATAGCTGACATTTTCCAGTAGACGTTTCCCTGAATCAGTTAACCCAAAAATACCGGTTTTATTGTTCAAATACCCATTATTGTATTTCCTGATGAATATCGCAAATACCGCTGTATTGGTATTATTGCACACCCTAATAATAACCATTAACATTTTTCAATTACACTATCTCCTGCACGATGAGCACTATTGGGTAATGTCATCGTCACTATTTTACAGAGCTCATTGCAATACAGAATTGGATAACAGAGCCGGTAAGCGTATTTGTTTTCTGTATAGAGAGTAAAATGAAATCCACTAATTTAAGAAGCTGTTATTTTAATAGCATGTTTTCATGAACAGCAGCCAAATGAATGTCTCTAGAGTGAGCACCTTAAAGCACTAAAGGTCTGATTTATCCAGGCTTGGTTTGTGCTGCCATCTGCTAGCGCTATTCCAGGCCTCTGGTCTCATCAACCTCATTGGTGTGTTTATCAAATATCTTACACTGCATCTATAATTTCCACTGCATCATTAACCCTTTAAAAAACCAGGTGTTTTTGGAAAGCCATCACCAACGTTATATTACGAAAATAATTTTTAATTCCACCTGTTATGGTAAATTGCTGAAGAAATGTTTTTTAAGGTTAAACACCCCGCTCAAATATAGAATGCTTGAGAGAGAAATACACAACTCCAACATTTACATCAGGGGTTTGTAAATAGGTTCAGGTTGTTTTTTTGTTCATTAGGGTCCTCGTTCTAAAAACTGGGACCCTTATGCGATGCTCTTTCCCGTCTGTTTGTCTGTCACGCTATAGATTTTAACCCTTCAGGTACAGAGCAATTATTACACAATCATGAAGACCCTCTGCAAGTGAAAATCTAGCCCTTAGTTGCTTCAATCTCTTTTGAAAATATGCCCTTATATGAGTTCATGATAAAAGCATTGTCAGATTTGGTAATGACTAGTTAAAGCTTTTGGAAGATAAGTGAAGCCAAGCATTCAGTAGTGAACAATTTCTCACAAAATAACATTAATTTTTCTTTTGTATTTTATAGCATCGTCATAAATCTTTATCTTTTACCTCCACTGAAGGTCAAAAGTAAATGTTCTTTAAGTAAAGACATATATATATATATATATATATATATATATATATATATATATATATATATATATATATTAGATTACAGCTGTCCGGGACAGACAAGCAACCCATAATACTGAATTAATGGAGTGAGCAGACCACTTGGACTCCCATTGATTTCAATGTGGATAACCAGTCAGGTGAATAATGTAACACAGTGGGCTTGATAAAAAAAAAAAACATGCTGTGGTAGGGATTTAAGCATTTTAACCTTCAGGTTAACTTCCACCGATAAACGTGTGCAACCCTCCTAAGTATTTAATGATTTAAAATAAACTTTATGCATGCAAAATCTGTACTGTGTTTTTAAGACAAGTAATATTAGTTCCCATACAAGGTACTGTCTCTAAAAGCTGGTGTGTTAAGTTTAGCTCAGATCTCTGGAGAGGTTTTGGATTAATACTTATGCAGTTTAATGCTCCTTTACACAAGGTCAGACAAAATAGCACTTTTCAAGCAATATTGCAACATGGCAATTGTTTGTATTGCAGCAATCCTTGGAGGGGTAGCCATGGATACATGTTATATAGTTTTAAATCTGGTCCCAGTAGTTTAACCACTAGTCTATGGCTGGTTTGCAAGGGAATCCGTGACCAGCTGGGGTGATCATCGGAGCCATAAATTAAGGTGGGGGTCCTTGCTAAATGAATCGCAGTGGTTTGTTTTCTGTTACTGGGTTGCTTTGAGTGTTGTGCTGGACTGTGGCAAAGTGGTTAACAGTGTGCAGGTGCAGAGATTCTGCAGTGATCAATGAACAGACAACGATAATCCAGGTGCAATGATATTTTATTTGTATACCAATTGGTCTGATGACACAAAGACAGTAAATAATAACAATGATAACAGCAACGTGTATTGCTCTGTTTTAATCTATGGGTTGGTCCCGAAATAATAACAGTCCCGATCTTTAACACCCACACATAACACAAAACACAAACACAAGTCCACAGTGAGTGACTTAATGCTCATGGTGTAAATACAGTTTATCGTGAACAATGGTGCAGTGTAGTCCGGATAAGTGCTGGCCCTTGGCGACAGCGCCAGATCGTGTTCAGCCGTCTAATAACAACAGACAAAGTGGTTCCTTAGACACGACAAAAACAAACAAAACAATCATGATCACAATACATGCTTCTCCTTCTAGTTCAGCTTTAACCATACAAAGGAACAGATCACCTCGCTACGCCTCCTTTTGTACCGTCAATCATGACCCCTTGGTTAACTTGTGCAACCGCTCCTCCAATCCACGGCTGCCACGTCGTTTCCCTTCTGGGTCGATTTAGTGTACAGTAGCTCCGCCCCTTTCTAGATGACTGACTTCCATCTAACCCTGAGAATGAATTTTCTGGCCATCCAGTCTAGGGCACTCTGTTCCCTTTACACAGCACCCTCACAGGTCAGGAGGAGATTTATCACCAAGAATCATTCTGTCTTTGTCACACGGACACAAATGGGGTGGGTCATCACATCCTTGCTGTGCTGTATTCAAATATTAAGTCCCCCAAAAACAATCTGCAGCTACTTTTATTTTTACCAACTGTACAAGAAAAATTATTAATGACACTGGGTATGCGAGTAATATGAAAAACAACCGAATTCTGTTGCACTAGCCCTAAACACTACGCCGTATTCTGTAAGCTTTATTGTGAAGGCTTTCTGGATTGAAAGGGATTCAGTACCATCAATCTTTTTTTTTGGTCTTCCCATTTACCAAACAGGAGATGGATGTTTGTTTGGGCCTGCATATGGCAGCAAATATGTTAACAAAATGTAATCTTGCATGACGAGGGTGATGATCGTCTAATCCACTGTCAAAGAAAGAGAGAGACGGGGCCCATTGTTGAATGCACTACAGGCTCACAGCGTAGAAAGAAAAATGCTTCTCTGGATTGCTGTGGAGATTTCATACAGACAACCATCTGTTTTGTATCCTCAAAGTGTCTGTTTTTCCTTTTCTTCTTCTGGGCTTACATTTACAAAAATAATGAATTTACACATTAGATCATTGACTACATGAGCATATGGTGAGAATGGCAATGTAATGTGTATATGATCAAACCAGACAAACACAGATATGTTAACTATTTACTAAAATCCCCTAATTATGTCAGAATAAATCCCTTATCTGGCCAGTAAAACTATGTAAAATAGTGGCAGCATTTTTATTACTGTGGTTTTCAATTGATTTGTTTTAGATAGACTCCTGTAGTTTATATCCGCTACAACACTAATACTGAAGACAGTCACATGGCATTAAAAATCATAATCAGGAAACATGTCAAAAATATGTTAAGTTTGTTTTTGCACAGTGGGTGTCATTAGCATCAGCATCCAGTATGCACGCATTAAAACTCATTAACATGTAAAACGCTTTCAAGTAATTGATACCATTTCAATCCGAGCATGTAGGATACAATGGCTTATAATAGTTACACTGACATTTCCTGAACAGCAGAGATCCAATTAGGTAAGGTAACAGGCACAACTGCCAGATAAGGAACACATAAATACCACTTTTAAGTACCAGTCTTTTTTGTATTTTGTTGTAATTTTAAATGTTTTCACATTCCCTGTCCTGCTTTGCTTGCTTCTCAGGAGGGTATAGATTCTGTTTGTTATTTTATGTTATTTACAGCAAAAGTACATTTGAGAGGCATCCAGGAAAACCCCAATGTAGGTAATGGATAGCAAGAAAATGAAATTGTAGAATATCAAGTTATTCCAGGACACCCCTTTTTTCATTGCCTGACCACATAGCACTGTCACTTTAAACAAAAACCTTCATCACCCTTACAGTAGATGTTCACAAAGACAGGGGTATTCATTTTCACAACAGCATTTCATAGAATCTATAGCAAATCTACAAACCATATTGAATACCCCATTCATTTAAGAGCTGATTTTAAAAAGAAAGATTTGCCAAGAAGGCAGCAGTTAATTGAAAGGGGCAGGAAGTAATATTTAAATGCTCGTGTTCTGGGATAACAAAGCATCGACCTGACCCTGAAGTCCCTAATGACATTTCCTCCCTTCTCCGACAACAGAGATCTGCTGCAATGATGCTCAGGGACACCTACTCCTGCCACAAGGTATACAAACCAAAGGCAACATTTAAAAAATGCTCCTCTGTATTTGTCGTCATTCCTTTAGTGTTTAAAAATGCTGACTATGACAGATGAGTTTTTGCAAGACCAGTACAGATAAGGCCAACAACACATCCTCCAAGAATTTACTTTTTCAGAAATCAAATGTCTCTCTCTCTCTCTCTCTCTCTCTCTCTCTCTCTCTCTCTCTCTCTCTCTCTCTCTCTCTCTCTCTGACCAGCATCTCTTTATTTTATGTGCAAAAGAAAATATCTCTTGTGTAATGAACTGAAGGTAATGTACAATACTTCCCCTGCAATGAATTACAGCACCATGCTTCAGTCTTTTTATGTATTTATTTATTTTATAACATTTAAATGGGTGTGAATTCAAACTTGGCAACATCAACACAAAGAAAAATGTCTTCTTTGTATGCTGTATTTGACATTCAACGTTTGTTGTCTAATGTATGGAGACAATTTGAAGTGGATATTTGAATTGAATAATGGGCTCTGTAAACTCCACTCATGGTACTGTACATTTCTCTGTTCATGACCCTTGAGAGATGTGCCATTGTCTATGAACCGTTCAAGAGATGTTTTCAGTGCTCGTGTTTGCACAAAGACTGTCCACCTAGAGGGATTCAGCATGGAAATACAGAACCTGGCCTGATGGAAAACACATTTATTTAGAAGAAAACAGTTTCCCAATTATCAGATTAGATAACTGTCCAACTAAATGTTGTTGGCCATCAGTTTTATGACTAAAAAACAAGTAAAGAAGAGAGTAGAGAGAGGAGAAAGTATTTTCCTTAGTATAACAGCAGACTCCAGTGTGTTTCTCACACTTTCCCCCCACCTTTAAAACTTTACTACAGGACTGTTTCCCTTTTGATAAAACACGTCAATAGATTAGATTTTACCTATTGCTTCCCCAAACTTTCATTGTGTTGAGCTGAGGGATGGATTAGCTCACAGGCTGTCCGATGCTGGGATGGATTGCTGTGTGTGTACCAAAGAATTCTGATAAGAGGGAAAAATGGAAAGTCTCATTCATCATCTGAAAATGAAAACTTCAGATCATACCATGGCAATTTCAGACCATTTCACACTTGCTCTCCTGCCAAGAACTGGAGAAAAGTGATATCTGCCAGCGATCCTCTTGCTGTAGAAAAGAATTAAAGGAGGGTCTTACATCTAATGCTTTGGCTTCAAAACCTGGGAATCCTTTCAGTGAACAGCATAACAAACATTTTTATTTACCAAGAGGACTGGGTTACCAAAAGCACTGGGATCTGCAGGTGATCTTGAAGCCCACAGTATCCCCTTGCTCTCCTCAAGTCTGCAATATTGCACAATCATGTGTTCTGTATCGACTATCAAGTCTTAATATACAATCCTTCCTCTTAAATTTGTCACAGTCCATCCCTGTGTCAGCTATCCTGCATCCTTGCTGTCTTACAAATAGGATAGATGCTTGAACACCTTGAGGCTTGAGTGAAATAAGCATTCCGCTTAATTGCTGCATGAGCTATAGGGGGAAAATGGCCTGGGGCAGTGCTTTTTTCTTTTAATTACACAACATAAATCAAGCATGAGAGCAGCAAAAAGGGTACATAAGGACCTTTTTATTTTATTGTGTTACATGTTCCCATGTTTTGCTACAACTTTTACATAAGGTGTGTGTATTGTTTTAAATTATTATTATTATTTTTACATTTTGACCACTTTTTAAACTTTTAGATTGCATTCCCTGCCTCAAGATGGCTTCTCATGTACTGGCATGGACTTCTCAGAACTGCATTTCCCATCATCCTCCTGCTCACATATGTAACTGAGATGGATTTACCAGTGAGCAGGAGGATGATGGGAAATGTACTCTGAGAGGTCCATGTGGGTACATGGGAAGCCGTCTTGAGGGAATGCAATGTAAAAGTTAAAAAGTGGTCAAAATGTAAAAAATTAAATTAAATTAATTAAAACAATACACACACCTTACGTAAACAGTTCTAGCAACACATGGGAACATGTAACACAATCAAATAAAAAGGTGCTTATGTACTGTTTAAGTGACACACCTCTGCTCACCCTGAACTATAGTTCCCAGATACAGAGCATTAGACAAGGCTATGCATCGTTAAATTAAAAATAAAGCCTTTTCATCGTAACAAAATAAGTAACCACATTGATGCAGGAAAGTGTTGGGGAAACAAATCCCTATCATTTATCAAGGAGCTTGGGGTACACAGGTGTACTCTCTTTGTCAATAAAGCATAGTGAAATTGGACAACAGACGTTGACAGTTTATTGGCTGCTGTCTATGGTTCTGAACTAGTTTAAGAAAGTAAAATGTGAACAAGTAACTAAAACAAATTCCTCTCTAGCACAATTGTACTCCCTCAAGGATGATAAAATGGAAGACTGTTGCATTGTGCTGGCCAGATCTGTCGGTGGTCTGAGCTTCAATGCCACAAACAAAAATTAGCACTGTCAAGAAGACGTGAGCCTGAGAAAGTACAGCAGCTGGTGAGGGAATATTGAGCAGCCCTGCACATCTGACTTGCTGCTGGAGAGCAAGACAACTAAATGGCAGAGATTCAGAGAAAGGTATTTTACAAACGATGCATACAAGACTAATACATTCTCCTTAAACTCATTCCCATTATCATATAACTCAAAGCATAACCAGTGAACAGTGGGCTTCCAACAGTAAGTTTGTGTCTTCCATGCACCCTACGGCATTGTCTTTTGTGCAGACAGTGCCTTGATTTGTGTGATTCAGAATGGGTTTTGAACGTGTAAATAAGACACAGGTGGGGGTTCAAAGGAGTTGGATGTTCACATCACTTTAATTGAGGGAACGTGGCCCACACCGAACACAGCAGGGACTCTAACCTTCTGCACACTGCTGCAGCCTCGCGCTAGCTCAGCCCCCAGCCCCTAAAGGACCCCTGTAATTCAGCATTAACAAGGTGGTTTGGTAACTCATTCTATAACACTCTCTCTGAAAAGAAATGTCTCCCACCCTCTTTCCTAATTCTGTCTCCACTTAAAGTCCAGCTGTGTCCATTGGTCCTGGTTTCTGTGCCGGGGTAACCCTTGCTGTGTTCTGCACATTGTGTCTCTCAAAGATTTTTTTTTGATGTTCCCTGATTTTATGTTTAATCACACAAACAGGCATTAGAGAGAAATCAATGGATCAACGGGAGCCAGTCCCCTGGGTTTAGTTCAAGGTTCAGCTGACCTCGAGACATTATAAGGTTAATAGAATCCCCCATGTGAAAAAGACTGCTGAGTCTGTGACTCATAGGTTACCATAGCCCTGCTCACAAAGCTTAATAAGTCATTCAAAGAATGATGTTTTTAAATGTTTATTTGATATTCATGAAACTGTTCTTGACTTTTGTTGTTGAACTACAATATTTTCATGGATATAAAAATGTACTCACCGAAAAAAATTGGTTGGTTAATATATGTATCTATGTATTTATTTATTTAAAATTGCAAATCATTTCTTAGCTTATCTTGGAACTAGATGTGTCTCCATGTATCCAGCATTCTACCCAGTTTAAATGAAGTTACAGAAAGCTTTCAGAATACATCAATGGGGATAGTTGGTTTACAAAATAGGTCTTCTTTTGTATTAGAAGTATATTGGTTTCTATTGTCAATTAGTATTACAGTATTGCAAAAACAGGATTCTCTGCTAGCCCATCTTACTAAGCACATCTGCTTTGAAATGTTTCTCTCAATGCAACAACGTACTTGCTGTCACTTGTGTTGGAAGGTCACTTTAGTACCTTCTTCATAAATCTAGTTGATACTCACTGGGCATTGATTTCTATCATTGCATTCTAGAAAATAAAACTTGTAATTGGTCCCAGGGCGCAGTGGAAGCGAGGAGTGCAAAGTCCAGCAGGAACAAATTATGACAAAGTATGGAGGAGCAGAACATACATATAGTATGGGGTTATCGAGTCTTTTAAAAGATTGTCTCTATACCAAGCCTTTTAGATTGCATATATATATATATATATATATATATATATATATATATATATATATATATATATATATATATATATATATATATATATATATGAGCATACAACTTGTACACATTTATATAACATTTCTATATGGAGCATACAACTTGTACACATTTATATAACATTTCTATATGGAGGCTGTGTGGTCCAGTGGTTAAAGAAAAGGGCTTGTAACCAGGAGGTCCCTGGTTCAAATCCCACCTCAGCCACTGACTCATTGTGTGACCCTGAGCAAGTCACTTAACCTCCTTGTGCTCCGTCTTTCGGGTGAGACGTAATTGTAAGTGACTCTGCAGCTGATGCATAGTTCACACACCCTAGTCTCTGTAAGTCGCCTAATCACAGAAACTACAAAATGATAATGCAAAAGTCTACCGGAAGCCATAATAGTAGCACAATATTTCATGTTAGTTTTTGTAACTTTCGTCAGTATATGGAAAACTACAAAGAGGTAGTAATTCAATATGTTAACATAACATTATTCAGCAGGTTTCATTCAGCTTTATGAAGCAAAATGTTTTAATTCTATAAGGTGATGCAAAACTTTTGGCCATAGCTGTACGTCAAATAACTCAGTTTGTGTACATCTTAAACTTTACTTACCATTTGTGTAGAATACTGTATATACAGTAATCTGTCATGTATCCGCCCCTCACATATCCACCCTAATCATTTATTCATCATGATTAAGCTCTTCAGCAACGTTAGTTTATTATTGAACAGAGAAGATTAGTTCAGAGATGTTCAGTTTTCGTACACTGTGTTGTATATACTCTGTGCGCTGCCATTGCTGGTAGTGTCATGTGAGCTGTTCAGTGTGTTGCTATGTAAAAAAATCCTGTTCGCCTGCGGGGCGTCTCAACTTCAACCTCCGTCTCCATCTCCTGCCTGTCACTCAGCAGCGAATGCACGCACCCACACGGAAGACCGCTACTCTGTCACAAGCATTAATATCCTGTATTTTTCTAAACAAGGGATTTGGGGGAGCTCCCTAATAAAATCTCAAAACAGTAATTGTGTGAATATAGTAATTGTTACAGCTGTGTATCATGGTATTTAAACAGGATTCATTTATCCGCCTTTTTACATATCCGCCCTTTCTCTGGTCCCAGCGCAGTCAGATACGTTACAGATTACTGAATATAGTATAGACAGGTTTGCAAGCTTTTGTTTTTTTCTTTAAGTTTTGCTCTGTGTAGCAGAAGATAATAAAATAAGCATCTGTCTAGAGCAAGCATGATCAAAAGGCTGAAAGAGAATATAAAGGGTCTGGGGCTGGCTGAGTCTGCACAGAAAGGTTCATGAGAGACCAAGCTTAACAAGTCAAGGAGAAGCAGCAGAAGATTTACAAGAGATCAGGTAAGCCTGATTGACACACTCAGTGCAAAGGAACAAAAAAAGCATTATTAGATAGCAGTTAATGAAAAGAAAAGAAGAGATCTTATAGTATATTTAGCTACTGTAATAGACTCTTCTAAAACTACTGAAGGCAAAACGCCCCATCCCTGTTGATGCAGAATGACATTCTCGATGGGGCCCCAGGTGTTTTTCACCTAATTGCATCTTAAAATACAACTTGAGAGGAGATAGAGGTGAGCCGTAAAAAAAAAAACTAAAATGTCACTGTAAAAGATTTGATGTATTTATTTTTTTTATTTTTTTGCAATTCCCATATACAGTACAGGTCCAATTCCCTTCATTATTCCAACACGGACTGTGCTATAATGAATACGCATTTATCACCTTCTGGTATAGTGTAGCTGGTTCTAGAAACAAAATGTTACTGCCTGTTTGACAATACCCTTCATAGATATGGATGTGATCTGAGAATTCCCTAGTTTGGGAGCAATGGGCCGCCCTGCACCACCACCCTGCCCCTTTCCTACAATGAAACGTTGCTGGCTTTTAGCCTGTCAGCCTGTGGGATATTGTATGGAAATCTAGTACAGAATGTTATTTCCCAGCATTGGCACACTGTCCAAGGATTTGTCCACAACATTATTTCTCTTTCAGAAATTACACATCTGAAAAATACTGAATGCATGTCTGTTGGTGTAGCAATATACAGTACACAAGACAGCATTTCAAAGCAGTTACTACAGCCTTGAAGGCTCTATATTAATGTTCGAAAGTGCTGCCTTGAATGACAGTACTTAGTTGTTTGGTTCTAGAAAGTGGGTATAACTGCACTGTACAAAAATGAATAAGTAAGTGGGTGTAGTTACCATGGCATCAAAAGCCCACAGCTATGGCCAAACGTTTTGCATCACGCTATAGAATTAACTAATTTTGCTTCATAAAGTTCAGTGAAACCTGTTGAACAATGTTATGTTAACATATTGAATTACACACCGCTTTATAGTTTTCCATACACTTAACGAAAAACAAACATTGAAAAATGTGACTGTGACAGGGTAGCGTCACGGCCCAGGCTGTTACTGGCGGGAAACAGAACCAGAAACAGAAGTTGCAGTTCAAGCTCTAAAGTGCATATTTATTAAATACAAAAAACAAACACAGGAACAAACAAATTGGCACGAGGGCTCAATCCTAAAATTCTAGGTGATGCAAAATGTTTGGCCATAGCTGTATAATTACTTCCACTGTTTGTTTTCAAACACACTTTCCCTTGATGAAAGTATATTCAACATACAGAAACATTGGGAAGTTGGCGTTATATATATAATTAAGGTTTAAAATCCAATTAAGTGGCAATATATTTTTTCCATTTTGGATATAGTTGGGATGTTATAAGGATGCCTGAGTGAGCCGACTACAGAAAGTAGGATTAATGCGTTGATTGCCAGTGTTTGGTTGATGCACTGACAGTTACAACCCTGACCCTTCTACACTAAAGGAAGCATCAAGTACAGGCCCACACCCTTTAAAGAGAGCCAGGGTCTTTTAAATGTTCACATCACTCACCTGGATGGGTGCAAGAAACCAGAGTGTTCGATTTCAATTAAAGTTTGAAAAATCGAGCAGCTGCTCAAACAAGCCATGTTTCTTAATTCTCGTGCAAAACATCCTAAGGCAACGAAGCTTCTTCCATCTCTTCTACCGGTATAAAAAGTATCAAACGAGCATTCACATCCACCATCTGCCACCATTCATACATGATTACCTCCCAGCGTCAATGTTCATTTTCCTTTTCTGTCAAAGATCTCGCGTTCATTGCTCCCTGTGTGTCCTCCTGCCTCTTCTGCAACAGTTTATCATCATCAGCACGACCCACAACGATCATCTGAGGCCAAAAAACTGCATCTGTTGGGTTTGTTGATGTCACATTTATACGGCTCTGGGGTTCAATGTGTTTAACGATGTTGAAGCCTATCATCTTTTAATTGAAGTAATTATCATTCTTCGCCTGCTTATTCTCCACCACCACCATCCACACACATGGTATGTTGCGCTCCCCTGAAATCGATTTGATTTTCATTAATAATACTCACCTGAAACTTTTGCAAATTATAAAAATAAACAGTTGTCAAAATGTCTGTTTCAAACATGCATGCAAATGTGAGAACAAATTGCCATCGATCGGGCCAAAGTTAAGAAACAATAATAGAAACCAATCTGCAGCGAGCAAATTGTTCTATTTTTTTTCAGCTCGGGAGAAAGCACTTGATGAGATACTGCAAATAAAAAATAAACTACAGGCATGGAAATTTAAAACCTGTTGCCTTATCAGCTGGTACCAGCATGTCACTGTACCTAGGATGGCATTGCCATCAATCTACACTGAGACTGATCCAGAAGCTTGAGGTGCCTGTTTATATGCAAACCTGAGTATCAGACAACACAAGCTCCCTTGCTGCAGATCACAATGATTATTGATTGGCCAGTCTGGTATATAAACCACACACTGGCTGATCAATCCCAAACCTGAGAAGGTTACCAAAGGGGCGTCTGCGTCATATCATAACAAACATGCAATGGACGAATCAATCCTGCATGTGACTGATGTCTGCAGTAATCACCCTGGCAAGGTGGAGAGCAGTTAGCTTGCAGGACACAGTGTAGCTCTTAGATTTCCATTGCCAGGCTGCGTTGGTTCACTGTGATTGATAAGGTAATACAAGGGGTCACTAGTATATTGTACAATTCTATTTTCTTTTCTTGGAATTCAAATAATGTTTACAAGCAGTTTCCATCAGAGTACTTTTTGTTTTGCATATCAGTGTGATGTCAGTTTCCATGGTGCACCCCATATACATAGCTTAGGGATCTGTTATTAGTGATTATAAACAACATATAAACATGTTATTAATTATGCTATTAACAATTATAGAATATGATTAGAAATTATTATACACTTTCCTTTTTTTGCTATAACGGATATGGTCTGTCTGTCTGTATTTTCAGGTCTGCTTGTCTTTCTATGCCTGTCTGTCTGTCTGTCTCTGTCTGTCTGTCTGTCATCGTCTCTCACCACTTGGGCTCCTATGCCTTTGCAATACAGTTATTATACACTTTTGCCATTGTTTTGCTATTGTTTATAGATTGTTTATAATCGCTTATGACAGATCTCTAAACTAAAGTGTTACCCTTACCTGACCTATTATGTGTGTTCTATAACTGTTTCTGCTTAAATCATTATTAGCCACCCATCCAAGCTGAGCTCAGTTATCTTTACCTATTTTGCCTTTGCATATTACCTTACTGGAGACTTTACATTTTAACTGCACATTTTTAAGCTGTTGCAACTTGGAAGGTTGATTTGGAATTCTATGTATCTGTCATTCTTTGCATGTTGTCAGATTAGATGTGATTGGGGTATGTGGTTAGATTATAGATGTGTTTGCCTAATGACTAAACTGTAAGAATACAGTAATCAATAACTGATACTGCAGCTGCAAATGCTGTACAGTGCCGCAGTGGAGACACTGACGTTTACTGTGTAGCTTACATTGCAGCTAATGTTCAGTCTAATCTTGAAATCAGCATGAAATCAATGTTTGTGGTCAATTTTAATGAGTAGCTGCTCTGTAAATCTCTTGTCTGTTTCCCCTTCTGGCGGTTTTATTTTAGTCCCATTTAACTAACGTAACAAAGATCATTTTAATGTTATTGGCCGTGGATCAGCCGCTGCCAGTTCAAAGGTTACAGGCCTCATGCTGTCTGTTTACATTCCAAGGTTGGGGATCTTTTTGTTTTGGAACGATCTTCACTGGGGGTTCCACATGGAGCATCGCATTGGCTCTGGTTAGGGAGGCAAAATCGGCAGAGACAGAGTCATCTCGCTGTGCTACATCGCCCCCTACTGGCTTCGCACCTGGTGGCCTCCAGTTGGGTAGCTTCAGGGCTGGCCTTTGTCCTCCAGGGACTGGTTGCTTGTCGACATGTGCTGTAGAACTGCAGGGTGTAAAGAGGCAAAGGGATCGGAGGACGCCCACTGACCTTCAGTTCTCCTGAGCGATTGTGGGGAATCACTGTGGTAAACAACTGATCTGTATGTCAAAGTGGCCCTCCTCTGGCTTGCAGTGATGTGGCGAACGCTTGTGGTGTCAAATAAATCAGACCGGCAAAGTCTCACTGGCTCTGAAACTCTGCAGGTGCACCTGGCTTTGGAATCCTGCACATCCATTCAGGATAATCTAACTGTAATGAATGAAAATGAGTTAAGACAAACTCTGCAGCTCCAGAGGCCATGAGGGATATATGAGAGGACTATGTTGTTCTGGATGCAATCTGTCCCAAAAACAAGAAAGCAATTAACTTGCTCTGTAAATATATATATATATATATATATATATATATATATATATATATATATATATATATATATATATATATATATATATATATATACATTTTAATTAAATTAACAAATAATGAAAAAAAAGATTAGCATCAAATTCAATTGTGATTGAAATTATATCAAGTCCCAAACTGCATCGTCGAAACATGCAATGCATCATTCAAGGTAATGTATACTTACTTTAATTGCAATTGTTGATTTTTCTCCCTCCTTCCTACCCCTGCATCATTATTCTAACAAGCTCTAATTTCCAGTTGCAATCATTACTTGTTTATAACCTTCCTCCCCATTACATCCACTCGCAACTGGAGCAAAGGTCTGGGTGCAGGAACAATAATTATTTATTTACAACTTCACTCGATTGCTCTTTAATGAAGGGGCATTTAGCATTTTCTGGTCTCTGCGGACTGTGTTTGAATAAATAAAATTACACACAATCGAGAAGTGCCATTAATTAAGTCAGTCAGCTGCAAACAACCGCTCCGCTCTGCTGTGGCGATGTTATTATTATTCCTAAGGAGACAAAGATTCATACCCAATCAAAACCTTTCTATCAAGAGCAGGTGATTGATCCGTCCGCTGAAACAATGGCTTTAGGAACAGCAGCAGCAGGGGGTCAGACTCACACTGTTAAGCTTTCCGTTTTGTTATTGCTGTCAGCGTCCAAATCATACAGAGGGGTTTGTTTCCTGTTCCAGCTGGGTTGGGGATACACTATTTTTGTTACTCGTTTTTCAGTTTTAAAGACTGAAGTAAACGCTTTGAAAATAAAAATCAATCAGACAAGCGTTGTGCCTGATACCTCTGTCGGTGTGTTGTCAGTTCAGTGGTTTGTTCAGAAGGTCCGAACCACAGACCTTTTTTATTCATAGAGAGAGTGAAACAGTTTCTTCTCTCAAGTCTTACCAGATAATAAATAATCATTTCAAATACACATAAATACTGCCCCCAGGGTGGATAATATCCCAGCTAGGATCCTCGATAGGTTTAACAGCCTCTTCCCTTTCACAGCATATCTTATAAAATATGAATACACATATAAGATTGTGCTGGGAGAGGTAAATGACAGCTGGGACCCAGTCGAATGCTGATCAGGCAGGATTAGGTGACCTTTCAGCTAATATTACAAAGCACAAAGCCAAGAGGAGAAGCAGCAAATGCTGTACATCAGTTTCCACTTAAGTAACGGTGATAATGGTCCGTGGGACCAGATGCCACTGCATTGTGACACAGATAACCCCTGACACTGAGCAAGACAAGGCATTCTATTGGTAGGTTCAAGTATCAACCAAGCATTGATAGCTATCTGCTAATGTACAGTATACACTGGGACCTGTGTTGAAGATAACACTGCATTAGTTGGCCAATATACTGTACATATTTGCAAATTGCAGGAAGCAACATCAAATATCAATGACTATGATCAAAAGCTGTGGTTCCAGATGTCCAGCTAATAAAATAAAGTATTGTGAAAACAGGGTTATGAAGATATGCTCTGTCCACTCTTAATAAGGGTATAATGTGATTTTAGAAAATATTATACTGGTTATTTTCCAATAATATATAATGCCATTAGTGGACTTGATCATGATAACATACACCCAGTACAATGATTTTATTATCCAGCTACAGTATGATCTATTTAAAAAAAATACCAGAAGAAACCTAATAAATTAGTGTCTCTTGTATTTACGTAGTAGTTACATAGTAAATGCATGTGTACTTACACATAATTACAATGTTATTATGCATAGTTACAATGTACTTAACATGTAACTATTTTTGCAACGATATATGGAAGTACTCAATTGTATCAGAAAAGGGTTAGGCTTAGGTTTAGAATTATATCATGCAATTACACATTAAGTACATTTTCACTATGCATAATATCATTGTAATTATGTGTAAGTACACATGTATTTACTAAATTACTACTATGTAAACACACAGTAATTAGAGACACTTAATGTAAAGTGTTACCCAGTTGTCATACCATACTGAAAAGACCCTACCATACAGAGAAAATCACCAATGTACAATTTGTGCTCCGATTTGCATATAATCAGGAAAACATCATTCAAAGGAACTGCAGTTATAACCTTTGTGCACTGATGGGCAGTGTGTTAATATACCTCCAAGATTTAAAAGGCAAACGTAAACATTTTAAAGAAAAGGAGGGTTGAGACTTGATATTTAGAGATTTTACTGTGAGATTTTACTGTGTTGCTGTTGTTGTTGTTTGTTTAAGATTCCTGGGATGTAATCATAATGGCATTTCACAGACAGTCTAAGTGCAAGACATCATTTGCTCATTATGATGTCAACAATTCAAGTGATGAAGTAATGTGTGGGATTCCTCACAGACTAGAAGGAGGAGGGTAACATTTCTGCTCTTCTGCTCGACATGTTTTTTTTTTTAATGGGTGATAAACTGGCCGACCTGTATATTAAGATGCCCTGATTCAAGTTGGAAATGACCAGCTAATGGGAATGACTCTTTGGCAGCCTGGCCTGATGCAAATCCAACTGCCTGAGCTCTGGGAAGGACACTGTGTGAATCTTAATCAGGCTGGCCGTGGTACAGAGCACGACCGGAAGAGAATAAAAAGCAGCCCCTCAAATGACATTTCTCTGTCTTGCTCCCTCTAGATCCACAGACTTAAAGGTCTCAGACCTGTCTCTGGATGCTTCTGGAGATGTTCTACAACTTCTACAACCATGGAAGTAATTTTTACACACTGTGCCCAGGTGTGACGTAGATGTGCTGGAGTTCTCTACAATAGAAGTGTTTAAACATGTTTATTGATCAGCATTATAAACCTCATTTTGGATGAAGCCTTCTTTTGTTTCACATAGAGCAGACTTTTTCGGTACTTCTATATTCTAACTCTGGCACAGGCCATTTCTATGTAATTACACCTTTACCATGACTTACCATGTGAATGTATGTCCTGTAATATAAAGTGCTACCCGTTTCTGTTATATTCTGTGAAAACATCAGCAATACCGCACTCAAACCCATATTGTTATTTTCAACCCTGCTTTCTGAAATTAAAGTGAGGCTCTATTACCTCTGTATTCATCTTGTACAGACTCCAGTCCTGTTATCAGTCTGCCCAGGTTTACCTCCAGCAATATCAGCCACACTTAAAAGAACTAACAGTTTCTTAAATACTGCTTCCATGACATGGGAGCAGCAGTATCAGAAAGGGCCTGTGCTAATAATAGAGTGACGATTCAACAAAGATGACTGCAAGAGCAGCAAGCAAGCAGAGAAAGGCACAGAGCAGCCATTGGAATTGAAGCTGTATTTAATATTGTTTTGATATTTTATAAACTCCCTCAGAGGAGATGATGATGATGTGTGTGTGTGTGTGTGTGTGTGTGTGTGTGTATTAAGAAAACCCACATGATTGAGAAGAATACATTTAATTCTCAACATTTTTAAAGCACAGCTTAATGTCGAGGTGGTTATTTTAACAGAAGCAAGAGATGACTCTTTTTTTACGGGTCTCCTTCTGGCTCTTCTTATAGACAAAGTCTCAAATCATTACCACACAGCTCCTGCCAACCACTGTAGATGCTGTATCCTGGAAATCATGCCCTGCAGTATCCAATGCTCCCCTGGTGGTTTCCTAAATTCATTTTTTAAAAGATTTTGTTCGGCAAGGCAGCCTATGAACCCTCATCACTCCCCAAAGCATTGCTAAATTTCAGGTCTCGGTTCTGTTTCGTTAAAATGTGCAGGGTAGGATTTAAAGAGGTTTAAGCTAATGCAATATTGATTTTAGACATGGTAACTCTCCTGCTGGTGTCTCAGTGCAGTTTTAAAATAAACGTGCATGTAAGCACGGCTTTTCATTTTAAAGCATGGTATCTGGTATGACACTAGCATGCCACTGGCTGCAAAGCGTTTCAATCAATAGGGAAGAATCTGATTGGTTAATTACAGGAAAGGGGACGTCTCAATGGTTGGGGAAATTTACACTCTATGCGATACTACGGAAAGGACAAAAGAAGACTACCTGACAGTAATCCTTGCAGAAAACCTAGTGTGTATTGCAACATAAATATGTGTGTTAATGTAAATACTCATATGCTATGAAAACTGCACATTTGATGCATACTGCATATACCTAATGGACATGCACAGCAGGCAAGTGTTATGGAATTATTTGTACAGCTACAACCACATTTAAAGCTAATCTGAATTTTGATTTTTCACAGAACCTTATTTGGGTTACCTAAAACTGCCTTTAGCAAAAGTATGAAGGATCGACCCTGTTTTAAATGTTTGTGCTGGTGAATTGTCTTGCGTTCAGTGAAGCTACAGCGCTGTCAGGGTCTTTCCTCCCTGGTAAGCCTTCATTTTATTTTCATCAGATGCGTAAATAGTACTTTGAAATATTAGCATTATCGCTGAGTCTGATGTACTCTGAATAATGCGCCTGGGTGGGTAGAAAATCAGATAATCATTCATTATTAAAAAAATAAAAATAAATGTTTTCCAGGAAGGGGCAATCATGCATTGAAACTCAGAGCTTTTTTTCTGTGTGAGAGCAGAAATATATTGAAAAATAGCACCTCTATGTGTGTGTGTGTGTGTGTGTGTGTGTGTGTGTGTGTGTGTGTGTGCATGTGTGTGTGAGAGTAAATACAAACTCACTATATTTATACTGCAGCAAAATAAAATAATCAATACAAGCTCAGGGAATATATCAATGGAAAAACACAGGAGACACATACAGAATTGAAGATCCTCCAGTTAGATTAAGATGCTCTAGGCTGTATAATACAATATCCAGTACTTAAAAGCCAGTGTAGGCTGCCAAATATTTAAATAAAAGCTTTCTTAGTGCAACTGGATAACCTTTTGTTTCTGGGTTTAAAAGTTTTGCAGTTTTCAGTTCTCAATCAGTAAAATTTTGTTTAAAATTAATACAATGGATGTTTTAAGAGATAAAAAAGCTGGCACTGTTCTGTATTTCACACAATGTTTGAATTATGCATTAGGGCAACTTAACCATGGTAAGTCACTTCCCCTTAGACATAAAGTATAACAACATTAACGTGTGTTTGCTTTTTCCAGTGCTCCATCTGTTGAGGCATTTGCACATCTGTACTGCCACACACAAAATATAGAAATGTATTAAATCACCAAAATGGTATCGTAACAAAATGTCTTTTTGATGAGGAATTCTTATGAACTGGACGTCCACAGACACGGAGGTTGGTATGGAGTATAGTGTAGTCACACATCTCAGAAATAGGAATGCAAGCTTGGGCTGACATAGACCTCAATCAATGTTTTGTAGATGTAGGTGTGTTGTGATGGTTGTGGAGGATGACAGTTTTCATGGTTTAGTTCAGTATTCCATTGCAATAAATTAAGTTATATTATTTTGAATTTAAGCTTGGCAGGCTGGGGTTAAAATGGGGTTGATTTGATATTTGCTTTATGGACCAGTTCAAATCCCATCAAGCCTAATTGTTAGTTTTTGGGACATTTAAAACTGTCCTGAGGGCAGGTGACTGGGCTTGCATATTTGGCTCCAGGTCTTGCTGTTAGGTTTATGTTGTACCTAAAATCTATATTTTCAACTGCTTGCCTTTTTTGGAAGCAATGCATTTAGTTTGCAACAAAAGCATTGCCGGGTGCATGCCTTTTGTTCTCTATGTATTTATTGTAAAACTATTTTTCCAAGCACATCCTACAGAGTAGATAACACTTCGGGCCCTGCAGCTGACATTGAGAATACAGTGCCAGCACTAACTGAAACTCTATTATAATATCATCTTAGATAAGCAATCAGGAGATGCTACACTTAGACAACATACAGGCATAATGGGTGTCAATAGAAAGCAACATTAATCCCAGATAAAGACCTTTTGTAAATTGCTTGTGCCTCTAGCTCTCGCACTCATTCCCCACTGAAGGAAGAAATTCACTCTCCGCTGGCAACCATTAGACCCCCACCCCAGTTTAAAACAAATAACATTTATGTGTTCTACCACTATTATTCCATTCCTATTCATTTTTAAACTATCAGAAAAACAAGATTAAAGATTGTATCGCCTACTCAGGGTGATTAAATGGCATTTTGTGTCATCTACTGTATATTAATACAAGGAATGGTCAATTATCTTAGGTTTTTATAACAGCCGACACATACAAAATAGTTGCACAATACGGTAATACTTTACATTAACCCTTTAAGGACTGTGAGAGTGTAAACATGATCATAATAAAGTGTCATTCTGGGCCCGTGAATGGCTAAACACGATAAAAAACACACTTTGTTTCTTAGTTTTACTGAGCCACCATACTTGCAGTACAGCTTGTTAATGTGTATCACTGCATAGGGAGGGATTGAATTTCACTGCCTGTTTTTTGTTTTTGTTTTGTTTTTCATGTAACGTCAAGCAAAGCAGTTTGATTGCAAACAAAGTTAAAAGATGAAAAAAGACAGTACGTGTGTTTATAGCAGTAACGCCACGATACAGTGCAAACCTTGAAAGAGGAAAATAGTTTTTAGAACAAATGACTGGATCTTAAAATGACACACCCATGTATTTCCCTGTAACTAATGTTAAAGAACTGCTAATGAAATGTACAGAAGCTCTCGTTTTATCAGTTGTCAATAACACTCAAGCCTGACAATGTGTAAGCCATTCCCAGGCTGTAGTCCCAGCAGACAATCAAAGCTTTTGGTATCACAGGCTCTGGCTCCACTGTGTGACACAACGACAGCGTGGATGTGATCTGTGTGAATATGATACCAGGACACTGCCTTCATCCTCAAAGCTGGGAAGCAATCAATGGCATCTAACAAAAAGAAATGGCAGCTATTGATAATAGTCTGACTGGGGAGACCCAATGACATACAAAGCAACACATAACAGTAACTATCACAATGTATGTGAACGATGGATCAAAGATAAGACTAGCATGAGCAGTACAATGGATGACTACAAAAATGACAGCAAAGGACGAACGCCACTTCAATTGCTTCAGTATAATTTCTACTCATTTTCTGATCACTTTGCATTCTCCTTCCACTCTGTTCTGGTGGTGCAGTCATAGAGACTATCTCAACAGTTGATCTCTGGTGGACTTCCCTAAGAAAACAGTAGGTGTTGTGGGACATATTCCCTGAATATGATAATAATACATGAACGTGTATTAGAAATGTAACTGGATTCATTAATGAAACTGTGTGTCTTGAGAAACAGGGCAAACTACTGTGTCTTGAGAAGGGGCCCTCTGACTTGTAGACATATTGAACTATGTGACCTACTGATTGGTGACTGGTGCCTGGACTGGATTAGGCTGAGCAGACAGTTGAATTATGGACAGATAATTCACATGTGCAACAACAATTGTTTTGACGCAAGGAAGACATAAACTACTGATGTCCCAGTGGAAAGGACATTAAAACATCAAAGCACTGTGAGTTTTAAAAAAGGGCAAGATACACAAATGGTCACATGAAAGTGGCTATTTAGTGAAAAAAAGACAATAAATACCCAAGCAAAACTAAACATTTTGCGCTCCACATCAAATGCTAAACAAGGTGCTGTCACTCTGCTAAGCAAAGCTGCAACTCAGGGATTTAAACTGACCCAAGAAGAGGAAGCAAACTGCAAGCGAGTCACTACCACAAGCAACGAGACTGAGGCCCGGCTGGAGGACTGCCATAAAACTTACAGAGACTGTTATCAGACCAACCAGTCTGGGTCTGCTGTACACCTAAAACCACAGGATCCAAAAGATACTGTGCCCTGCTACCCGCGTAACTAAAAGATTCAGCGCTGTTGTGAGAACACAATTCCCCGTAGTATTTTCTATAGGCAGCTCAGACATCATCGCTCTGCAACTGACACACAGACACGTAAAGCAATCTTCTGACAAGACACTTTGCAGAAATACTTGTAGAAATTAGATTACCTATTATACATGTTACTAGAAGTTCAGTATACAAATAAAATGTGAATTCTTAGAATAATCCTTGTTTAAGAAAATCCGTATTTTAGTGGTGTGCCTGCACACCAGATGTAGGACTACACCACTGGGTGAAGGAGGGGCGCTTAACATGAGGACATTGTTTGTTTTAAATGTCATCTCAGTAGACGTTTTACTATTGTCTAGCAAATGGGGACTCCAGAAGTCATGAAACAGCACAGTTTGAACTCAGTGAACTTCTGGACTGCAAGTGGACATGCCAGCAGCTGATAATCTTCCACAGCCTCATTGCCATATCAAGAACTTTGCCTTTGAGTCCTTAAAAACTGAGTTGGAGTTGTGCCCTTGGCTCAAGACCAGAAGGAGCAGGGAAAATATTGCATGCATTGCACATCTTCCTAAGATGTAAAACTGCCTTTTAGTCAAGAACCTTTTAAGCTGTTTCTGAAATTCAGGTTGAAGTGCCATTGAATCTTCCACATGCTCTAAGTGTGTCCAACGCATCACCCATGTAATCTATTGTTTAGTAAAAGATTATAATTCTGAACACGGTGTTAGTTATTTCACAATGTGGCTTCTAATTACTTGTCAGAAACGCATTGTTGAGGGAATGATGGATTACGCAACAACGTTAGTAATGAAACTCCAGCACAGCACAGACTGGAAAGGAATGAATCTGTAAAACTGGCTTGTACTGGCGCAGTCTCAATAGTCTTACATTAAACAAAAAGTTGGCTGAGGGTTAGTCAATATGAGGAGAGGTTATTCTGACAGATGATTACGTCATCCCGTCCTGGATTTTTTTTACATAGAAATAGTCGAAATAGCAAAATGCTGTCTCTCATACAATGGCATTGGTTCAATCAGAAATGACATCAATCAAGCATCCAGTTATAGGCAACGCACCGAACGCAACGCTGTGTTAAAATGTGTTTTATGTATCACAGTAAATTCTCTTTGCTTTAGAATGTCCGCCCGGGGTACTTGGGTACTTGAGTACCTCTATTGAAGCTAAACTTCAATGGAGGTGTAAATACATATTTTGCCACTCAAAATGTTAAAGCTTGTTTTCACATCTTGGCTTACAAAGAAGCTGTTCTTTGTAACACTGTTGTAGGGAGGCAACCACTTTGCATGTTACAGCACTGAGGAACCAACTACTACAGTGTGAGAATAGGGGATATTGGTAAGAAACATCCAACTACAGCCTTATAACAGAGACAGCGCTAGGAAGAGGGGTTTTATAGCGACGCTTCACTGTTCTAAGACGACTGAGATATTAAGAAGCTAATGGAAACGTTCTGCACTCTTTAGACTGGTGTATCAAAGGGAGACCTATAGCCGTTAAAATAATCGAGATTGCAAATATCACACCAAGCCACTGCTATCCTTGGACTTGAACTGTCAGCTCAGTCGCTTGGTTACGTACATGTGTTATTTCTTGTCTGGCTTAGTGCTTCTTGCCCCTTTCGGTTCCCCTTTACCCAACACTCTTTCAATGAATACAAATGTGATTTGCTCACCAGCTGATGCTTGTTCAGGTCCAAGCCCTGCAACCCACAGTACACTGCAGACACCGTCACAGCTCTTAGCAGCACACATGAGCGAGGGAGACTGAAGAGAGATGCAGGGTCTAGGTTGTCATGGCAGCTTTTGGTGAGGCTGCTTTCACAGTAAAAGATAAAAGCAAAGTCTAAGTTTATTCTCGTTGGAAGTACATTTCTGTTGATTACAATCATCTTTTATCAGCAAGTACTTGTAAAAAATGAATATATTAAATAATTATAATTATTCATAGAACTATATTTTTGCTTATCTTTTCAAACTTGTTTCTTTTATTATAAATAAACAAACGCAGACTTGAAATCTTGTTCGGTTTCAAACAGACATTTTGTCTTCAAAATGTGCTTTCATGTCACCTAATGAAACTAAGACAACTCATTTTATTTAGTTAAGCAATCGGATTTCTCTTTACAGCAGGGTATTTAAATTCTACACGTTCAAAACTTACAGTATCACAACTGACCTTGTTTGAGATCATTTTTAAAATTACCTTTTAGAAAAATATATTTTCTAGGAGCACATTTGGCAGGATACAATTTTCTAACTCTGCAGCATTTATATAATCTGTGCTTGATAAAATTTCGGTGAATGATTCACTGTTTTCAATGACTGAATAAAACCTCCTGTGGCCAAAACTACAAACTGATCATTTCTGGGAAATGTGTCAGTCTAGTTCTCTGCAATGCAACGCACCTTTCCTTTGCAAACATTAAAAATGACATTCCGTGAATTTCCGTTAAATGTACAAAAATCTAATCAAGACATTTCAATTGTGTTATTCCTGCAATATAAATGCAATATAACTGATCATTTGATCACACTAACTATGCGGCCGGTGGAAAGGGGGTGGCAGCTTGACCGTCTACAAAAAGTATTTCTGTACTTGCATAATACAGCAGACAGAGCCTCTAATTGTGAAATAATGAAGGAGTTTTGGTTTACTTTCTTGGTTGAGTTCAATTTAAAGGTCGTGGCCGCCAATGACAGATGATAGGGTACTAAATGTTAAGTATGAGTAAGGAGACATCTATTATGTAGATTAGCAGCATCTGTCAGTTTATGCTCATAATGACTTCTGCAGCCATTAAACGTTTCAAATTGGAAATGGCGTGATGGAACGAGAGCAGTTTCGACCAGAACGGTCACATTAACTTATTAATTCCTCAGTCTTCTTAGTATTTTTTTTTTTATCAGAACAATTCAAACCCACCTGTTGTAATGTATAAACAAGGGCAAAAGGGTGGAGGCTGGAAAGGGGTGAAGTTGAGTTGCTGATCTTGGCAGGGGACCCACAGGGGAAGCTAAATTGGTCTTTATGATTGTGACAGGTCAAATACATGTAAAACGCAATGTATTATTATTTATTTTTTTGCAGACGTCCTTATCCAGGGCAACTTACAATTGTTACATGATATCACATTATTTTTACATACAATTACCCATTTATACAGTTGGGTTTTACTGGAGCAATCTAGGTAAAGTACCTTGCTCAAGGGTACAACAGCAGTGTTCCCAACCGGGATTGAACCCATGACCCTCGGTCAAGAGTCCAGAGCCCTAACCACTACTCCACCCTGCTGCCCTGTAAAAAAATCAGCTGCAGTACCTAAGGCTATATTTGCAGAATTAACAGTTACATTTGTGGTTAACAAAATTAGAGTAAGTTATCATAACAATATAGTTAAAGAAAACATTTAAATAACAGGTTGATGCCAGTTAAAAGTGCTCCAAAAACTACAAAGTAGCCTGTTCTCAAATGAAGACAATGGCACTCAATGGGTAAAGTCTCTTGATCACTAAGTGGGGAAAAGACAGCTCATGTTTACAGCTATTTCAAGGTTATTATAGAAGAAGTCTATGTAGCTGAAACATAATCTGTTTTCTTGCCAATATTTCCACTGTGGGGAAAAAAACTAACCTTATTTCTTTATAACTTGCCCTTCATTTTATAGGTCATGTATGCTGTCTAAACAACACATCACTGAAGCTCTTTTATTTATGCAGGCTGTCATTGTATGAAGTAGTCATGTTTTAAAAGCTTCCCATAACAATCTTAAATGCCATCCTTCAAAAAAATAAAAATTCAGCTTCCAGAGCAACACTAAGAAACAAACAACTTGTGCCTCAAAGACCTTGAATTGCATTGGGTTTGCATCCACATTAAACCCTGAGTTCAAAAACTGAGTGGGGTATGATATATTTATATGCATGTTGTATGCTTATCAACAACCTCTCATGCATTGTGCTTCTGATCCACGTCACAATACAGGCAAAAGCAGAACGCTCAAGATGTAACTTTGACAACTATGAGGTGGTTCTACTGTACCTCAATTTTAAACATACAGACAGGAATAGAAATTTTGTCTGCTAAGAAGTAAATAATAATACAAATGGATTAGGATTATCAATACTTCAGCAATTGCTACAGGGTGCATTGGGTGTATATGAGGAGATAAGAGTCTTCCAAGTTGATAAAATCCAAGGCAAAGTAGATTCAATGTGTCCTTTAGTTATAGCAAGTAAGTGTTTTGGACTTTCCTGTTTTAAGATTCTGGATTTTATTTTAAAATGAAGGTCAGTTTCTGCTGTTTACGCTCTGTTTGACATCATCCAAATCAGACTGCTGGTGCTATGCTGTCAATTTGGTTACAATTGTTTATCCAACGTTGTACCGTGTGCTGTTATTGCAGGATAACAAGATTTGGAACCCCAGTGGAAGTGAATGACAGAAAGATTCTACTTGTCACACATGGGTTACAGTATTCCAGTGCCTGACTTATCCATAAAACAGGTTATGAAGCGATGCCATGTGACAGCTCTGTGCTGCTCTGAAGCTGTGTTTGAACCGCTATTACTGCAGCAGGAGATCTTTCCTTGTTGCATTTCAAAGAGAGAGAAATGCACGCCTCAAAGCAGTCTTCGGTTTCAATTAACTTTCACACTCTGAGGCGCTTGAAATCCCTTCTGCACTCTGTCTCTAACCCCACCCTCCCCTCTACTATCCCTGACCTGCAGGCTGCCCTCCTCAAACACAACCTGGGAATAGAAAGCCAGTTCCTCATATCTTGTTGCTGTTTTTGTGTCTGGGGAAATTAAAACATTTACTCAGATAAAAGATATTCAGCAGCAGCCTTATTTATAAAAAAAGAATGCGGAAATTTAAATAAAATTCATAATGCTTTGTGTGCAAGTATTTTAAAAATGAACCGGTTTCTAAATGGTTATTGGAAGCCTTAATTGAGACCGTTGTGAGAAACTTGCTGATTGTTACTTTGCTGTCCGTAGGAATTGAGTCACTTTCTATGCTGTTCTTTCAGATCACAGTCCTCTCCAGTCAGTCCCATTCCCTCGTTCTGCTGGATATGTTCTTATTTGGAAGTCAAACTTAGATCCACGTCACCATTGAATAAACCCCATCAATATCCAAGTCCCTTAACATCCAAGAGACTGTCAGTTTGATGTGACATCTTACAACTTCTCACAAGAACAGGGGTTTGTTTTGTATTTGTTTGCTAGTTTTCACTCTTGCAAAAACATTTTTTTAACTGTGAATCTCTGAATGAAACACGTTTTCTCTTATTCCATTAGAATTTATAGTTTACATACATTTTGTGTACATGAATGTAATTGGTACTCAGCATCTCTGTTAATAGCTAAACATGGTCCCCAGCCCTCAAACACCAATCCAGAATTTAAAAAGTGTCTGCTGTATTTACATCAGGATTCTCATAATAGAGCCATAAATATCATTTTGTCTGCCAGTGCTCGATAGCTACATAACTCATTCCAGGTACATTACGAGCTTGCAGCGTTCAACAAACAAGACGTAGCTTTCATTTCTGTCTGATGTATGAAAAAGAAATCCTATCAGCGAAGTATTCACTTGTGCTGTTTTCACTTGCGCTGTTGTCTTTTTTAATGAATCCATTGCTTTTGAAAGACACAAAAGCTGGAACTCACTTTGACAGCAGATACAAGTAACCCTCTTTCTATCCAATGAACCGCCAGAAAGTTTAAAAAAAAAAACTTCCCATTAACAAGTCATTCAGTTTGAGTGCTTTGCTATATAATGTGATCCTATGACTAATTTTATATGACTACACTCATTCAGTCCTGGCATGCACAAAATGATGCTGCAGGAAATGAATTACGGTATGCTAAGAGAGACAAGACAGGAGTGTGACTGACGTGCATTAACATGTTATAGCAAATTATTTCCAATTGCAAATCTATTTCTACTTCTAATCATAATCTATAACTGATTACAGGGTAATTTATAACATCCTTATACATTGCATGTGACTGTTCAGAAGTAAAGTGTTGCCTATGCTTTAAGGGTTTAAGACCAGCAATGTATATGCTTGTTAGTGTTTATGAGCTGCCTTGAGTCACCCTGTTCACTTTAAATATAAATGTGCAGTCATCCATCTTGAGGTAAAAAGTGACATGGATTATGTCTCTTCTATTAAAGAATTATGGGACCCTGACAGAGAGTGAGTGTCTATGTCCAATCCACTCTGTTACTTACTAACAAGGTTGTGTTATTCAAAACGGACAGCACATACACCATTTCACTGTTTTATTTCACTAGTTTCTTTTGAAATGTTTATTTTATTATAGTTTTTTCATTTTTGAAGCAGTGCTTTATATGTAAGTTAGACAATAAACCCTTTTATGTTTAATTGTGCATTTCGGCTGTGCAGATGTTTGATGTGACGTGCTTGAATAAATCGTTTGAGCTGTATCCGATAGTTTAGGTTAAAGAGAGTTCTCAGTTTCTATGCCTCATTCTCGATATCTGGGTATATCAGCATGTTACTGGCTGAAAGCATGTCAGTCAATAGGGGAAGCAGCTGATTGGTTATTGACTGGAAAGCATTCCAGTGAAAGGGTGGGGAAAATTTCACTCTCCAGGTGACCCAGGAAGTGCAAGACCATCAGAAAGCATGGCTTCTAAACAGAGCATGTTGTGAAAGGAAAATACTGCACATGCTTACTGTAACATCTGTTTCTTTCAAAACTGCATATCTGAGACCTATATCATGAAAGGATATGGTGCATGGCGGAGACATTTCATGAAACTATTGTGCTTCAATCACTTAAAGTGAATTGTATTGCGATAAACTTGTAGTTAGGCTGCATATTTATTGCACTGTACTGAAACAGCTGTGCAGCTGCGTTCAAATTGCACTCTGCTATTCAGTCCTCAAGAGGTGTGCATAGATTTTCTGTGAATGTAGCCTGAATACAATACACCTTTTAATGGTGAGTGCCTCACATGGTTTTAAATTGGTATATGGTTCAGAAGGTTGTTACATTAGAAGCCCATTATAAATATATGACCTGCAACATGTAGTCTGCAAAACAAAACCACCATGTGGTAGAAATGGCTACCTTTTCAGTTCTTGTTCTGATTCCAGAGCTTTCACTATGCTTGATTACCATACTCATACCTCCTGCTGGATCAGCTGAGCTTCTAGAATTACACAGTCGTAAAACCATGCTGAAAATGGATTATTATTATTATTATTATTATTATTATTATTATTATTATTATTATTATTATTATTATTTAGGAGATGCATTTATCCAAAGCAACTTACAGAAAATTAAACAAAATATAAAAATGATTGTGGGGAAACTTCTGCAGCTTTAGATTTTTAATATAAATACAGTCAGCCCTCACATTTCCAACCCTATAAAATGTTGACTTCAGTGACGGTTAAAAGAGCGTGACGCATATCTGATTATTTCATTTTGGCCCGTTCCAACCCTTGTTCGTTATTCAGGAAACACAAAAAAGATACAATATCAACAATACATTGCTGAAAAGACTGTGTTTCAAAACAAATAGGCTTCCATTTAGATGTAGTTGGTTACAGTACTATATTTTCAACATTTGACCTTTCCCTCAGCCATCATTGAAATGCAACACAATGTCCTTCACTGACCAGGCCCTGCTGTAGCTACCAGATGAGAGAATGTACAGCTTTCAAGAGAGGTCGTTAACCCGAATGCACCAGACAAATTGTTTAGATTAGGGGGCAAGTGTGACCATTTTGACTTTAATAGCACTGAAACCTTGAGCTGCATTGGAATCTGTAGCCTTTGCAATCAGCGACCTTGATCCCTAAAGGTTACATTCGAAAGAGAAAGTGCTTTAGCATTTATTTTATTAAATGGATACGAGCAGCGGTGCGCAACGATTCTGAGAAATGTATTTCCAGGCGCCAACACCTGGACCAAGAAAATGAAAGAAAACAGTCACTACTTTCCACAACTCAAGCAGAGTTAGGCACTTCCATTTATGGAGTGGCTAGCCATTCCAGGTTTAATTTACTGTAGTTCCGATCTGGTCATAGATTGTCTTGCTTAACAGTAATAAAGACAATGGCAGTACAAAGATCTACAGCAGAAGTAAGCTTGCCAACCCTTGCCGTAAAAGAGCAGCCAATGCTGTTTGACCTGACGAACGCAGTGCATGATGCCAAATGTATTCTCCCTTATTTAAGTTGGTGCCGTGAGAGTATGACTGCCAAACCACCTGGCGAGTTTGCTGAAATTATTATTTTTTGTTTTATTATTCATTAGGCCCTGTTTGATTAACCAAAGCCACCTGTCATCTCATGGGTTATTCACACACGCATTTTCATTGTGCTCTGCGCGCAACACTGAACTTTTAACAGCTGAAAGATAAATTCACACTAACAAGCCCGCATTTACATCAACGGAGACTATACACAGGCCCATAGGCAAAATGTCAAGACAAATAACAATGGCGATGCAGGGATGCAGATCCTTCTGAAAATTCTCCAGACAGCGGGGATTATTTTCTGTGTCTTGCTCACACATAACGAGATGGTGCTGGCTTATTAACTTTACAGTCGAGTCCCCGCTTAACGTTCTTTGCATGATAACTGCTTCAGTAATCAAAATACAAACACTTTGTACCCTTGATAATAATACTGCTGATTTATTACAGTGCAGATGCGGAGATAGAAGCCCTGCTTTCAAATAGAAATTATTCAGCAAGGGCACACTGATTCTGCCAATTACTGCTTGTTTGATGTCTGTTCCGCAAAATATAATTTAAATATAATGTACAGAAATACCAGTACAATGTCATTAACATCTTGAATACACAACTGGACAGATAACATTTCAATCTAATCATTTAAATGTGTATATTAGACACATGTTAACCGTTCTTGATCTAAATGAAAGAAGATGTTTATGCACCATGATTACTGAATCTCAGATTTATTTTTGGTTTCAACCACATTTTCTGTAGCATGTGCTGGATAAAACACGTGAAACTCAGCAAAGGTGTAAATTAAAAGGCTGGCTTTGATGGGAGATGTTACAGTCTCAGAGAAGCATCGTAGAGTAGGAAGCAGCATGTGTTAAGCATCAAAGAATGTGCCTTCTTTGATTAAATCTGAGTTATCAGTGATACTAACTACAGTAGCTGCTGTGTGAGAACTGCATTAGCAACACATGGCTACTGTAAATGACTCCCCTCTTGGTGTTGTCAAGTCTTCAGAAAATATCTTATCAGAGCTGGATTGTCCTCCTGATCTCAGTTCACTAGTCTCCTTGTCATATTCAAACCAGTTGAATAACTGTAGCTGGATACACTGTACTGTGCTGAAATGTGTTGCATTTTGTGCTGTCCATCATATTAGTGCTGCTATATCACAAAGTGTCCTCACAACTGTTGGATTGTCAAAGCTGGTCTTTATAGGTGAGACAGTATGCTAGTAGGGTCTATTGTTGGCTGCTGGTGGTTATGTGGCATTACAGTGCTGTAACAGGATCCATCTCTTCTTATCAGTTCACAAGGTTGAGACATGGGCTTATTGGCTTGCCTCGCATCTTGGAGCCATGGTCAATACCAAAGACTCCCTGAGCACATGGACGATTCCTCTTTGGGTAGTTTTAGAATGGAGAGATGGGAGGCCATGATGTTGAATTTATGTCTGAGTAGCAAACAAGGAAAATGTAATATAAGCTACATCAGCATCAATCCGTGTCAGTCTCAAACAAGAGCAAAGCGTGTTATCCATGCAGTGTACTTGGCTGTGAAGTTTACAGCTGTCTAGAATGTCTCTCAGCAGGTAGCAAGCACTCCCTTACATCTAAGCTAGGAGGTCACAGTCTGCAACCCTGTCTGGAAATGTCTCAAATGTATTATGCTGCACAGTGCATGCCTGCAGCCACACCTCCTAGGACTGATCTTAGAAGTTAAGCAGTACTTGGAATGGAGACTCTGAAGAACACCAAATGCAATGAAACCAAGTGTATGCAGTCCAGGGAATTAAAATGTCAATAACAACAGTCTCTGTCCAAGGTGCTGAAACACAGCAAGGGTTTGCCAAGCTCTATGTGGTGGTCTGCATCTGAGCTGCTTGTCTCTACTGCTGATATATTCAAGATTGTGCTGCTGAAAAGGGGCTGAGGTAGAGTAGACCCTTCTGAAAGGGATGTCAAGTAGCTAACACGTATTCCGCGAGGCAACAGCTGAAGAACTGGCCACAAGACTGCATCATCCCAGGAGAAGCAGGTAAAATCCCATATCCCAAGAAGAATTCCACCAAGACAATGACATGACCTGCAGAAACCTGCAGAAATCACTGAGCAAAACTTTCAGACAACAGTTAATAGGGTCAGTTATAATGATCTAAAATGTGGCAGGGCTAAATACTATAACACCTAGACTGTGATGCATTTGAAGAAGATGCCCAAGTCCTTGAACAGAATATCATCCCGCTGAAACTGCACGATGGTAGCAGTCATACTAATGTCATCGCTAAACCTGTTGTAGGGGTTATGCATCGAATACAGCAGGCTTTGAAGTGAGACATTAAAAATGGCATTTCCACACGAAGATAGTAAACTGAAGTTATTGAAATGCATTTTCCAATACCTGACACAAATGGCAAAAAACATTCTTTTTCAACCTCATCCAGATGTTTTGCCTTATGTATCCTATTACCAGAGCAAGCATTAAACCTTTAGATTTCCCGGCATTAGACTTGTTTTATCTAGGATTTGTGATGTTTCCTCCAGCAGAGAGAGAGAGATTACAGCTAAGCTAACCATCTGTCTGTAGCATTGAGATGAGAGAATGAGAGAGATCACATGATTAAAACTTTAGTGTCAGCCTCTCTAATCGTTGCCCCTGTAAGAAAAGAAAAACAAAAGATTGCAGAGCAGATAATAAAGAAGTTTGGCATGCCTTCCTGAAATTAGATTAACACTGGACTGGACATTTCCACTGGTGAATTGAAGATGAAGGAGTTTCACTTGATTTTATTTACTCAGCAGAGAAAGCTAAGAAAGCTGGCACATCATAACATGTGCAGCTTGTGAACAATCAATCTTCCTCTTTCACATCAGGCGCCCACGTAAACCCACAGACAATACACCGAGCAAACCTGCTTTTCCAACGTAATGGGGGCAGAAATTGATACGTGATGGATCTGCAGAAGACTATAGCTTTGCTTCAGCCGGAATTGAAATCTGGATGCAGTCAGGCATTATGAGCTTCCCCTCACTGCCAACTGCTTGCAAGCTTTTCAATCTAATTTGGTCTAATGGAAAGGGATGCAAAGAAATACATATATATAATAATCTGCGCACTTGCAGCTGGTAGTCATTGTGGGATGCAAAGCCGCTACGGATACTGTTGAAATCTACATGGGAGACAAAGTGTTGGAGCACGAGCTTGAAATCAATGCTAGTCTGGAGTGTTACACCAGTTATGATGCTCACTTGGCATCCACACAATGCTAAAAGAGACACCTACATGTCTTTTTTGATACCTTCAACTGAAGACAATGAGAAAGACTTATACTCAAAGAGTTTGTCATTAAATGTTGTAAGTTTGTTTTTTTAGCACAGTGAAAGCACCATGCCACCCCTACCCCCGCGCCACAGATTACAGCATGCCTGACGGCAGATCCCAGAGCACTGTACAAATCTAAAAGCAAAACAAGAGAGCTCATGTGTGCAGTGTACTCCAGCTGCAACCAGTGATATAAAAGCACATTCAACAAAGGATGTTTTAAAAGATACTTAAAAGAATCCAATGTTTCAACCTGTCTAATGTCAAAAGGAATAGAGTTCCACTAACGAGGAGCACGACAGAAAAAAGCTCTGGCCAGCTTCTGTATGTCCTGTTCTAAGCAAAGCACTGTTATTTATGGTTAGCCTAGTTCTACAGCCACTTCTTCTCTGTATGCAGTACACCGCAAAGCTGGAAGCTACAATGATTAAATTGTTACCAGGGTACCACGTTACAATTAAAGTGGCAATATAACCCCAGAGGATATGCCTGAGTAACAAATAAGCCCAGTGATTATGCAAACCCTGCACATACGCACAGCTAACAAGGGTGTCTTTTGTTCCTTTGTCATATGAATATATGTTGTCACTTACTGTAAACCAGGCCTGAAATTCTCAGCTGTAGAACTAAAATAGTTGCAGTGCAAACAATTACTTTTACTTTTCTTTAAGCTGTGAGAATATGTAACTACCGATTGTGTTACACACTGTAGTCCAAAATATGGAGAAATGGAGACAGATATCCACAAATTGACCAGATCCTGAAACCCTATGAAACTACCAGTGGAAACAGTGAATTATAAATGCACAAACCAGACCACTTGATTACGCAGGGAATATGGTGAGATGGGCAATTGGATATTATAAGCAAAAGAAAAAAAAAACAGACCAGGAAATAACCTCAAAAGGACACATTAACCCAGTGCCATTGTCCTCAATTGAGAACAGTCTACTTTGTATTTTTGTGGAGCATCTACCTGTTATTTTTAATTTTCTCTTTAATTATTTCGTTATGATAACTTACTTTAAAAGTCTCAATGTAATGTATCAAATTACATAAATGCAGCTTGTTTTCAGAATATTTTCAAGTCATAGTGGACAAACTGAAGCATAATTGCAGCAGCATTTGCCAGAGTTTCTCTGCACCTCTTACACAGCATATGGTGGCAAATTATACTCTACATGGAACATAATGGCAAGAAAAATCCCTTTGATATATGACTGTGAAGCTTCATTTTGCACATATGAGGTCTATCAATTTGGGCACAATTTGATCACATGTGTTATAAACCATGCTGAATGAGAACTGTTTAGCAGGATAAGCAGGGATTAACCTTTAAAAAGAACACCTGGGGTATCTTTTTAAATTACTATCTTCCTGCAAAGGTGTTTTGTTGAAGGTTAAGACAAAGTCCCATGAAAGGTCATAACCAAATAAGATTTCTCTGTGGAGAGCATTGACTTTTGCACAGTTCTTTTGTGCTCTACTTCATCAGAAAGTTTTTGCAATAATAATAATAATAATATAATACAAGCTTAAAAGCACACAGCAGTGGATACATAGAGAGGCTGATTTGTGACTCCTGGAATGACAATAGATTAACTGCTAATTCAGAGATTTAGCAATAAAACAATACCACCCATGGTGACATTCTTGAAATTACTGCTTGAATTCAATTACTTATAGTTTAGAGTAACTAAAATCTCAACATAAAAAAGTCATTTAAAGATTTATGAAAGTGTGTTTATTTAATTAGGAAAAAAAATCATTTGAGATTGATGCTCTCATTTACAATGGTTTGTTGCCAATGTAATGTACTGTTATTAAACTTTATTTCCAGGTCACAATTCATCCACCCTATTTGTGTTCTTCACTCTGTAATGCAGAAAAGCATGGTGTGGCAACACCAAACACCTCTACAGCTTCGACTGAAAGTTTTGCATCACTCTATAGGATTAAATCAATTTGTTTTATAAAGTTGAATGGAACCTGCTAAATAATGTTATGTTAACATATCGAATTACATACCACTTTGTAGGTTTCAGCATACTTAACTAAAAACTGATAAACATTGAAATATGTGACATTTCGAAATCTCACATGACATACTGTACTACTATTATGGCTTCTGGTGGACTTTTGTGATATCATTTTGTAGTTTATTTGATTACATGATGTTAAATTAAAGATCTAAATTATGTTCTTATGCCTTAATCCTAAAATTCTAGGTGATGCAAAACATTTGGCCATAGCTGTATATCCAAGGAGAGTCAGGACCCAACGGGATATGCATTAATCACTAGAAACACTTAATGAAGAACAAAAGTAGGATATATAAGATTCTTCTAATCCTAATCTAGAATTTTTAATAGCATCATTACTAACATGTGTATAGATTATTATAACCACCTATAACGGATCCCTAAACTTAAGAGGCACCAGTAAAGTCTAACTGGAGCATGGCCACTGCTGGCCAACAATTTGGGGTCCCAGGTCACTTCAAGGGGTGACAATAATATCAGCACATAGTTTTAGTGCCTTAAGTGAGTAGCAGCAATATAACAAGGGGGTTTGTTATAACATGTAGTTTAATCTGGGACATGTTACATTTTTTAAGGCACTTGACACCGCGGTCCTTGATTGCCCTTATTTCTGTCTAGGATGCAGGCTCTATTGAGTGCACAGTCGTGGCATGTCATAACACTGTCGCATGCCTTCATTTGTATTTCAAACTTGTTGTAATCTTTGAATCATGCCCACTTCCTCCCTGTCTCAAAGAAGTGGATCATAGGGAAAGTTCTTTAACTACAGCACACAGTGCTTGGAAGAGAAGTGGCAAAGTTAATAAAAAAAGGTAGGCGAATTTCAAAGCATACTGCAAGTAGGTGGTAAACATTTGAGGTTTTTTTTCTAAAGAAAGGTTTTTGCTGTAATTAAGATACACATTTTTAAATAGCATTCTGTCTAATCCGTTAGATGGTAAGCAATAGAATCTAGGACACAGCATTAATTGCGCTCTCCCTCCCTGAAACGTGATGACTGCATTGCAGCCCGAATCCTAATCACAGTGTCTCTTCAGGCCGCTCTCTTAAACGTCTCAGTTTAAATGCACAGGGGCTGCTTTTTCTTTTCCCAGGAGATGGGATTGTTCCACAAGCTATAAATCCCAGATTCTCCAGGTGACAAAGAGGCAGACTTAAGACAAGCTGCCCAGTTTCTTCCCTTTGCTGCACCAGCTTTGGGCTGAATCCCACAGCAAGTTTGAATGCAATTACAGTAGATATTCTGTCAGCTGCTGCCTGTGTGCATGTGGATTTTACAGCATTCACCAACATAGATTAGGCATATTTTGATTTAATTAGCACCGTTACTGATTTTGCATTGACGTTTATGAACAGAATGTTTTTGCATATAAATGAGGGTTTGTCAATTTACTTACGATGTGGCATGTCTGGGGGTGTTCATATTGTATTTGAGTTTAGTTGAATAAAACAAAGAAGAGAAGTAATGCTTCACTTTCTTTTAAATGGACTAACATATAATGCATTACTAAAAGGTCACACATGTGTATGCTGTACGCTAAAAATGATGACAGTTCCCTTAAAGAAAGTGTTCTGCTTTCATCTTCACAGGCACTTGGTCATAAAGGTGAAACGCCTCCAGAACAAGTTTCAAGAATAGCAAAGCTAGCCAGAATGTCTGCCTGTAGAAAAAAAAGATGGTTTGAATCAAGCTGTGAAATCCGATATTCTCAGAAAACACGACAATGCGTCCCTGTAGTTGGCTTAGTCAAACTGGCAGTCAATTCCAGTGCTGAAATATTAATTGACCTATCCTGGCTCCCTACCTTGCTCTTGTCACACAGAGAGGTGAGATGGAGAGTCCTGAGATTTAGTAAGGGTTTTGAAATAAGAGATAAAATGTTTGTTTTTCAGTTAAAGCGAGTATAGGTGCCATACATCAAAGCATTCTTTTCATATAGCGAAATATAAGACTCTGGGCCTCTTGCTGTTTGAAGATAAAAACAGATCTTGGTTTTATACTGCAACTGGAGTTTACATTTTCTGAATTAATACTGTTTTCCATCTGTCTTTCAAGCGGGGTATCTTCGAGGTTTAAAGAATTGAAATCTCAGCAGCTTTGTCAGTGCTGGTTTCATGGGCTGAGTGACCACATACAGAGTAAAAAATCGAACTTACAATATATTATTCTGGCCATTTATTTGGGTTGCATTGCTAACAATGTAATTGCATGCAGTGTGAAGCAACACACGATTTGTCTTATCAAGAACACGACTATCGTTTAAACTGACACAAAACTAATACATGATGTACCGCTAAAGTTTTGCGGGAATTTCATTTCACTGTTTTGTGTTTTGTCGTGATGGTCTAATAAATAATAGAAGAAAATAATAAATAACTGACATATACAGGCCATATTTTCAAAGCGTTTCCTCCAGTCTTCAATTAATACCTGTTCATTTTACAAAACTATAGCCAAACAACTAAGTTATATATTTCAGGTTGTTCTCTTAAGCACTCTCCATGTGTTTTGTATCTCATTTTGTAATATTGACATGATTGTGTTTGCTTTTCAAACCACAGGAGTTAATTAAAGAAATGCTTTGAAAATCATTTTTAGTGAAGCATTAAAAGAACAACACTCATTACTGCCAGTGGGAATGCTAAAATAAGCGCAGGACAGATCGATCTCAGTGCAAATTGCATGACTGAGCAAGCCTGGGTGGCCAGTAAATAAGAAGATAATAAATATTTTATGTATGGCGTGTTTCATATTCAAGTCCTGGGGTCTACAGTGTGTTGTGATGTCACTCAAGAGTTTTCACTCATTGGTTTTCTCTTCTCTGCAAAAAAAAGAAAGAGCCATCAGGGCTGATGGAGATAAGAGTGAAGCATCTAAAAGATTCGGAGGGACATGTCCCACGATGACTTTGTTACAGTAGCGTGATGCTGCAGGCATTGGTTTGCTTGTGTTTTGTGTACCAGACATCCAATGCTATCTCCCTACCACCCTCCATCTCTGCTGCAGTCTGCTGCACTCACATTAGAAGCGTTCTAAAATCAGGAGGGGCAAGGGACATTAGTCCCTGCCTTTGGAATTCCATCCCAAGTCATGTCAGGAATGATGGCACAGTCAAGTCTTTTACATCCAGTTTAAAACGTATTTGTCGCTGTTAGCTTATTCTTGAGCTGGATTGATTGGCCTATGGTTTTATTGAGTTTGGGTTTTAAAGTGTCCTGGGATAGCTCTGTATGAAGAGCACTATATAAAAAGCATGTTGTTTTGTATAATTGTATTGCTCAGGTGGGTGTACTGAACAAACAGGAAACTGTCGCTCCAGACATTCTAAAGCTCATTTCATTTCATGTTTTGCTACAGTGCCCCCTCATTCCTTCACGATTCGATAATTAAATCTATGTGATTGATTCACTGTTAGGCCATGTGTATAGTTAATTGTACATTTATCATGCCTTCACTAATTAAGCTGGCCTGACTATTTCATCCTTTTTTTTTCAGAAAACAGATGAAGGAGCTCTGTGCTGTTAAAGTCTTGGTAACACTTTTCATTAAGTGTCTCTGATTACTGTAGTAGTTACTTAGTAAGTACACATAGTTATAATGTTATTATGCATAGTTCAATGTACTTATTGTGTAAACCTTGTTGCACGATATATATAAGTACCCAACAGTATCAGAAAAGGGTTAGGGTTAGGGTTAGGATTAAGGGGTTAGGGCTGGGTTAGAGATTTACACATTTAGTACATTGTAGCTATGCATAAAAACATTGTAATTATGTGTAAATACACATCTATTTACTAAGTACCTGCTATGTAAATACACAGTAATTAGAGACCCTTAATGTAAAATGTTACCAATGTCTGAGTACAGTACAATCGCTAACGCTATAAAATTAAAAGAAAAGAAAAACAAGTAAAACAAATTTAAATATGTTCCCTTTTTATAACCCTGCCATTATTCTAAATGCACTTTGGCTGTGCATTTATTTTCTCACACAATCATGACGCATTTACTGTGGTGGCATTCTTCCATTTTATCATCATGACATGCTTTCATTTTAAAACTACCTCTTGTCAGCTTAGTGTCAGTCAGAGACGGAGGGTTGGAGGAGTGCAGAGATCCAACTCTCCCTCTCTCTCTCTCTCTCTCTCTCTCTCTCCCTCTCTCTCTCTCTCTCTCTCTCTCTCTCTCTCTCTCTCTCTCTCTCTCTCTCTCTCTCTCTCTCTCTCTCTCTCTCTCTCTCTCTCTCTCTCTCTCTCTCTCATACAGGAGCGTTTCATAAAATAGGAATCTAAAGTATACGTTTAGCCATTTTTTACTTACGATACAATAAGGCTTATATCTTGATTAGTATCCCATGGAAACGCAGTTTAAAAGATTATATTAATAATTCAGGAATGAGTAATTACATTTATACTGCAGCTTGTAAAGACAACCCACCCCTCACTCCATCCTGTAATCCTGCATATTAGAAGGCTTAACAATTACAAATTACAAATCAGCCATTTTACTACCAATTTTTCAATGATTAGAACTTGTTTTATTCCATTTTTTTCAGATATTCAGGCACAATTATTACAATCGTTTTATTTTAATGTAATGGTTACACAGTTACATATCAATATAAACTCAAAACCTATATAAACTTAAATCCCTCATTTAAATACCAGTTATACTGTCTATGTAAACTTAGTATTCCATGCAGTCTGTGAAGGTTAATGATGAAGTAGGGGCCAGAAATGGGTTAAACGCACCATAAATGATAAATCTTTCTAACGTATATCTCGAGCTGCAAGATTGCGCTTTCATTTCAGGGCTCATAAATTCCTGGAAGTGTAAGAAAGGGGCTTCAACAATAAATACATCTTTAGTGGATATATATTAGTAGTGGCGAAGGGCTTTAGAGGTACTGCAACAATACACTTGTCTTCGGAATATCTTTACAGCTTATCTCAGGAGTGAAATGAGACTGAGGATAACACAAGGGTCTCCAAATCAACGATTACCTTGTTAACAGTTACCAGGCATGGACTGGGTATATACAACGTCATTGAAGGAATTTACACGTCCGCTTGACAGAAACCATTTCCTAAGAAGATTAAAGACGTACATGTTGGTGTGCTTTACAATCTTCACTAGATCCTGACAAGTGCTTTGTTGATGCAAGGGATGTGTGAAACACTGAACATTATGCATGATGCTTTAAAACACTCGTTTTTCTTCATGACGCAAAGAAGTGGAGCAAATGGATGGTGTTAACTATGTGGAAGGCTCCTGCTTTTCTATGTTCTGTTGATAACATTTTGCATGAAGTGTCTCTCACTACTGTGTATTTCCATAGTAGTTACTGAGTAAATACATCTTTACTTACACATGATTACAATGTTATTTTTTGCGTGATATAAACTAATCTTAACCTTAGCCCTAACCCTAACCTTAACTCTATACATAACCGTAACCCTTTTCTGATACAATTGTCTGCTTACATAAAGATTTACATGACAAACTGATCATTCTAGTGTATTAAATAAAATAACACTGTTCACCTCTTTTAACAGAGCGTACAGATTGCAGTGATTGTTAGTTTGGCCTGGTTGCTGTTGAAACATACTGCATTGTGGGATAGTGGAGGATGGTATCCCAGCAACCGTGGTATTTCGGAGGATACAATAACCAAACTGGAACACTCTTCACATCCTGATTACAGGTAAACCAGGTTAACAAACCCGATTTCACCGAAAACAGCTTGAGGCTACCCCCGAAATAACTGGATGCAAACCATGTGAATTACTTTAAAACCGTTTTTGATCACTTAGCACGGTTTAAAAACACTAATGTGGTTTTATGGAATTTGTAACCAGAGTTCCTGCAACAAAAGGGAATACACAATGTTAATTAGATTTAGGTTTTCTATACAGACTATGCCTGAAACCCAGCAGCACGGGAGTCTCAATGCCACTTTTTAAAATCTGCAGCGTCTTTGTTTTTGTTTTGTTGTGTTTTTCCCACCAAAACCTCTTAGCGACAGGCAGCAAAGAGACAAATGCTGTTTACTAAAATGTGAACTGTTTTACAGAACATGACCCTGACATTAGGGAGCACGTTAATGTACCAAGGGGGGAAAAAAACAAAGAAAAACTTGCAATTAAATCCAGGAATCAGTTCATCTGATATTCCTACTAAGCAATTAACGAGTTACTGAGTCTCTCAGCAAAACATCGGAATATAACAGTGCAAAATATTGCTTCAATTAAATCAGAACACAATCAAGCCCACCAAGTCTCGTCCCTTGTTAGCACACCATTCTCCCCTACTGGGGGGAACTAATTTAAAAGCACCGAATCTAGTCTTTTTTTAAATGTTCCCATTGTTTGAGATCCTACTTAGTCACCTGGTAGGCTATTCCATTCATTTATAACTCTCTGTATACCAAAGTGCTTCCTACCTGTTCTAAATTTACTTCCATTTATGCCCCCTTCTTCTCTCTGTGCTAAAAAAGTAGTGTCTTGGATTAACTGTATCTATAGCATTTATGATTTTAAAGACTTTAATCAAAAACTCTTTGCCTTCTTTTTTCTAGGCTGAAGAGCTTTAAATATCCTATTTTTAGAACACTCAGAAATAGTTATGCGGCTGAAAACTAGCATCTCTCATTATGAAACATATAAATACAAAATAAAAAATAAGAAAGCATGCAGATAATGTGTATATATATTTTCACCCCATTTTAGGGGCTGATATTTCTTATGGCCCGGCCTTGATTGATGTCCGGTTCCAGAAGGATGGGGCTCTGAGAAACAATCGGATCATTATATCTAACATTTGCTGCCTTGATCGTCACATAAATAAATAAGAATAGAAGTGGTATTTGTGAGCCATGAGCATGAATTCTCAGGCTGTATCTGTCTGCAGCCAGCAAATGCCTCATTAGGGCAGCACTTCTGTAGGGCAGCGACAGCACAGCCAGGCTTGCTGAGTGACAGTAATTTACCTGGACCGCAGCTTCCCTGGTGTATTGAATTGAAACAGCTTTTATCTCCACGGGTTGTCAGCTGAAGATTTCAGTTGAATGTCGCTCTCCAAAATATTGGTAGTCTGGCCATATTCTTTGTCTTACAGTAACGTGTTTGTCACCATTTCTACCTGGAAAAAGGTAGTGTGTCCTTAATTTTATTTGATTTAGACCTAGCCAATTCGTGCATTGACAGTAAGCATGAAAAATCACAAATGCACTAAATGCACAGAGATGATATCCCATTACACAATGCATAGACATTTAGCAGCACTTTGCACTTCAGATTTTTTCCCCAAACAAACTTTATTTACAGTATATGAATTGCAGAAGAGCAGTGAAAAGGTAAAGAAAAAGGGGGGGGGGGCACAGCCACCATATACCATGGATTGAACCTGGAAGACAACGCATCCTTTTAGGATCGGAACTCCACCTTAGAACTGTCTGTGTCACAGTGTTCTTAGAACGTTCATCTGTCACTGTGCAGCTTTCAAACTTAAACAGCATTAGTCTATCATCATTTCTGCCATGCTATCTGAAGAAGGTGGAAGCTTGTATTTTCAGAGGCATTTTTAACATGATTTATAGCACCCATCCCTGGTTTAAGGTGATACACGACATAAAAAGCATCATTCAGATGAACTCAGCATTCCTCCAATACCACTTACACAGAGGCATCTTGACAATTAAGAAACAGCACAGGGTTAGGTACCAATGCAATGTCAGCCCAGTAAGCCTTCACAAAACAAAATCTTTAAAGATGCCCATTGACATTCTGGAGAATGGTGAGGGAAAAGGAGGGCTATTGACTGGTGAGAAAGGTTGATTTTTTTCCCCCCTTGTAATTACATCATTGTTAAAAAGTTTATGCAGGAACTTCCCAACTTTTTACAGCACTTAAAAAAAATTAGAAAGTGCTGACATAGTTTAGTGCTGTAAAACCTTGATATTTTATTAGACTGCGGGCACATTGCTTGTACTCTGAAGAGGTTCTCGATCATTGATTTTTTTTCTCCCTCCCCTTTTACTGGTGTGTCAATCAATACAGCAAATCAAACATTAAGAACCTAGAAGGATACAGTGTTAGGTGCAGGAGCAGTGCATAAAGGGTGTATATATATATATATATATATATATATATATATATATATATATAGATAGATAGATAGATAGATAGATAGATAGATAGATAGATAGATAGATAGATAGATATAGAAACAATAGGCACTCATGTGAAAATGTTAGATCGCTTTCATCAATTAAACAATCCCTAATTTGCCGATTTTGATTTCATATGCACAACAAATCAAAACTACAGAAGCAATGGGATGTTCTAATAAGTTTGCACACTGCTTACACTATATCAACTTTATCAAAGCAATTCAAATGTATAGGTAATACAGTAAACCTGGAATCTACAATCACCTTAAGTTAAGAAATCATCTGGTCTTCCCAGCTAATACAGCCTTGAAAAAGGCAGACCCCTGTCTTAAGCAGTTATAAAAGTTCAGTCCCTCTGGCACGATTTCCATCATCGCTCACTTTAGCTTCATGCTCAGTCAAAAGGTGAAACACTGTAGAGCAGATCTGACCCTGATTAGAGATCACTGTATGACTAGCACTGGTGTTATTGGACTTGAATTGTGACATCCTCCGAAACGCCTGACGGAGAAAAATCTTAAATAGAAGTTTGAGATACTTTAAGCACAGCACAGAAACCAGGACGCAGCTTGAAGTGGAGACAGATTTAGCGCAGGGGGTAGAAGACACTTCTTTACACAGAGGGTATGGAATGGGTTCCTAAGCCATGCAGTTGATGCTGAATTCTTATTCCTTTAAGTCTCGACTTGAGAAAGTTTTGAGATCGACAAGCTATTGGAACCACTGATGGGCGAATGTCATCTTGATCGTTAATTTTTGCTGTTCGTGTTCTAGTCGCCGTTGACAAGGATAGTATTGCCTTTCAGAAATGTTCCTGGACATCCAGAGATCCACGTTACCACTGATCACGTTACACTGTCATGTTTTTACAATGCAAAATACCCCAGGCTTGACTTCCCAGTGTTTCGGTATGTTTAACATACCTTTGTCAAGGGCAAGTGTGTTTGAAAACAAACAGTGGAGGTACTTACAGGACTTTGATCCCTTAGTCACTACACTACACTCTTTTTAAATCTAATAATTTGTTTCTCATGTCATTTACTTGATAGTTAAGGAAGTAACAATTTACTATTAATTTCTTGTTAAACCTTCAGGCATCATAGTATTGAGTCTATTTATCCATTTATTTTCCTTTATTCATTTGTATTGTATGTTATCTAATTTAAAGTCTTCTAATGTGATATCTTGTAATAATTGTAAGTCGCCCTGGATAAGGGCGTCTGCTAAGAAATGTAATAATAATAATAATAAAACTACAGATTGTAGGTCATTCGTGTTATGTTTTTTTTTTGTAAAATTGTTTGATAGGTGATTCTGTATTCTTTTATATAATGCTGTATGTTTGTTTGTTTGTTTGGTTTGATTTCATGTGTTTATAAAAAGGAATTACAAGTACTAAACCATACCCCTATAATGAAACCTTTCCCGTTTGTAATATAGAAATATTATAGAAACATAAATTCAATGACACATGTTTCAATGCCTTTTTTTTCAATGTCTGTTTGTAACCTGAATGGTTTTGACACCCTGGCTGGCTCAGAGATTAGCTGGTACAGCATGAGACCAGACAGAAGCAAGGTTTCTGTGATAAGGAACACTCCTATTGGTTTGTCAATGACTACAGCTGTGGCCGAAAGTTTTGCATCACCTAGAATTTTAGGATTGAGACATAATAAATAAATAAATAAACTATATGAACATAATTTGGATCTTTTATTTAACATCATGTAATCAAAGACACTACAAAATGATATCACAAAAGTCTAACGGAAGCCATCATAGGAGAACAGTATTTCATGTTAGATTTTGAAATGTCACATTTTTAAATTTTTGTCAGTTTTTCGTTAAGTATATGGAAAACTACAAAGCGGTATGCAATTCAATATGTAAACGTAACATTATTCAGCATTCGACTTTATGAAGCAAAATGTGTTAATTCTATAGGGTGATGCAAAACATTTGGCCACAGCTGTATGTTAGATTAGGGTTAGAAAAACCTATTCCTTCTGGTCCAATTCCCAGCCATATCCTGAATCGTTAAATAAAGCACAATGAAACCCCCTTAGAGCATGGAATCATGTAATAATTGAATCATGTAATAATCTCTATTAAACCTGTATCAGCCTGCTGTTAACCCTGCACTCAGCTGTTACATTCTTTCTGTAAAACTGGAGATATTTTTCCCCCAACGCTTTACCAAATTCTCCAAACAGTTCAATCCATGGTTTCATTTGAAGATTCTCATAATTAACAGTCCCTTCATTCTCCCAATGAATTCTTCACCTCCGTCCAAGCCTAGTAATTCCGTGAACTAATCATACAACAACCTTGAATGATGTAGCATCTGCATATCTGATAATGCACCTTAACATATCTGATAACATGCACCTTAGCATATCTGATAATGCACCTTAACACATCTGATAACATGCACTGGCTATTCCTGTAGTGTTCTACACCAGCCCACTGGTATTTGAGGATTGAATCTGCTCATTTTCCCTCAGGCCATAATCAATACAAGATAGGAAGGGTTACAAAGTGAGAGAATATTCTTATTTAGTTTATCTCACTCCTCTTTATTGATGTCCTGCTAATTCAGTCCAGCATTGAATTCACGTTATTGAGTCATACTACCCCATACACTTCACCTCACAAGTTAAAGTCTATAACATTTGATATTCTGAGCTACTCACTTGTTAAATATACTGACTTAAAGCTTTTGAATATTTATTTATTTACATTTATAAAGCTCCTTTCATCACAAGCACCTCAGGGCGCCTCACAACATTTTACAATATTATACAAAATTTAAAGGGCAAAGATAATTCCTATAAAACAGTTAAAAGACTTTCATAAAAATGGGTGAACAAGGCTGAAAAGGGCTCATATTATTAACGTTGCACTGTATGTGACTGTCATCGCCAGAACTTTTGCATGCGCATTCCATGGGAAGAAACTGATTCGCAAATAGTTCATTTATTTCTCATCTCAAAGCTTACGGCTGTTTCGTTCATTTCTCACCCCTATTGTAAAGCTTACGGCTGTTTCGTTCATCAGATTATCTCTGCCCAAAGACTCAAGCAACAAAGCTACTTAAAGTAAAACCACTCGGGTTTAGTACTTAACAGAAGCACGATCTCCATCCCAATCCCTGCTTATTATTAAACGCAGGCCGCTGCTTTGCTTGTATCTCAAAATCTTCACTAATTACGCCAGTAATTAGTGAATGCTGATTGCATTTTCACCAGGCAGCCCATTATTATCAACATAAAAGCCTAACCTTGGTAACACAGACTCACTCATTTTCTAAACACAATCAAAGCAAATTAATTCAAAAGAAGAAATAAAATAAAGAAAACGGGACAGGAGCCAGACAGTCCCACAATCTACGGAGCAGTGAAAGCATCAGGAGGTGTGGTGCATTCAACCTGTGCTGTTCTAATAGACCGTGTTGTGTGCTGGACTGCCTTTATGCATATTGTCAATGAGACAAGGTTAAGAGCTCTAGAATCTAGGGCAGCAGTGTGGGTAGTGGTTAGGGGCTCTGGATTCTTGACCGAGGGTCGTGGGTTCAATCCCAGGTGGGGACACTGCTGCTGTACCCTTGAGCAAGGTACTTTACCTAGATTGCTCCAGTAAAACCCAAACTGTATACATGGGTAACTGTATGTAAAAAATAATGTGTAAAAAATGTAATTGTATGTAAAAAATAATGTGGTATCTTGTAAAAATTGAAGTTGCCCTGGATAAGGGCGTCTGCTAAGAAATAAATAATAATAGAATCGCTTATGCAAACAGGATCTTTTGTATAGTGGTTAAAACACTTGCTTTAAGAGTTCAAGGTTGCTGGTTAGTGATAAAGGGTTAAAATGACTTTTAGTTTTGATGCAAGATTTGAAAAAAAAGGTCATCCCACTACTCAATATTCACAATCCGTTAAGCTCAACGATTTCTTGTTTTTGGGTCATGATTGATGACCGTGGAAGTCTCAGGACACAATGTAATTTTCAAGAGGGGATTTATACATGTTCTGTGATGAGCCCTGTCACTATGAGCACAGATGAAACTGACCATGTGTGCTTCCCACCCCTAACCTGGCTAAAGTTAATGGAGAATCCTGCAAATTAATTCATCTTCACTTTGCCATCCCGTTTGCATTACAAATGTTACATATGGCCAAGATTAACATGATCTTTCTCGTCAATTCCTCCTTTAACTAGTGTCTGAGGAGATAGGATGCTGTACTGTGTGTCAGCTTAAGGGACGTGCTCAGCGATTATACACTGTTCCATCAAGAAACAGAACCAATCCTCGCGATGTACTATCAAGTAGTCTAGGCCCCTACAGTTATTCAAACTGCTGGCTGCAGACAAGTTTGGAGCCATTCAGACTTTAACCACAAGATCTGTATTGATTTAGATCCCAATGCTGTGCGTAAAGATTACACTTGTAGAATGCCAGGAGAAAAGCATGACCCATCATTTAAAGAGACAGCAGTCGCATCTACTAAGCTAATGTATACATACTGTGACACAAATAAAAGAAGAAACGAAAGGGCATATTCACAGTGCTGTTTAATGAACAGTATGGTTTTCTGGATACATTCTGGTATTGATAAAACTGCCGATCATAAATACCATTCCAAGCAGATTATTGCATGGACTTAATGAAAGCAGTCAATGCTGACGGGTACTGATGCACTGCATACACTGTTAATGTAATTTAATTTCACAGGCAACTGTTTCTTGACAAGTTAGTCATCGTTGGAAGAATGCAGTAATACTCACTGCAGCTTTCCTCGGGCATATTGTCTATTTGGTTTTAGCTAGACTGCCATTGCCATTTTCAGAATGAATTAATTTCAAACCCCTAACACCTGAAAGCCATGGGGTAGTAGACCCTTCAGCACATGCTGCTTCAGATAATGATGAAAGATTGGTGAGCAAGCGCAGGCTAATTAAGTGTCACACCAATAGCACAATCTAAGTTTAAGGCATGTGTAGCAACACTGAGGTCGTGTGGACCTGCTGTGGCTTCTTTGGCTGAAGCTTCCATCAGTTGCATAAGTTGCTCTGTGACGTTAATTCATATTTGTGGTTGCCAAGTGTCAAGTGAGATGTTGATCCAGTATCTTGCAATCTGGTATCAACCCTGTGATTGATATGGGAGCAGAGCAGGGGAGATGGGTAGCCCAAGCAAAGTGGAAACTCATTTAGAAATACAAACTGTGGAAGCAGGGGTGTGGGGTGGCAACATCCAAAATCTAGTTTGAATACATTTCTGAAAGAACTGCTTTTGAAAACTGCACACAATGTGTTTGTTTGCTTGTTTTTCTCTCCTTTGGGCGTATAAAAACAAGCTCTAATTGAATGAAGCCAATCGTTGTCTAATCCATTGTTTCCCAATCCTGGGACACCCTGTGTCTGCTGGTTTTCATTCCATCTGGGTTCTCAATTGCTTTATTAGATCATTTTTAATTGTTCTCAGCTTTTAAACAGTTGGAGATTTCAAGTAATTTGGAATTGGCAACTTTTTAGGAGCTGAAAACAATTAAAATGGTCTAATTAAGCACATTATTAGTTCAATTAAGTGTTTGATTAAGTAATTGAGAACTCAGTAGGAATGAAAACCAGCAGACACAAGGTCCCCAGGACCAGGATTGAGAAACCCTGGGTGTGTGCTGGAGTTGGTCTGAGTTGCTCTGGTTCCAAGTGTGTAGACCCTGATAACAGAAGGCAATTTTCCATTCCAGTTCTATCTCCCTGATTTGAATCTCAAGGTAAATTCACTGACATTTCATTTCTCAATTAGCTCTGCAATTCACGTGGAAGCTTACCTTAAATGGCATTCATGATTCACTTCTAATGTGCTGAAGGCTATCTGAGAACATCAACCAATTGAGGGTATCCTAATATTCAATTCTTACTTAATGAATAAATGGTCAGTGTCTACATTTTGTTTATCTCAATTCTGGTGAAATCCTTTATGCATCTAATTTATTTTTGAGGTCGTTTTCCATGCAGGATGGCTGCGCAAGCTGCTGGGATAACATTTATTCAGCCGTGCAAGTGCAGAACAAACCTGCTTACTTGAACGCAATTATGCACACATACATCCAGAGTTCAATTTTAAACATCAATATTGGCACAAGGGTGGATGTTGAAGATGATAATCCTCATAGCCACTACTGCAGTAGTGTAAAAGTTTTCAGTAAGTAATTACAAAGGGCTTGAACTCAACAAAGAAGAAACCTCACTGATACGAGGAGCCAATGAATTCCAAAAATAATACACTGGGTACACAAATGCATGCTGTCTCATATAACCTGGAGATCTGGATGTAGTCTGGTTGCACCATTCAATGTACAGTCCACTTGGGCTCTAAAACACAATACCTGGGATCCCTTTAAGGTTTAGCTTTAAAGGAGCACATTTTGAAAGATATAAATTGGGCTCATGTTAGCCTGTGCTCATTTGAATCTAAGCAGTAAATTGCTATGCCAATCCAGGACTAATTGTTCCTGTGGCGAGCACATTTTAGCAGAGATAATCCTTTAATGAAATGATCATAATCAAAGGCTTGCTTATAAATCCTTAGTTATTGATTCCCAAAAAATAACAGAACAGACCCCGGTTGCCCAGAGGGATAATGTTTATTCGCAGGGCTGCTACGAGGATTTGGTCAGGACCCACGATCGTTTCCACAATGCTGGTCTTGGGGGTCATGATTTCCCCACGCATACTTTGGGGCATACAGTATAAAACCGCATACCTGTACGATGGCTTTTGTATAGCTATGGCCACATTTTTGCATCACCTACAATTTTAGGATTGAGACAAAACTAAAAAGTATATGAACGTAATTTTGATATTTTATTTAACATCATGTAAAACTACAAAGCGATATGTAATTGAATATGTTAATGTAATATTATTCAGCAGGTTTCATTTCGACTTGAAGCTAAATTTGTTAATTCTATAGGGTGATGCAAAACCTTTGGCCAGAGCTGTATTTCCAGGTCAGTAGATTTCTCTTCTGGTGCTTGTCTTCAATCTTTTTTGTTTTGTGGTTGTTACCGGGAGATGTTAAAAGCTTTAAATTGAATTGTGTCATCTTAGAACACTGGTCAATTTGGATTTATTGAGCTACCAATAAATATGAATGAGAACAATGTTGACCAAATTAAATTCTGATTGTCTGAATCACACTCCATTAATGATGAAATGGACGATCCAGACTGAGGCTGATGGGTTCAGAACATTATAAAGTACCAGAGCAGTAAGATGCACAGGTCTCGAATTTCACCAGCGTGGTTTTCAAACTGTATTGACACATCGGCACAGTGTGTGTGTGTGTGTGTGTGTGTGTGTGTGTGTGTGTGTGTGTGTGTGTGTGTGTGTGTGTGTGTGTATGTGTGTGTGTGCATGTGCGCTGCAGCGTGTGTGTGTGGAACAGTCCCATATGGATCTTGTGCAATTGGAGGAATTCCTTTCTTGCTGTCCACAGATCATTTTTCCTCAAAGTACCATAGCTTCTTCAAAAACTCAGATATATGATTGTTAATTACTAAACGTGTCTTTCACAGTTCAACTTCACCCCTACCACCTGAAAGCCATAGGATAGTGTAAACCGTTCCGCACATGCTGCTTCAGATAATGGCGAAAGATTGGCGAGCGAGTTCAGGTTTAATCCGGCTAATTAAATTCCATGCCAACAGCACAATCTCTCAAAATATTCTGTCATGTATTATATCGATGTTGTCTAAAAGACTAATCATTTTATTTTTGCATTACTGTGGGTTCACTGTCATGCTTCTTGACATTATTTATATTAGCATTTATTCAAACAGGGAAAAATTATGTGAGATGACAAAGTGTTACTAGATTAGCGAAAACATGTACCGATAGTAGCACAGTAATATACAGATACCAAACAATGTTACTTTCAGCCTTTTATGGAAGTGCCCACATAAAATCCTTGAATAATGAGAATATCATAGACACCATGATCCTAGATAATTAGTGTTCCAAGACAATAATTATAATAATAAACAGTGATTCAATTATTCTATCTGTGTCACGGCGTATTGACATTGCTGAATTGATATTGCACTTTGAAAATGTAAATCGGAAAAACAGTTGCACAACAGGAATCCATAAAGCAGCAGGAGGGCTAGCTTGCTTCAGGGGTTCCACTGTATGGCTGTGACACAGATGGGATTTGAAAGCAGGGTGTTGCAGCTCCCAAGAGGCAGCAGTGTGTATGGGGAACAAACAACCGTGTAAGAAAAGCACAGAAAATGAACCTTTTCTGCTTCATAATGGAGTTGGCATAGCGTGCACAATCCCCTTGTCTGGACTGGAAGATGTGTTTCACTGTTGTTGTGCCATTGTTTAAATATACTGCTCGTTATCTGGGCTTCTTTTGACCAAACTGATTAACTCGCTGCTAATACAGAATGCTGGTTGCATAGTTTAACAGTAAAGAGTACCGTAAAAATCTAGGGCGATAGAGATGAGGTTGTATAATGTCCTGGTGAAAGCACACATGGAATAGTGTGTTCAGTTGTGATCTCCACACTGCAATAAGGAACAGGTTACCCAGGGATTTAGCAGTGGGATGATACATTTGACGTAATGTACGCCGAACTGTGGATAACAAGGCTGTCATTCTATCAGGCAGTTCTGGAGCTAGATAAAGCATGAAAACATGCCGGCTCTGAAGAAACTGATTTGAGTTAAAAGCCAGCAGGTGACAAGCATTCAGGAGTGGATGTAGCTACAGTATGCATAAAATAAAATAAAAAACCAAGAGCTCTCGGAATTTAAGGTGGCAGACCTGTACCTGTGTTGAAGGAAGCATTCCATTCTCTTTGTAATCTGGAATAAGGACGTGGAATCTTGTTATTGGCAATTAGCTACCAAAATGCTCAACACTAAATTCCACAGTTCACTGTCCAGTTACATAATATTAATAATCATTTTCCTCATGAGTAAAGCGGTCATTATCCTGCGGTAGATGCCCTCTGAATGCTAACAGGCTTTCAGAATGCACACATTAACAGCAGCATAAACTCAAAGTAGTCACTCCAAGATGAAACCTAAAAGCACTTTTTAATAAATGATACCCAAAAAACATTTGTACGGTTTATAAAAGCGTTAATATCCTCCGCAGCGGTCATTACTGTAGATCAGTGGTTCTCAATCCTGGTCCTGGGGGACCACTGCCAGAGCTGGTTTTTGTTCCAGCTGAGCTCTCATTACTTAATTGAACCCTAATTGAACTAATAAGACAATGTATCTTTCAATATCAGACGCATATTTCAATCTGGATAAATAAAACAGATGTATATCTTTTTAGCCATTGATAACACTGTTATTTTTCTGGGATGCTAAATCACTTAGATAGAGATGCTTGAATTAATGGACACCATTAGCTAAGGAGGGGGCATCATGAGAGAGAGAGAGAGAGAGAGAGAGAGAGAGAGAGAGAGAGAGAGAGAGAGAGAGAGAGATGCCTGTCTCCATCTCTCCAGCACACAATGGATGAGGGGTTAATGAGAGATTAATACTAGCAATCAGATTGCTTTTGTAAGAAACAGCAGCAATGGATAAACAGCACTAGCTGGAATGGAACTAGCTGGATCATTCCCTGAGAACTGGCATGTACCACTGAGGCACGGGGACCTCCACTCTAGTTCTGCGAAAACACATTCAGTGGGCTCACATACAGACACACACATCACACACTCCCACCCACCCTTGTGTACATTAGTGGTACAGGCCATTAGCAAAGCCCGTTCCTATAAGGGGGGTGGGCTCTGCCTTGCCAAAGAGGCTACTTTATTCACATATAAACACATTCACAGATGTGTCTACACGCTTAGTGTTCTACCTCCATTACCACAGCCTGGTGCAGCCTTAGAAATCCCTGACTGGAGTGTTAAAAAAAATACAACAACAAAAAAAAAACAACCAGAAGACACATTTGGTTTATGTGTGTGGGGGGTTGATAAATAAGGAAGAACAGAGAAGGAAAAAAAGAAAAGATTGACTACTGCTAGTGCTCCGGACCAGGCTTGATGAGACTTGAACACGACTGTCAGTTAATACTGTGATAAAATTAAAGGATGCTTTGAATGCTGCCAGTGTTTGCCAGAGCACAGAGGACAGAGAGAAAGAAGAAAAAAGGATTTAGGAATGAATGGGATCCCTTGCTCAGCATGTGGAGGGAATAGCTGACTATTTGGAGTCTCCAAGTAAGATTGCCTTTCTTTTATTGTATTCTGCGTGGATGGATTTATATTCTGGTGCTACTGGAAAGACAGACTACAACGGAACTGTATTTAAAATGTGCCTGCCGTTGCAATTATATAGTGTCTAAATGTGTGTGTGTGTCTGTGTTCTGTATATGTGTAAGTGTATATGCAAGTACAGTACATTTGTTGGTATCTTGTCATGTCCCTCTGTATCTTTATATTTTAAAAATCAGCTATATCTATATCTAGTAAATGCATATATATATATATATATATATATATATATATATATATATATATATATATATATATATATATATATATAGTAGTGGGCATGCTATAGATACAAGATGTGACTAGAGTAGGAGATTGCTGCATTATCACAGAGCAGAGTTATTTAGACAATGCTGTACAAGTTATTTATATAAGTGGATGTCTGTGGTCCCATGCATTACAGAGTGTGTCTGTTATGTGTTTGTGTTGGTTAATAGGATAACCATCATAGCCCATATATACACACACATCTGGGGACACCTACTGTACTTACCCATTAGGATTTGTATTTACAGTACTGAGTGCATCCCATTGCTTGTAAGTGTTTGATGCTTCAGTTTAATCAGGGAGCTCAATTATATTTAGCAAATCCTGAATCAGTGGGTGCCTTGCTCAAGAAACACGTTGTTTTACTGCGATAGGAAATGCAGTTATCCCAACATCAGTGCAGCCTCTTGCTTGCATTTCCCTCAGTGATATATAAACAGCAAACAAATGCAGCTCTAATTTACCCATGATACAACCTTTACTTGGTATTGTACACAGAGAGAAGGCAGGCTAGACTGAGGCGCTGCCTTTCTACTTTCTTGGTTCCTCGCATTTCTTGGTAACTGCATACTACGTGGCGGTGACTAGGAAGGACTATTCAATAACAAGGACATTAAAAGAAAGAAAAAACGTATCTAAGCATTCCACTTGTCACTTGTTTGATGAGGAGAGACCTGGTAAACAATGGACCTGGTGCGGCATGTCGTAATGAGATAAGACAACTTGGAGGAACCTGTTCTTAATGAGCCCCTGACAAGATTAACATAGTGGGTCCCTTTAGTATTAATACAAAAAATATTTCAGATTGCCGCTGTGCATTAATCTTGTTCTGTTTCTATGACACAGCTTATTAATCACGAAATTCCTGCTTGGATTCAACCCTTGGGCATTGCTTTGCGGGTGTAGAAGGTCTGCTCCGATCTATCAATACAACATGTGCTTGCCGTTAATTAAACAGGGTCAGGGTTTTGTTGTGTATGCATGTGTGAGAATGACAAGCGGCTCCTTTTTCAATAGAAGATCTCCAGTAGATGTGACTGTCAGACCAGTAAGTGCAGCGGTCTGGGCTGGCTGTCAGAGCAGTTAATGAACCATTGTTAGAGGATCTTTTCAAACTGGTCACCTTTCCTGTGACCCAGATGCGTTGTCATAAATTGAAATCTGTACATCTTGCAAGTGCCACAGTATCTGTCTACGGTGCAAGTCTTCCTATCCTGTGCACTGTAGATAATCTTCTTTGCAATCCTATTTCTGATGACGCTGAGATCTGGATATCAAACTACTTCATTAAGCAAACGCATGTTCAGAACTAGCCTTTCTTTCCTGATTTCTTTCTTTCTGTTTTGGACAGCTCCTAAACAATCTGTCACTTCTAACAAAGCCACACTAAAGATATCATTACATGGTTCAGCAAACCCAGGCCAATTGCCAGTCATGTTCCCTTCTTATGTTTCATGTTACTTATTTAAATCTACTCCCTCTCCTGTAGAAGACAGGCTGCCTTGTAAACCAGGAGTGTGTGCCTGTTGCAATGTCCGTAAAACTAATTGAGGTCTCTTTGGCAGCGGTGGATGTCTTGAGGTTTCTCACTCCCCATACACACAAACAGCACTGTACAGTTTACTGGTTTGTGCTCCACTATTGTTTCTTGGGCTGCTAAATAAGCATGCAGACTGCTTCTCTGCCTTGCCATGGCCAGGAACTTTCCTGCTGAATCCCATGTTTGCCAGCCGAATAGCATTAAGTAATCCAACGCCATACATGTTTATAGATGTGATTGGCTACTGAAATACTTTATCTTTCAATAACTATGCAGCAATACATTTGCTAAGAGCTTTAGAGTACAGGCAGTTGTTTTTGGCAGAATGTCAGTTGTTAAACCCACAGAGGTTTTAAAGGGGTGATGAAAGTTTTGTTTAATTGTTTTCAATTGTACAAAATAAAAGAAATCCAGTTGTGCTTGCTAACCCTTTTTTCTTACTTTTACTATTTGCTGTAAAATATTTACAAGTAAAAGTCTGACAGAAAGTTGAAAACTAAACACTACAAGTTTCAGTCTCGTAAATAGTCACTAATTCCCAGGAAATAGCCTTGGTACATTGACCGTTATTGCTTAATTACTTTTGACATTTGCTTAAGAATAATAACTTGATTTCTTTTTCTTTCTTTAATGTGGGTTGGTGCATTCTGATTTAAACAATAACAACAGCTAATAACTATTAAACTGGGAAATCAAGAGACTGACAGTGCCATCTAGTGATAGCCAAGGGAGGTTCCCTTGACAGCCTTGTGCATATACAGTATATATATATATATATATATATATATATATATATATATATATATATATATATATATAGGATTATAAAATTGAATTTGGGTTTGATGTAACACAACCTCAGTTCTCAATCCCTGAAACAGACAGAGAACATGGTTTAGGATAACATGCATGTCTTTCAACATTAATAACTGTCTTCAGCAGCCGTTTTGCATAATCTCATTATGCCAATTGTATTTATGTTCCCCGAGCTTACAGGAGAGCAAGGACAGCTGGCAGGTCGTTGTTGTTGCTTTTGCTTAAATATATTAGGGCTTGTTAGCAATTAGGAGCTGCTCCATCCATCCCCCATAGAGCTGAACTACATGTCTGAAAAGCTGTGGGTTCAACACCATGCCTCCATGTGGTCTTCCAAGCTAAAAGTTGACCCTTGTAATATAACTCCATTGTGTGCAAGTACTACTAGAGTTATAGCGGTTTTGCACCTACTGTACGAATGGGGACAGCTTTACACCCCTTAGCTGTGTTAGAACGAGGTGATAGTTTCTGTGCATGTATGAATATTCGAAACGTGTGCAGTTTTCCAGGTGATCTGCCTTGCAGCACTCTTTCAAAAGTTCACATTTTAGCAGTTCTCTGCGAACAAAAAACAATAAATAAATACAAATGCGGAAGGCTGTGAAAGCCCCTGCAGGAATCTTTCAGCTGAGATGCTTTAAATATCAGCCAGCAGCCCTGAGCTTCCGTTTCACAGCTTTAACAGCTGAAACCATTCCCAGACTGAGTTCATGAAAATGGATATCATGAGATTGCAAGCTGTCGACCTTTAAAAACAATAAAGTCACAGGGTGTAAATATTTCATCACTGAATTATTACTGCATCTCTTTGAAAATATATGAGGGTAACACTTTACACTGTGTCTCGAATGACTGTGTACTTACACATAATTACTATGTTATCATGCATAGTAGCTATTGTACAATTGTGTACTTACATATATCGGGCAAAAAGTACATTGTGACTGTGCACACATAATATCATGTGTAAGTACAAATACACAGTCAATAGAGGCACAATGTAGTTATTCTGCATCTCTTTGAAAAGGTATTAGCAATTGAGAAACAGTGCAGCATGGTAGTCTTTCAGTCCTGGACCTCAAGGTCTCATCTTATCATAGTTCTGTTCAGAGTTCTTAAAGTACTGACAGGACTTCAGTCCCATTTACCCAAATATGTGTAAAAAAAACTAATGTTTGTCCTGTTCTCAAGTGTTAAGGAGTTCCTTTCTGAATTACATAAATTAATTTTGCATTCTTCAGCTCAGCAAAAATAATTCAAGACTGAAAGGTTAAGGTTTGAACCTGCCCTGATACTTCAGCCTGTGCAATTATGCAGACATCAAAACAGCAAATCCACTAAACATTCACAAGCATGTTTCCAGGAGGAGTCGATCCTAATAAACCCAGCCGCTTACCACTACTCAGTCTATTATATAACAGCTCAATCAGAGTCGTGCAGCTGAACTGTCAATTCAAAAATACTTGAATAAGCTGCAGAGCACGTTTTCCTGACCTGGCCCTCAAAGACACTTCATCACTAGCATTGTGTGTGAGGCTTTAACACAAGAAGAAGAAGAAGAAGAAGAAGAAGAAGAAGAAGAAGAAGAAGAAGAAGAAGAAGAAGAAGAAGAAGAAGAAGATGATTTCCCTCAACTCTTGAATAATTATACAAGGCTGACACAGATTCTTGTTCAATACTACAGATTTCAAGTGTGACGTTGTCAGATTTCAACAAATGCTGTGATGTGATTTATTGCTTTTGGCTAGCTTGGAGTGTGGGGTGAATACACATAGAACAACAGAAGAAGTAACAGCACAATATCTTGACAAGGCAACATCTACCACCAGGCTGGGATTTGCGCTCAAACACGTTCTTAGCACTTATTATTGTGTGTGTCGAAAATGAGCAATTGTACCTGTGAAACGACTCCCCAAACCTGAAAGCTTACAAATCAACGACAGCACTTCTAAAAGGAAGGGACAGATTTAATGAGACCTCCCTCTGCCAACCCCAGCAGGATATTAGCCTATGGGTTTGAGTTGAGGACTGAGCAAGGATCTTTATTCCAAACCCCATCTTAGCCAAGACAAGCCAGTTCAATCCCTTGTGCTCCTCTCCCTGCCAGCTGTGACAAAATGAATAAACAGATAAAAGATAAGATGTGCCTTCTTCACATGTGTGCAAGATGCAACGCATCACGCATATCTCAAGAAAATTAGATTTGTTTTCATAGACCTTTTTTTTTAAATCCAGTTATCTCAGGTAACACTTTGTGTCTCTGATGTTTTTGCAGGATATAACCACAACCTTAACTCCCTAACCCTAACCCTTTTCTGATATATTTGCGTATTTACATCTATCGTGAAAAAAACACATTTACACATTAAGTACATTGTAACTATGCATAATAACATTGCAATTATGTGTAAGTACACATGTATTTACTAAGTGACTACTCTCTAACACACAGTAAAGTGTTAATGAATGTAGTGTAAAATATGTAATATGTAGTCCTGTTGTCTAGTGTAAGCTTTAATAAATAATCTACCACTTGAGTTTCCTGACTGAACCCCTGTTCTTGGAATACGGACAGAGAACACTTCTGAAGTGTTCTGGCATTCTGTTAATGTATCAGCAGCTACAGGTTCTAAATACTGCTTGGAATGCATTGTTACTGAGACACATAAAACATCAGTTCTCTCCTGACTATTTAAGACACTTGTTTACTGATGTGGTGTATTGTTTTACAGTGAAATGGATGCTTCTGTCTTTTATAAAATACGGACAGTAGTTGAGAAATATATTATATTCAGAACATGTTCCTGCCGCAGCTTTATCAATTGCAAACATAATTAAAGTGAGATCATTGTAGACACAATGTGGGGAAGTAGTGGCGAGACATGCTGAAGTGTTATTGCAGCTATTAAAGTCACTGACGTTAACAAGCGCGCTATTAGAGTAATGACATGAGGATGCTTTAGACTTGAGACAAAGGGGCTGAGGTTCCAGTGATGACACACTATGTTATTAGAAAGATTTACTGCAGCAATCATAAACTTAATATACTGTACATAGATTAACAACAATAACTGTAAACCTCTTTCATATGCCCACTAATTAGCAGGTAACAACCATTCAACCAGTGACTGAACACAAGTCTTCAGTTTGTAACTTTGAAGATACAAATCTCCATTTTAATTGAAAGTGTACTTTTGTGTACATAATGTTTATTTGTTGTTTATAAATTTAAAAAAAACATTGTAGCTGATTAAATTCTTTCAGATATTGTATCCAGCTGGATTTTCAAAGATGCCCATCTTCATTTTCAGATCTTCCATGAATGGAAGCATTACCAACATTACCAGCATTCAATATGCAATGTACGTCTATAGAAATGAATGCAGTAGAACATGTATGGTGACATTATAAGTAGGCATTTCAAGGCTCAGTCTGTACAGAGAGACCAAACCATCAGTGCTCCTTACTATATGGTCTTCAATGGCAAAGATACTGTAGGGGCAATGCATGGCTTCTGCACTATGCTGCAGTGGTAGCACTAGGGTTGTAGGACTACAGTGGTGACATTTCTCCAATTACATCGTATTGGTAAGAACCAATTGCAACACTGAAGTACCCTATCTGTGCTAGTGTGCTACCATATTATAACCATGGTGCCATATTTCTTCCAATCCATCTGGTTGCCTTTTTTGGTATTGCTGTGGCTGGTAGCGTTTCCTTGGGGTAGTACACTGGAATTGTTATAGAAAAAGTACATTTCTGACCAGTCAAGCTCTGGTTAACCAGCTATTTGTTTGTCATACAGTTTGTTGCACCAACAATCCAATAAGTGACAGTGGATCTGTAAATACATTATTCAAAGACTGTAATGCAAAGTGTTCATATTCTCTGTGAAAATGCTGCACTTTCCAAGTTTGCATTGATTTGGGCATAGGTTATGGTGGCTTTTTGCCACTGATTGAATTAGGAAAATTAGGATAATTAACATTATAAAAAAAAGAGACACTGCAAAGCCAATGATCCATTTTTCTCCATTATAAAATGTATTCATACATACTGCATACTTGTTTTATCTCTGAAATTGCGAGGTTATCGCTAGCGGCTACCTTTACATGTGAAAACTCACTTAAACAGAGTGGAGCGTTGTCTCCAGCAGTTCAGATGAAATCTGTAGTGCCGAGCTATAGTATGAGATGCATTGCAGTACACTGCTGTGAGGAGGTTAAAGATGGTTTCAGAAATTATAAACATACTCCTCTTTTCTTGAGGCAAAAGACAGTAACACCCCATCTCCCAATTACTCGACTCTGTGTTCCTTGAGGCCATGGTGATACAGCTTTAAGAGGACATGCAGACAGAGCACCAGAAATCCAAAGCCTTTGAGGACATTAGTCCTGTCTGAGCAGTCAAGCACAACATGTCTCCTAATGCTGCTTCCTGTGTACATCGCATTGTAGCAAATAAACACAAGTGCTTGATTGAAGTACTCATGCTAAATCACACAGCTTTCTAATACCCCATTCACTTTACCTAAATAAGGTTCAATACATTTTGAAAACGGAATTGTCAGCGACATGAACCGCAGCCGGGTGGTTTCAGCGTGTCGTTCGCGCATCATTGAGGTTGTGTCATGGGGGTCCATGAAAACCCCTCTCTGCCACCCAGACTGGCAGGAATGGGCATCACCCAGTTATGAATAAAGATCAGCTGCAGAACAGGGAATCGCAAACATGTTTCTGAGGAGCAAGAAAATAGCTTTTAAGAAAAAAAAAGTGCAAACAGGGGGGGAAAAAATGTGTTTATGAGCCACATTTTTAGCAAAACTCGACATCGTTATAAATGCATTTTTGAAACTGTGGTTTGACTCATGATTGGCAAAACTAAAAGATTATGTTTCTAAAGCAATGTTCTGTCAAGGTGTTTACATTTTCTAATGGCCAGGATGTGCTGCCAGACTGGAAAGTATAGGCAGTTAAACTGGAAAGATTTAGCTCATCCCAGCCAGGAACAAAAAAATGTTTTGAACGGCTGCAAAAGGTCAGAGATCGGTCGTCATCACATGATCCGGATGGCATTTAATTGATTGTTCCATGCTCCCTGTCATCCTGGTATATTTTCAGCAGTCTAAATGACATTTCTCCGATGAATCACTGGACTATATGAGAGATCTGCTTGAGCTGCTACTGTATGAAACCTCCATTGACACACATCTTAGAAAAAAAGAAAAGGTCTGATGTAAGCATGACGTGCATGGCATCTTTGATTCATACCCAAGGGCAATCAGCCACTTTGTGGCCTTAGGGACGCAAACTATACTAGCTTTAGTAACTATTAAATTATCCAAGAAACCCTACAAGGGACTTTTAAAAGAAGCACATGGTATAGCAAGCGTGTCTTTTCTGCTTAAACAATGCACGGTATTGTATTTGGTACTATACTGTCTGTAACTGGGATTACATTTCAATTATCAATTATATTTGGTTTTATTTTTAAAAGAAAATCCCAGTTTGGTAGAACGTTATTTCAGAATGGCACAGTCTATGTCAACAGCCGATATAAGATGTATTCAGAAAGTGCTTCACTAGCTTCAAGCACTTGGCAATAAAATCAGCTGTAATTCTAAAAGAACCTGTAAGTTACGATGAACAAACATTTTGTTCCATGTTGCCGCAGTTTCCACCACATAAACTTTCATATTTGATTTGCAATAATTTGCTTGCTCGAAACAGAATCCGTGACTAATGAAAATGATTATGTGAATAAGTGATGTGACAAGTAATTGTGTCTGTACAGAAGGGCATGGTTATGATTACCCATTCAATCCAGCCAAGGGTGTCATTTATCATCATCCACAACCCCCCAATGCGAGAAAACAAATGTCAATGACCCAGGTACCATTTTATCAGCTTATTCCATTGTTACGCTTTGAGTTTTTAGACTAATTCTATAAGGGCTCTTGTTTAAATGTACAATTTCTCATGGATTAACTGGTGTGCAGCTGCTGAAAGAAATTATCCATGCAGCAGGGAGCATTGATGCACAATAAAGCCAGTTCTCTCTGTCACACAGTAGGGGTCTCCATATTAAACTATAGACACCCCCAACCCCTTAAACCCTTTGCATTGTTGGGAGTTCAGACCCAAACGACAATACAATGTAAACAATCTGAAAAGGGTCCGACATCTACTAGAACAAGGCCTTTTACAGAACAACAAAGGCATTATTTACAGTTTTAAATGGATGAGTGCAGGATCAGAAGTAGGCATCTCAGATAATGAACAGTAAATGATGTCATTTCAAGCTGTAAATCTGACCTTATTATATCTATGCAAACTGATCATTAGCTTTGCAGTTGTTATGTGATTTATGAAGAGCGTTCCTCTTTAAAAGGGTCTTAACCTTCCTGATGTGCTTCATTCGTTCACGTCTAGTGGTTAGGCCATCATCAGCCCGTCGATGCCTCAGCTGAAGGAATTACCAATGCCAAACACTCTACTCGTGAATCACGAGGCATTTTTTCTCAGCGTGTTCACTGTTTATCACGCTGGCTTGTTTTATTCTGAGAGACTGCAGACAGGCCTCCTCAGTGGTCCAGACTAAATATTTTACATAAATGAGAAAATAGCCCCGTCTTTGTCCCTCTGCTGCGTCTCTGTCCCTCCTGAGATCTCACCTAGAATTGTTTGATGATAAAGCATGTTCCGGAACATCTCTCCACAGGCATAACAAATGGCCATTTGGTTTTAGAACACTGTTACTGTATACTTACACAAATCTACGGACAACCAATAATGGTGCATCCCGGTATATATATAGTGATTTCACTTGTTATAATACATGGGTTGCTTACTTTACTGTTTCTAGTCTGTGTGGTCTGTTACGGTTTTGTTTTTTAAATAACCTGGGTGGACGGATTTCTATGAATTTCTTCAGCACTTTCAAAGCTCAGAATTCAGTGCAGGCTGTATAAAAATGAATTTGCTGTAGTTGTACTCTGCTGGGAAGAAATTCAGCATCCGTCCTGGATATTGCTGGAGAAATGCGACACACGTTACATTAACTGATCCCCAAATGCAGTTTAATCTCCTATAAATGTTCTGTAGAGTTCACAAGTTCCCTTTGTATTAGGATCCCACCTGACACCACTCAGAGTTTGAGTTTCATTTTTCGAGTTGCATAGGGAGTGAATCTGAATTGGGGTGGCAGGGTGAATGGGTTTCACAGGACCCAGTGTGAAAATAAAATATGGGAAACTGAAAGATCTACAGCAAAATGATAAGGTCTGGCAAGGACAGCTGCTTTAAAGCCTTGGTTATTCCTTTAACGCTGGATTAATTTACATTAATATTAGTACAATCTGTGGACAGCACACAGTGCCATTGGTGGACAAAGATAGTAACTGCCATCATTATCTCCAAGGGGAAGCCACATTTCAGGCATATTTTTGGTGGCAACTGGCTCTTGAAGTAAAGGGATTGCAACACTGAGTTTGAATTTCACGTGATGTGGTTGTGCAGATTCAAAGGCCTGGTTCAATCGTTCATTCACCAGCCTGTCTGGTAGGGTACCTTCTGAAGGGGTGCTCTGTGATGATGTGTAACTTCACTGCGATCACTGAATGGAATCAGTAGAGGTTTGGCAAGATGTGGTGGCACATAGAATGCAGCAAGGCACTTGGAAAAAGCAGGGAAGCTGGAAATCTGTGATCAAATAGAGAAATCAGATTTCAAACGAATAGTCCCTCATACACAAGATGCAGGCAGAGGTTGTTAAAAAAAAAGAAAAGTCCCAGGGCACAGATGTTGAATCAAAACCTATTTTGTAAAGCTTAGATGTGTAAATATCACTCCTAAAAACAAACAAAAAAGACTTTTGTAATTGAAGTTACCATTGCTTGATATGTCTGTGATTGGGGTCAAGTGTTTTCTTCACCTTGGCTCAACGAGCATAGCAGATTGGGATGTTGTTTAATGAGTATACTGTAGCAGCCTGCTCCAGCACAAAGCAGAGCAGTGCTGTCAAGCTCCTCATAACATATTTACAGCTGCACACTTTGTGGAGCTCGGGAGAAAACACAACATCATAACATACCGGGTGATCCAGCACTACAAGAGAATGAGGAACAGTGAGCACAAGGCATCCTCTAAGCATGCTCACCAAAATGCTGTCCAAAACTGACAAACCAGAACTGGTCATCCATATTGTCAGTTTCCTTGTGATATCTGAGTCACTTTTTAAGAAGAAACCGTTTGAGCAATTTCTTGTGTACCTCAAAGGGTTAAGCTAATAGAAGTTCTGTGAAATCCCTGTGTCCCACAACAACATTCAAAATGTAATCCAATCTCTGTGTAATTAAGGCTGTAGCCAAATACTCTACATACCCAAAAGCTTCCTGATCAGATGTGAGAGCTACAATCCCCTGATCCCTGTTTAGAAGGATCTGTTTTACAAACCTGCTAGTTTTGACTTTGCAATCGTATTTGCTTTCAATAAATCTGATCTTTTCCACGGCTGGGCTGAATATTTCTAAAGTGGTGAATAAGCAGCACCATTAAGAATAATCTGAATGAATGAATTGTGAATTTCAAGTACTCTTAATTTGAATCAAAAGTAAGTTCTCTTTTGTTCTGGAACACTGTATTAGCTGAATGATTGAAGTAGTAGTAGTAGTAGTAGTAGGGATCTGGGAACACTAGATCCATTTGATAAATGTAACTGTGCGTAAGCAGAAAGACCTGTTCAGACCTCTCAAACTGGGATTTAGTTTAATCCACGCTGGCTGATATGAAATCTGATAAAAAAAGGAAAGTATCAGATGGTTTTATGTAAACGCTGCCAGGTTTTTTCACAGTACAGGGTCTGCAGTAATAGAGCAATGCCTAAATTACTGGAAGGACACCAAAAATGAACACCAGTTATCATAAGTATCAGTGGATAACACTGAGTCCAGTTTTACCACCCTTATACCCTTACCTGTCCCTTACTCCATTTCTGGTAACCTTTCATATTTCATACAATATTTATAAAACAAATCCCTAACCTAAAGCATGACGTGTTTTTGTGGTCACAGTTTTTGGACCCTGTAGCGTTCACATGTCCCTGAATAGACGTGACGTGGTTGTGGTTGCTTTATGGCAGGATAACCTTTACTAAGAGACTACCTTGAGTCATCAAGGTAGAAAAAAAACATCCTGTCTGTCCAATGCATGACCTTAAAAATGATTGGCTCCAGCTAGGGAGCAGATGGGTTTGAAAAGCTGTGTTCTCCAGCAGTGCCATTTCTCACCTTGATTAGCATTTATCCAAATGAACTCAATCCAGTCTACCCCACCAGCTAACCACCAGACAACAAGGAAAGAAAAATGCTCTCAAACTGATATGACCTTGCAGCACAACGAAGAAAAAAAAACAAAAACAGAAAATAGTGGGAAATTCACAGGTGGATAATTTACCTTTTTAAACTTCAGCCGCATAATCCCGGCTGTGAATGGGAGATGCTAATTGACATTAGAAATGTGTACAGCAAGTCTAATGGCTCCCTGGTGCTTTACCTATGAAGCTCAGTGTCCATAACTGCTTCTTGTGCCGTGGTCGAGTTTTATATGACTAGTCGCAGTCAGATATTAAAACCTAAATAAGAGCAGAGTAGTAATTTAGAACGAGCCATTCAGTGCTGGTGCTGTTCCTCTGCTGCTTCATTGTATTAATGAATAAATAAATACATACATAAATAACAAGCTGGCGTTCCAAAATTAAATTTCACACTCGGCAAAAAAATGAAAGAAAAATGCTTGGTTTAATTTGTTTATCCTTGGATTTGCATACCATGTGCAGATTTAGTAAGTATTAGCCTAAATTTACGACACTATTAACAATTCCCCTGGGGCACGCGCTGATTTAGAGTCGGTGCACATCCAAAGGTGATATCAGTGAATGGACATTTATATCCACTCTGATAACTAACACCCGACCCAAGGCTGTATGCCGATCACTACTGATTTACCCAGCGTTTCCTTACTGCGGCACCCAGTTAGGCTGTGTATCACACTGATGTTACAGATTCTGACCCCTAGCGGGGAGCTAGGCTGTGTATCACACTGACGTTACAGATTCTGACCCCTAGCGGGGAGCTAGGCTGTGTATCACACTGACGTTACAGATTCTGACCCCTAGCGGGGAGTTAGGCTGTGTATCACACTGACGTTACAGATTCTGACCCCTAGCGGGGAGCTAGGCTGTGTATCACACTGACGTTACAGATTCTGACCCCTAGCGGGGAGCTAGGCTGTGTATCACACTGACGTTACAGATTCTGATCTGACATCTAGCAGAGGTTAAGACACTCGCTTTGTGCATGATCTCGGCTTGGACAGCATCCTCCAGAAATCCCCTCCAAGAGAGCTCAACTCATTTAAAATCATGAATTAAATCATGCGACAGAATAACGAGCTGCATGAGCATGGGAAAAAAGCTATGAGGTGTACCACAGAAAACCTTATAAGTAAAGTAAAAAAGTGAAGATGCTCTGAATGAAGGATTCAGCTATAATGACTTTGGTTTCCAGATAGTGGAGGAAGATTTATCAGAGTGAATATTGAAATAAGGCCTCCGCGTTAGTGCAGTTAATCTTCTTTAAGGCCAACATTTCTGCCCAATGTTGACCTTTGTGCAAATGGAGCCTTTCATTTATGATTTAGAGAAATGAAGGCATCCATATCCCTCGCCCTGTAAAGATGAATATTAATGTGCAATGATGTATTTCTCTGCTTCTGCACATAACTGGGATTCCAATTTACGGCATCTTAATTAAACTGATACATTGATACAGAAGCATTGGTCTGCTAGTTAGAGTATCTGAACCAACACGGCTTCTCTGATTATGTGTATGGCTCTGCTAGATGGAATGCATGGGTTGTATTGTATCATATATGCAGTATAGTATATTACAATGTATGTAAGTTATTCTGCATTATATATATATATATATATATATATATATATATATATATATATATATATATATATATATATATATATATATATATATATATATGCCATACACAGTATAACAAAACATATTTCAAGTCCAGCCTCCAGTGCAAGTCATTTGACATCGTTGTGTCACAGTCCTAGCCCAGCTGTTTGTCAGTCACCCAAAACAATTAGGCGTCTTAAATGTATGCAAAATTGCTTATGTGCCAAGCCATCTTGCAGTCTCAGTGGGCACTCTTTTGGGCATGAAACAAATAGCTTCCTGTGCTTCTCCTGCCCTGCGGATGAACTGAAGAACGCTGCAGTCTCCAGTTGTTTCATGCCTGCACCGCTCAAGCGCATCACAAAAAGGCCACCTGGGTTTTTCTCTGTGAATTAAGGATGCAAAGCCCAGTGTTCTGCATTTTTAAGTAAAAGCGAGCGATAGAGAGAGAGAGAGAGAGGCTAAACGCAGCTATTCCCTCAGTCTGCAATAGCCACTTTCTTCTACATCCCCAAAGAAACAAACATAATGCAATTCAACCCAGAGCTATTAAACCAACTGCAGTAGGGATTTCAAATGGAAAGCGTAACCAGGACAATGTCCTCGTGGTAGAAAACCCCAGGCCCTTTCCACTGGATTAGGAATAAATAGTTTAAGTGCATACAGGCCTTTTGTTTCCCTCGCCGAATAAGACAGGCCTGCCAGCCAAAACCTTGCTCTGAATGTGCTTTTATTAGCTTTTTACTGCTCTTTATAAAACACTCTGCAACTTCATTTTAGCCCATCGGTTTCATCCGCTACTGAGCAGAGGTAATGCAGCAGCTCAGGGCTGAGGAGAAAGCCTTTGTTATACAAGCCAAAAACACAGAACAGCCACAGAATTACCTGGCCAAAGGCATAGTGGAAAATTACAGTGCACATCAAGTTCAATCTGCCCCGAAAAAGCTTCAGACTTTAAAGTGTGCTTAGTAATGCCCTATCCACACCACCTATATCAAGTGATAAACAAGCTTTGAAAGCATTTGATTGCCGTGAAGTTCTTTCAGAATTAACCTTTTCAAAATGTGTAAGTAGTACACTGTATAAGTGGTGTGCAGTAAAGATGGTCTTTTGCCTTTTAAGGGGTAATGGATTGCCTTTGATTGTAATGAGAATGCAGCAGAACTAAATAAACCATATACCTTATAATAAATTTTAACAAACACTGTTGCATTTAGAAATATTGCTCGCCATAGCAAATGCCAGCCTCTCCTGCACTGCTAAAAACGTTGCCTCCTTTGTGCAATGAATTGCAAGGAACTCTGGAAAGAATATTAACTATGGTAATAAGGTAGCATACTGTAGTTACAGTAAGCAAGCAATTTACCTTCAGTTTTGATTAATACCTTCATTGCCTATGTACTGTACAACCCTTAGATGTATACACAATGATATCCTCTGGGTCAATGAGAGTCTGTGGGAAAGTGGCTGCAGGAATTCACAAGGGTAATAGGAGCCCAGGCTTCATTCCTATTTGCCATATTGCATTACCTAACCCCCAGCATTCTACCTGCTAGGCAGACACAGCCCGGACAGTCAGCATGGGAAGATTTGTATACCACTTCTGCCACTTTCCTTGTGATGTGTTTGATCAACAATCAGATGGTAACAATTTCTACAGCTCAACTGGCATGCATACTGCAGATAGTCACCCCACGCACATGCACATAGTAAAGGAAGTGTTCCCTGCCTCTAGCTTATTTCTGGTGCAAACTCAGCAGAATGCTTATCTGTAGATTTCTCCCCAGCAGGAATGTGGTCAATATTTATATCTTCAGCACAGAGAACCGACAATCAGCAAGATTAATTGGCAAGGATGCTTCTGAAACACTTTAGAAATGGAGGTGCTTTTTCCTTGGATATTTTCTGGGCCACATGAGTTCATTTTCTAATTATGTTTTTTGCTCCATATATAATACAGTCCTTCTTACAGATTCTTATTGCATATAGTTTGATATGTAACTAAACTAGAAACATGCACATGTGCAAAACCTTCCTTTCTCCAGTACAGCAGTTCTTAACATTCATGTTTTTCAACATAATATTTAAGTTTTATCATGTAAATGCAGCATACTAAAAAACTTAAAGGGTACATAAGAACCTTTTTATTTTATTGTGTTACATGTTTCCATGAGTTGCTACAACTGTTTAAGTAAGGTGTGTGTATTGTTTTATTTTTTTACATTTTGACCACTATTTTAAACTTTTAAAGTGCATTCCCTGCCTCAAGATGGCTTCTCATGTACCATGGACCTCTCAGAACTACATTTCCCAACATCCTCCTGCTCACATATGTAACTCAGATGGATTTACCAGTGAGCAGGAGGATGATGGGAAATGTAGTTCTGAGAGGTCCATGGTACATGGAAAGCCACACACATGGGAACATGTAACACAATAAAATAAAAAGGTCCTTATGTACACTTTGATTGACAGACAGTGCAAGGCAGTAGGGAGAATTAAAAAAATTCTTGAACATCTTTCAACAATGAAACATACTGTAGTTCGTAACAATGTAAATACACTGCATTGAATTGCAATAAAATATGAACAATTATCCTAAAATCCTCATAATAGATGCCTGGGTGTACTGTAGGAAACTAAGCAAACTGACCTTTTAATGCAAAATGCATTGCAGTTAATCGGAAGCACTCCTATATATATATATATATATATATATATATATATATATATATATATATATATATATATATATATATATATACTATACTATGTGAGAAAAAGAGGGCTCAAACACCAGAGGACTATTTTTAATAGATTGAGTGTTGTATTTTGAAAATGCATTGGTCAGAGAACACTTTGAACTGGTAAAAGTCATCGTTCGATTTCTTTTTTTTTTTCCAAAAGCCCTGAGCTCCGGCTCTTGATCTGTTGTAAGCACGTCCTCCTGCGACATGACAATGTCAGTGATGATAATGGCACCGTAGGACAGCACGTTGATTAGGAAGAAACTGCAACACAACCCTGATTGCATTCTCCTTAGCACTGCGTGTTTAAAAAAAAAAAAAAAAACAGGGCTTCTTTCCAAAAGCTTGCCTTTTGGGATAAGCAGGCAGATATGTGTCATTGTACTGTATCAATAGCCCTCTGTCTGCTCAGCTGTCATATGAATATTTATGACACACTGGGGTTCTCCAGTGCTTGGTTTAAGACCTGTTGTGAGGGACCCTGTGTGTGTGTGTGTGTGTGTGTGTGTGTGTGTGTGTGTTGTGATCTCTTTCTTCTCTGAAATGGTCATCAGTATTGGGCAGCGTGCCGCAGGATTACACAGGTTTAACCCTTTCTTTTCCGACCGCAGAGGAAGTGGCCTGTATTAAATCTGCAGTGAGTCAGTGACTTAAACGTTGGGTTTAAATACCTCAAGGGATGTGCATCCCTTTTTCTTTGTCCCCTATTAATGGGGAGATCTCAACACAAGTTAGCGGTTTCAGGGTCGGTGCTGTTTGGCAGATGTCTATCAGAGTAGTTTGTTGAGTTTGTTTTAGTACTTGTATTGTAAATATTTTTGATAGAGTTTTCTATATTTATGCTTTCGATAACCTGGGGTGATGAGTGTTTTGGCTAATGCCTTCATCAGTGCTGTGTCTAATGCCTTCATCAGTGCTGTGTCTAATGCCTTCATCAGTGCTTTGTCTAGTGCCTTCTTTAGTGTACTGTTGCTTGAAGTGCATGATGTCATGCAAGGATGGTGTGAATCCAGCTAGCACCAAACTTACATTTCCATTAACACTCCACGCGGTTAGGAGGTTAAAGGGGATGTCATAGTCTGCCTCATTGTGCTCCAGCAACCCCTATTGGTCAGGTGTGCGATGAGTCCAGTCAGACACATCCCTGAGCAGAGCCCTCGCCTCCAGGGTTCAGTAGCTTGGTAACATCCATTGTTTAGAACTGGCAGGCGACAGCTGGAACCTCTCCTGCAAATGGGCATGCCACAGAGGCAAACGTTACAACCTACAATACTGCATATGCTGTATTGTGCATCAGTGATTAAACCTGATTGCAGGGTGCAGGATGTTTAATTACATTAGCAGCATGTTTAGCACCTTTTTATGTACTCTAATCAGAACTTTTGAATTTACCAACATTGAAGGTTTCGTATTACCCTGCTCCTTATTAGTTTATTGAATTGCTCTTTGGGAATCTTTAATGCAACAGAGTGGCTTCTGACAATATGCTGGGGCTTTGCCAAGAACACTATTTCATACACAGCAGAGCCAGCTGGGGCTCTGGGGCAAACAGGGCTCAATCCTGCTTAGATTTTGAAATCTGATGAGATTCAAGGTAGCTATATTATAGACAAGGTAGCTATAGACAAGAAGAACCGTGTCCCAAATATCTGAGACTCATCTTGATGAAGACAGCATGTTTTGAAGCAGCAGGTCCTGCTAGCATGTTTGCCTCAAGTCTAGTGAAGCTAAACCTGGCAAACAGCTTGTACAACCACAAACTGACTTTGATACAGAGGGTGGCCCAAGAGCACTTAGTGTCAACACAGTGTGCTTAAATTCCAAGGTATCCAAGGTTACGCCATTATGGCAGCCAATCAAAGCTGCATTAAATTCCCAATGGGTTATAACATAGCTGTCAAGAGGCCAGTAAGAAAACGGTCCAATTACGTTAGCTCATCATCGCAAAAGGGCAATTAATCCATCCTGGGACACCATCAAGGTTAATATCTAATTAAAATTAGCAACAGCTCGAATATCTATTAGAAGATGCAGGGTCTGCATATTGACTTTTCTTAGCATGATATCTCATTATGGAAAGGTGTGCAGTGTGACCTTTGTATAGGAAAAATCAATTTAAAAAGGAAATTGAGGGCAAAAGTACATTTTTACATGAAGATTATTCTTCTGTGTAGAAAAGTCTATAAGGTCAGTCCTGTTATCGCTTAATATGCGACTGCTCCTGTGATATCAGCCCATGTCAGATATTATAGACTACTCAGGATCTTTCAACCAATCAGAACGCACGTTTAGCCTTCTGCACTCCACGACACATCTCAGAGGTGCCACTTTCAGTTTTTACCGGGATGAATTCTCCGTATCAGAACGGTTGACGTCACCTGCTTTAAAAAATCATACCACCTCTCAGAGTGCAAAGTCCATTCAAAATGATGACGTCACAATCAGCCGTGTACCTCAGCCACTTCTCCTCATCCACCTCTTCCCTCGACAACGGATGAAATAAAAGTTAGTAATGATAATAAAAACAAATACAGCTGGATTTTTAACTTGTGTATTAATAATTAAGCAGTATATAATAGATTTATAGGACTGTCTGTGTGCGAGTTATATCAGCACTCACTTAAACTGACCTTGGCCTTCAGTATCAGTCCGTTCACTTTTAGTTGTTCTGATATTCCACCATACACAGACGTTCGCTGTCCTATAACCGATAATAACCATTAGATAACTGGCCAATACTTTTCAAGTCATTAGAGCTCGTCTGGTCTCCAAAAGGGAGGGGCATCCAGGAAGGAGCTTAGGCCATCATTAAGGCTACAAGCCATTGATCTGCAGTGTTCTAACAATCACAGCCATTCGTTTAATCTGTCACCGGGTTTCTTTTGCAACAACAAGCACTAAATTCCTCTGAAATGACCTATCAGGCTCTCCAAGACTTACCGTTTGTCTTCCCTTAATTGTAGCCTGTTACCAGAAGGTCATTTTCTGAGATACGCTCTAAAGGGTTTAGAGCTGGTGAATTCTAAAGATAATCTTATGTTAATGTATCCGTAGATTGATCTACAGAACAAGTGATAAATACTCAAACTGGAGACAAGTACAAGAAAATAGTATGACTGGTTCGGTTTAATAGTTAAAGACCTAAATTTGACATAATCCCAAATCAAAGCACATGACAATATAGGACCACATTATGGATCGTTATTCAAAGAATAAACAGGATACTAAATGCTCCAGCAGGTAGTTCCTGGTTTATCAGACGGTATTTGTACACATCGTCCATACACGGGTCACTGGAGCCCTCAGTACACTGAGGGTTATATGCTGCTGTACAGAATTCAGCACGCACAGAATTCAGTGCAGTGTGCGCTATTGCAGACTGGTATCATAAAATCAATTCCAGAAGCTGCTTTCCATTAACAGCAATGTCGAAGCCGTCTGTAGGGGAAAGATACAATGGCGAAAGAGGTTAAGACTTTCGGTGGGGAGCCTTTTTTTAAATTGAAATGTGCATTATGCATGTGAATGTTGTACAATTCATACAGAGAGCAAGAAAAGGGTTTTCTAGTACTTGTTCCATTTCCTTCTTTGTTTTTTTTTTTATTTTGTGTTATTTATTTAGTAGTTTAAATATTTAAAAAAAGATTTTGACTATTAACAAGAAAAAAACATTATTAAAATATTAGCTTTTTTATATTACCATATTTATCTCTTTGCCTGCACCCTCACTCACAATCTCTGATATTTGTGCTGAAAGCAATCCTGGGAAAGCATATTCTCCACCAGTATACTGGGTGATTATTAGCAAGTACTTATGGCTGTTCTGCAGTCTGTAGTATCAAAGCAGGCATGGCAGGCTGATGACGCTGGGTGCACCATGGAAAGCAAATACAAGGTGTTATCACAGGTGGGTGTTGCGGGTACCTCCTGTTGCACTGCAGCATGAAAATGAACGCTGTCAGCCCTAATCTTGCAGTCCCAAGTGTCTCTATCAAAAGCAGATAACTGCACCTGCACTGCCCCCATCAAGTTCCCCCAAGCAGAATCTGTGCTTTTCTGTGTGCTTGGAGTGTGTGATCTGAGGCTTTGTTATTTGTCTAGTAGAAAGCATCGCTGATTGGTCGTGGATATGGATTGCTATTGCTCTGTCCCAAAAAATGTAACTGCACCTTGGACTAGACAACACTACTACATTATACATACAGTGCTCCCCTTTAAGGTGGCCCATTATACTGAGGAACAGGTTATAAGGAAGTATGGTCATGGCTCCCATTGCCCCATAATGCCATTACACTACCACTAGTATTCTCATTATAAGGCGGAACACAAACAGCATGGTCTCTTAACTATGGCTCCCAACTACAGCATTATAAAGGGAGACCACCGTAGTTTGAGCTTCATTCTTTGACCATTGGACTCAGCTTTCAAGGTACCCCTGCCCACAAATTAGCATCCAGATAAGTGGAGAAGCCATGGGCAGGGGTGAAGGATAATTACCCTCCCTGCTAGACGAATCCAAAAAGCAGGTGGAGGCTGGGGAGGAGGAGGCGAACTCTGGCGCACAGCAGGGACTGACAATTTGATCTGGTATTGGAAGCGCCTAAAATGTGCTTGATGTTTATTAGTGATTTGATCTGAGGTTAAAAGTGAGTTCCCTGCCTGAACCACCGCTTTGCTTAATTTCTGTGAAAGCAATTGTTGAACAAATATGTGCCATAGATACCATACTATCTTTCCATCCAAATGATTGAGAGACCAACGGCGAAAAGGTCGCTCCAAATAAATGAAGATGGGATAATATCTGCAGAATGCGTTTTACAGCTCATAATGCTATGGGTTTATGAGGGTGTTAATAGAGTGATAGTTGTGTGAGGGGAGGAGCAGCTGATTCAGTTTTCCATCGGTGTGCTTGCGCTGGCAATCAATACTAATCCTCCGATCCCTCTCGCAGCGTTTCTAGGGCTCACCTGACCCCCATTGATCGTCTCTCCGCGCTCACAAGTGCCGTTTAGATATCTTCATTGTACACCTGTTTTTTTCTTTTCAGCCACTTTCGGGTTGCTGTATTTGAATGGATGGTTTTGGTCTTACTTTGGTTGTAGTTATTGTTTTAATAGTTTTGTTTCCTTTTTTGGTTTCTTAAATACGTGTTAAATAATGCTTAATCTGCTGTATGTTTTACCTTTGCAGCAAGGTGTATCTGTATGAAAAGCCCTCTGTAAATATAATATTGTTGCTGTTGTTGTAGGGGAGGGCTTCTCTTCAGTCAAACACACCCAGAGGAGTGGATGTCACCAGTGTATCTCCCAGGCCGCTCGGAAGCAGAGCCACCTTGGAATCCTCTCAGATGAGATTATTGTCAGTGGAGGAGCTCAGCAGCGTGCCTTCAAAGGACCGCTGTTTTATTGTTAAACAATACCGCGGCAACTGTAAGTAATTAACATATCATACAAATGATTTACCCAGATCCTGAACAGTGCCACCTGTACTGAGATGATAAATAATGGTTTAATGCTAGAAAAGCAACTTCAGGCAAGAGCATTGCATGTTCTCCAATATACTCTGGGGCTGATTCAATGCAAACTTTACCAACCGTGTTGTTTCCCTGTTCTGTGGCTCTATCATTTAAGCTTCTAGACACAGTTGGACATGCCCCAACAAAGCCCTTTATTTGAAATGAAGCTCCGGTGAATCCATGTGTTTGCATTTAATAAATGCCTAATTGAATATATACTGCACTTTATGAAAATATTGACGCACAGGATTCCTTGTGGAGTCCACTTGGCCAGACTTTGGTTTGCTGGAGTTTGCATTGCACCCTTGTGTCTGTTTAGAAAGGTGTCACTCTGAGTGTCAGCAGTTATCTCTAAAAGCTAGGGATGGTTAAAATGGTTAAGTGCACAGTATAGAAGAAATGTGACACATCCATTGATCTCCAGCATTGCTGTCCCAGAGAGACTGATATCATTAGTCCCGGCCACCTTGGGTGACCAGCGGGGGGCCCTTGAGAAGCAGATGTTGCTGATGGGAAAATGGTTTCAAAGCACTTCAGAGACACCGCAGGAGGAGGAGAGCTGCAATGCAGTCTGGGTAAACTGCTGATGGGTAGCTGCTTATCTGGAGGGCGAAGCTTATTGTTTAAAAAGATACAGGGGGATTTGGAAGCGCTGTAAGTATGGCAATTCAGCAATCTGCAGCATCAAAAGTAATCATAGCAGGGCTGTGACATTTCTGCCAGGGCCACAGTGGAAGGTAAATACCACATGTTATCACAGCATCCACCTGTATTTTAATGACCTCATTAGCTGCATAATCAATGAAGAATTTCAGTTAAAATATATTTACCTACATTAAATATGGGTCCTATTTTCCACTGTTCTGTAATGAGGCCCGACTTATTTCATTTATAATTTCCTATATTATGCAGTTATTGTGTCTGTGTCATATTTTCCTTTTACTCTTGAATTACGTACTGTATATTGCCAGCACCCTCACTCACAATCTCTGATTTCTGTGCTGAAAGAAATCCTGGGAAAGCATATTCTCCACCAGTATACTGGGTGATTAGCAAGTAATTATAGCAATTCAGCCAGCTGTAGCATCAAAGCTGATGAGGCTGGGTCCATAGAAAGCAAGTACAGATCTTAATAGCACTTCCCTAATTGACATGGTCATGTAAAGCAATAGTGGCACCCCATACACTCCCTTGTGGTAACGTTTGGTATTTACTAAAGGGGTGGTGACCTCCATCAATCTATTTGAGCTCCAGTTTGCTGAGCTGTTCAAGTAAATGTTCTGTTACATGACAGAACATTCATACACTAAACTCCAGGAGCATATACTGCACAAAACCTAATCTTAACGTTAAATCGCAGTTTTACCCCAGCATTGCAAAATAATGTTCTCTGTTCAACAGATGCAAAAAATGTAATACGTACAGGATGAATTGATAATCACCGGGCTTGGGTCTGGCGAATTCCAATTTATTTTTGTATTTATTTTGTATTATTTTTGTATTTATTGATTTTTTCACCTAATTTACAAGCGGGTCCTGGAAAACAACAATGCATACAAAGACAATTACGATGTACAAGCCACACAATAAAAACATGTGTGGTTCAAACTTAATCAGCAGCACACAGAGATCAAAGAACAGAGTCAATAAGACCAATTAAAAAAAAAAATCAAACTGAGTTCTGCTGCTGGTTCCCTACCGTGAGAAGCTGCTAGTGATTCTGCACATTGTAGGAGACTCGGGCTGATCATTACATCTCCTTATTAATACCCAGCTACCTAATCAATCTGGAGACCGGGCTGATCATTACATCTCCTTATTAATACCCAGCTACCTAATCAATCTGGAGACCGGACTGATCATTACATCTCCTTATTAATACCCAGCTCCCTAATCAATCTGGAGCCTGGACTGATCATTACATCTCGTTATTAATACCCAGCTCCCTAATCAATCTGGAGACCGGACTGATCATTACATCTCCTTATTAATACCCAGCTCCCTAATCAATCTGGAGACCCGGGCTGATCATTACATCTCCTTATTAATACCCAGCTCCCTAATCAATCTGGAGACCGGGCTGATCATTACATCTCCTTATTAATACCCAGCTCCTAATCAATCTGGAGCCTGGACTGATCATTACATCTCGTTATTAATACCCAGCTCCCACGGTCAACCTGGAGACCGGGCTGATCATTGCATCTCCTTATTAATACCCAGCTCCTAATCAATCTGGAGACCCGGGCTGATCATTACATCTCCTTATTAATACCCAGCTCCCTAATCAATCTGGAGACCGGGCTGATCATTACATCTCCTTATTAATACCCAGCTCCCTAATCAATCTGGAGACTGGACTGATCATTACATCTCCTTATTAATACCCAGCTCCCACGGTAACCTGGAGACCCAGGCTGATCATTACATCTCCTTATTAATACCCAGCTCCCTAATCAATCTGGAGACCGGGCTGATCATTACATCTCCTTATTAATACCCAGCTCCCTAATCAATCTGGAGACCGGGCTGATCATTACATCTCCTTATTAATACCCAGCTCCCTAATCAATCTGGAGACCGGGCTGATCATTACATCTCCTTATTAATACCCAGCTCCCTAATCAATCTGGAGACCGGGCTGATCATTACATCTCCTTATTAATACCCAGCTCCCTAATCAATCTGGAGACCGGGCTGATCATTACATCTCGTTATTAATACCCAGCTCCCACGGTAACCTGGAGACCGGGCTGATCATTACATCTCCTTATTAATACCCAGCTCCCTAATCAATCTGGAGACCGGGCTGATCATTACATCTCCTTATTAATACCCAGCTCCCATGGTAACCTGGAGACCGGGCTGATCATTACATCTCGTTATTAATACCCAGCTCCCACGGTAACCTGGAGACCCGAGGCTGTCTTCAAGTCAGTCACTAATGTGCTCAGCGAGGCAGAAGCGTCACAGCTGCTTGCAAAGCATCTGATAAATGATGAGTTTCACTTTTCCATGTTCACGATCCATCTCCGTCATCGCAAAATAATCAGCGGTATCCACTTTCTAATAGGTTCCTGACACATAAGGATGGGTTTGTGTTCAGGGCAAGCATTAAGCATGTTTTTTATTCACGCAGAATAGCCCAGCTGAGATAGATTGTTCCTAGGGCCGAGGTCGAACCCAGGTGTGTGGGACTGAGGCAATAATTCAACACACATCCCCACACTGTTACATTCAAAGGATCTATTACTACGAGATCCTAGAGCTCTCAGGGTGAGTCATCAGTGCAAGTATTTGATAAATGTAAGCACCATAAATATCAATGCTGAAAAACAGCTGCAGTTAATATATACTTTTTAAAGGCATAGTTGTTTTTTTTTAACAATTCAATGCACTTTGCAAGCAAAACCCGTGCATTACGATACAGCATTTGCGATTCAAACATCGATAGCTCTGCAATCTTTGAAGTAACACTTTACATTAAGGGTATCTAATTACTGTGTGTTACATAGTAGATACTTAGTAATTATATGTGTACTTACACATACTACAATGTTATTATGCATAGTTACAATGTACTTAACGTGTAACTCTTTTTGCATGATATAACCCTAACCCTATCCCTAACCCTAACTCTAAACCTACAAAGTTCAAATATATTTGCCTCTAAACTTACAATATGGACCGTATCTTCCTCTGTAATGTAATTTAAATAATTTAGTAAGGTCCTATGTTATGCTGTTATTATGTCTGTTTCATATTTTCTTGAATTGAATATATTGCAAAGTTTAACTTGAACAAAGAGGCATTCACAACACAGTTTAATAAGACTAATAGTAGACAGCTACCTGTCTAAACATAGAATATGATCTGATATGTAGGGTTTATAATAGTCATTTAAGGGGATTCATTCCAGTGATAGACATCCTGCCTTGACTTCATGCTTGGAAATGGAGACAGACTGAGTGATTTTACCCACTAATACAGCTGTTAAACTAACCTTACATCAGTCATTATTATTAATATATTGAGCAACGGCGACTTACAGAAACAAGGGGTGTGAACTACACATCAACAGCAGAGTCACTTCCAGTAACATCTCAACAGAAAGACAGAACACAAGGAGGTTAAGTGACTTGCTCAGGGTCACACAGTGAGAGTGGCTGAGCTGGGATTTCAATGGGGAACCTCCTGATACAAACCCTCCCTTTAACCACTGGACCACACAACCAGTCATGGTTGACTTGTCTCATTTACATTACCATCAAAGGCAAAACTGGCCATTTGTGTGAGCAGCTACAGCCACATGGCGGTGTCAGATCAATACAGAGACACAGCTAACAAGATGAGCTGAGACAGGGGGCAGGCTGAGCACAGCGTTTCAATTGAGGGACTTTGATCCTAAGGCAGGAGTATCAGCGATGATCAGTGCAGCATGGATTCAGCAGAACACTACTGTACTGGACAGCATTAACACATTAATCTGGGAAAAGCAATATGCGTATGCAGTGCTGGAGATGGGAAGTATAGAGTGCATGAGGGATCGTTCTTCTGTAGCGCAACGCAAGGGCAGTGGCCTTCCTTCAACAACGGTTAAGAGCCTTAATCATTCATGGTGGCTTTGGCTGGATAAGTGATAGTAGGGACTGCATAGGTCCCAAGTTTCATCAACTGGAATGCTGTGGATGAGCTGCATTACATTTCGAATGAATAAAAGGAAAAGAAAACAACAGCATTGGTTTATAAAATACAATTTGCTTTTATATAGCGCTTCATCTCAGGGCGTTTTACAAGAAAAAAAAAGCCATTGGCCCATCAATCCAGCTCACAGATGAGCCAAAGCAAACAAATCTGTTTTAAATCGGATGTAAAAGATTCGACTGTGCCAGCATTCCTGGTATGACTTGGGATGGGGTTTTAAAGGCAGGAGTATAGCAACAACTTCCAGGAACTGCCAAAGTTCAGCATTCACTGATCTGAAGGCGAGACTAGGAGCATAAGGTACCAACATTTCCTGTAAATATAAAGACCCCAAACCATGCAGGGCCTTATTAGTAGTCTCGCTCTCAGGATCTCAGTTAGCTGTGCAACGTCTATGAGCTTATATCTGTGTTCTTCTATATCTTTACCTCTGGGAAGTGGTCCATTTACTGATGCCTTCAGTGCATCTGCCTGCAGCAGGCATTGTTCTAGAACAGAACCATTGAGATATACAACTCATTTGCAAGGGAGTCCTGGCAAAAATCATCAGTTATACAATCAATGGCAAAACCAATTAAAATAAATCATCAAACAGAACAAAAACTTTTAAAACAATCATATAAAAAAGAGTTATACAAAATAAAAGCATGAAAAAATACAACAATTCCAATTTACATGATCCCGGTCATAGTCAGCAATGACAAGATTTGCAACCCAGGTCAGATTTCAAATAAATATTTATGAGTGATTTATTGTGAAGAGGTTGTTTGTATGTTGTCTAACACAGGTGTCTATTAAAGCACTGAAGCAACGCTAATCTGCAGGAAAAAATCCGACTTTTATAATTGTTCATATATTCATAAAGTGCTGGTCTTTGTTAATAATCATTGCTTTCTTCATCAGACAGTAAATGGAGATTTAAATGGAAGTGGACCTGTAGAAAACAGTGGGAATCTTACAACTGTAATAATATAGATCAATTGCACTTTCAGTTAGAAATATTCTTCATTTGATAATTATTTTAATTATTGTTCAGTATGTGCAATTATTATACCTACTGTAAGTGGGGCGCTCCTTATAATCATAGTAGTAATGAGTCTTATGAGAATTTATGTCAGGGGAGGAATTTCTTCTGGGGTCTGGGGCAGTATTTTTGAATGATTTAATAAACAGCAGCAACGGCACTCTAATTAAGAACATGCTCATAACTACATTATATCACTCATTTAGCAGCTTGGCCTAATATGAAGGTCACAGTGCTTATTATTTATATGTCAGCATTTGCATAATAAATGCATAGTTAAGCAGTCAGGATTCAGTGTGATCGCCCTTACCCTAACCTGCTTTCAAATTCAAAGAAAAAATGTCATCTCCAATTGCAATTTATAGCTCACGGGTACAATTGTAGCAATTGTGGCTTATTATTTTTTTGTTATCCCAGAGGAGCTTATTAGTGTTGTTCTGTCCCTGGAGTATTTAATGGCTTGGTCCGATGCCAGGAGTGATGGGCTCACATTGGGAGCCGGCGCAGTGCCACCCTGGAGTTATTTTGGTCTTTTACATTTTGCTGCAGCTTACAGCATCCCAGGACAGGAGCTGGGATAGCCGCCAAAATCGGGAGAATTGCTGGGAAAAATGAAGGTTGCAGGGATTCTAAATACAGTACTGCTTAGGGAATGGCAATTGAAAATGTGTGCGGTTTGTCCTGCATTAAGAATTTATGACAATGCTATTCTATATCTGAGTGTGCTGCTTCTTGCAGTGTGCTGACTCTTTATTTTTTTATAGCGCCTTTCATAGTGGACCACCATCACAAAGCGCTTTACAGAGGTGGGCTGTGAACTGTGCATTATATGCAGAGTCACTTACAACAGGACATTGATTTAACATCTCATCCGCAGGATGGAGCACAAGGAGGTGAAGTGACTTGCTCAGGGTCACACAGTGAGTCAGTCAGTGACAGAGGTGGGATTTGAACCGGTGACCTTCTGATTACAAGCCCTGGACTTTAACCACTGGACCTCACTGCCTCCCAAAGGTGAAGCCCAAAGGTGATTTGTGGTTTCAGTTCTAGTACTTCCACTTTATTAACCTGGCCCTCCATGTCCATTCTTGTCTACCAAGACAAGCACATGGGAAACTGAATAAAACAGCACCCAAAAAAGTCATCAAACTCTGTCGCTTCCTGCTCCTAAAATGGGTAACACGTTACATTGTCTCTAATTACTGTGTATTTGCATGGTACTTACTTAGTAAATACATGTGTGCTTACACATAATTACAATGTTATTATGCATAGTTACAATGTACTTAATGTGTAAATCTTTTTGCACGATATAACCCTAACCCTAACTCTAAACCTAACCCTAACCCTTTTCTGATTCAATTGTCTACTTACATATATTATGCCAAAAGATTTACACATTAAGTACTATGCATAATAACATTGTAATTATGCGTAAGTAGACATGCATTTACTAAGTAATGCTATGTAAATACACAGTAGTTAGAGACACTTAACGTCAAGTGTTAGCCTAAAATGTAAACCCTGAATTCGATATAATAGCATTATACAGTAGGCTCAGTTAGATCACATTGCCTATCACAAATGTTATGAAAACCTCAGCAACAACACTGTACCGCTACATCTAACCAGAGTGATCAATTACACTGCAACTTCAGCATTGTTTATGCCGTCCTCTCATCTCAGTATGCAACCTATCCTCTCCTGTGCAATATGCAATTATAGTTTGCGGTTTCACCTTTTTGCACGGGAATGTTTCATTGATGAACCCACTTTGTCACGCGTAATGGCTTGTTGAGTAAACAGGCCCTTGTATTAAGATGATGCATCGATAACAGGCAAAGCTACATTAAAGGGCTCTCTTTCAGTGCCCAAAGGTTTGAGCTGGCTCTTTATTACCTGCTTGCCACTGCAGTTTAAATATGTTTTTATGTCTGCTGTATCCTGTGGCTGGAATCAATAAATATCACGCCTTTGCCAAGCCAAAATACTTCACTTCCTGTTAATTCTCAGGGCTTTGTTACCTTTAGCGTATTCCTACAAACGAGGGTTCTGTGGTGTCCAATCTAGAACTTTGTGGATCCTTGTGGTTGTTCTGGAACTTGTTTAAATTCTTTATAGAACCATTGCTATCTACTGAACAACAGAGTCCTCTGTATTCTGGGTTCAATTAAAACACAAACAGTGATAAATAGAACTCTTTGGTGTTCCTAATCCAAGACTGTCAATACATTTTTCTTTTTATTATTGTTAATCAATAACACAGCCCAGGTATATTTTTAGAAAACTGTTGAGCGTGGAAGGTACATTTGGAACTCCAAAACATTTAGTTATTTTTTTATGTTTCATGTTTCATTACAGATGCACTTACGTACCAGTTAAGAGAAAATTGATGTGACAGACACAGTACAGCTAATGCAATTCATTACAGTACTGCTTGAAGCTGCAGAAACCAAAGTGCTGCTGCATTAAATAAAAACTAATGCAAAAATTCTGTAGATGATTTTTGTCCCAACCTTGGGATAAATGTCACTTAATTTGTCATGATCACCACACTCTTTAAAAAGACCCAAGCAGGAGAGTTCAGTTCAGGAGAAGGGCTGAGAGCAGCAGCACTGAGATAGCAGCAGCCTGGGTGCTGGTTTGGATCATGTCGTGAGAACAAGAGGTCATTTACAAGGTCTAAATATTTATTGGGGTAAAAGGCTTCCCCACAGTTAGAATAAGACCGAGTTAAGGAGAACGTATCTACTTATGAGTTTAGCTTCAGTCTCACAGAGGGAGATACAGTAGGTTTCTTTTGATGGGTAAGCTGTTTGGTTTGTTTATTTAAACCTTTTTTCATTAATTAATAAAAGTGCAAAAGCGTGGAATTGCAGTCATCTGCTTCGGTCTTTGCTATTTCTGCCACTGGCTGGCCTTGACCGCACACCACTTTAACACAGATACATATGGTTATGTTATAGGGGTCAATGAATGAGGTATTATTAGAAACCCTGAAAACGAATACTGCAGTTTTATTTCGCTGACTTAACTCCAAGAAACAAATGAAAACCGTCAAAGTTAAATAATTGTCAGGAGCTGTGCCGTTTGTTGGGGTAAATCCTGAATCACTGTGTATTATTAAAAACACATTTAAATACAGTTTGTGTAGTAGGTGAGAAAATATAATCTCCACATCTATAATTGGGAAAAGCAATGTCAAACATTGCCTTGGAATTAAAATAAGAAAAACACAATGGATTTTTTTTTCTTTTGGCTGAATTAGAATTACACACAGAGATATGGCACTTTTTTTTTCAAAGTCTGGATTTTTCATGAATATAAACTATTGTAAGGTGCCACAGAGTTAAGGTAAACATGGAATTAACTGCTTTGGTACGCTATAAGGATGAGACCGGACCGTGTTTCAGAATTGCACCCACATTACATTCCACATTGAACGTTATTGTTTAGATACAATACATGCCACTAGTATTAACAGAGAAAGGCAATAGATCAGATGATCTGAATCCCCGGAGAGAGCCATCTGACTGATTCACTGATGGTCACTGATGCAGGTATTAGAGGCTTCTCTGTCTGTGTCGCCTCCATGCCCGGTATCTATACATACGTGACTACAGTCTGTTTCTGTTATCTTACTAATTATCAATAGAATTTAGCCCTTTAGCTGTTACTCCATTCAAGTGCAACCCACAGCTAACCAATCTTTTTTAACAAGGACAGTGGTTAATTGTATACCGTATTTCATTCCATACATTTCTGCACCTGCTTTATCTCTTCAGTCATTTTAACCAATACATTTTACTCTCATGTGATATACATTAACCCTACAATATAATACTAGTTAGTGTTTGGGCTAAAAGGAGGCATTTTTAAGAAGGTTGCTATTGAGTTAAAAGTAGTGCTTTGGAGTGATTTTTTCAATTCTCTTTTTTTTCACGTTCATTTCTAACACATCTTTTTCCACAAAGCTCTCTGTGCCGGACACTCGCTGTGTGGCAATCACAAGCTGCCTGATTCAGATGTGCCAGCTTAACTTCCCTCTAAAGAAGGGTCTGAACAAAAGCTTTGTAAGCCGCTTGCTTTCCTGCAGTGTGATGCCTTTCAACATGGAAATCCATATGTTCTGTGATTCTCCTGCTCCCACAGGAGTGAAACGTGCTGTGACTGAACTCTCCAACAAAACCGAACAAAACTCATCGAATTTGCACTGCAGTTTTTCGTTAGGAAGCGTTCCAGGGTTCATTATTGCTTCTATTTGCCTGGTAGAAATTCCATAGGGGTTCAGTTCCGCTCTTCAGAGCTGTCACATTGGACAGGTTGTCTTTAATAAAAGTTCAGTACATATCCATTTCAGTCACAATGTTTTTATTTATTTGTTATCGTGAACTCTTCAGGGTATGAGAAGTTGCCAAGACTTAAAAACAAAAGCATTTAGAACATACTGTAAGAACATAAGAAAAATTTGAGAACGAGACAAGGCCATTCGGCCCACTGAGGCTCGTCCCTTGTTAGCACACCATTCTCCCCTACTGGGGGAACTAATTTAAAAGCACCCAATCTAGTCTTTTTTCCCACAGTGTTTCAGATCAGGCTAGTCCATGCATTTACAGTGCCTTATGAAAGTATTCGCCCCTTGAACTTTGCGACCTTTTGCCACATTTCAGGCTTCAAACATAAAGATATGAAACTGTAATTTTTGTGAAGAATCAACAACAAGTGGGACACAATCATGAAGTGGAACGAAATTTATTGGATATTTCAAACTTTTTAACAAATAAAAACTGAAAAATTGGCGTGCAAAATTATTCAGCCCTTTACTTTCAGTGCAGCAAACTCTCTCCAGAAGTTCAGTGAGGATCTCTGAATGATCCAATGTTGACCTAAATGACTAATGATGATAAATAGAATCCACCTGTGTGTAATCAAGTCTCCGTATAAATGCACCTGCACTGTGATAGTCTCAGAGGTCCGTTTAAAGCGCAGAGAGCATCATGAAGAACAAGGAACACACCAGGCAGGTCCGAGATACTGTTGTGGAGAAGTTTAAAGCGGATTTGGATACAAAAAGATTTCCCAAGCTTTAAACATCCCAAGGAGCACTGTGCAAGCGATAATATTGAAATGGAAGGAGTATCAGACCACTGCAAATCTACCAAGACCTGGCGTCCCTCTAAACTTTCAGCTCATACAAGGAGAAGACTGATCAGAGATGCAGCCAAGAGGCCCATGATCACTCTGGATGAACTGCAGAGATCTACAGCTGAGGTGGGAGACTCTGTCCATAGGACAACAATCAGTCGTATACTGCACAAATCTGGCCTTTATGGAAGAGTGGCAAGAAGAAAGCCATTTCTTAAAGATATCCATAAAAGTGTCGTTTACAGTTTGCCACAAGCCACCTGGGAGACACACCAAACATGTGGAAGAAGGTGCTCTGGTCAGATGAAACCAAAATCGAACTTTTGGCAACAATGCAAAGCGTTATGTTTGGCGTAAAAGCAACACAGCTCATCACCCTGAACACACCATCCCCACTGTCAAACATGGTGGTGGCAGCATCATGGTTTGGGCCTGCTTTTCTTCAGCAGGGACAGGGAAGATGGTTAAAATTGATGGGAAGATGGATGGAGCCAAATACAGGACCATTCTGGAAGAAAACCTGATGGAGTCTGCAAAAGACCTGAGACTGGGACGGAGATTTGTCTTCCAACAAGACAATGATCCAAAACATAAAGCAAAATCTACAATGGAATGGTTCACAAATAAACATATCCAGGTGTTAGAATGGCCAAGTCAAAGTCCAGACCTGAATCCAATCGAGAATCTGTGGAAAGAACTGAAAACTGCTGTTCACAAATGCTCTCCATCCAACCTCACTGAGCTCGAGCTGTTTTGCAAGGAGGAATGGGCAAAAATTTCAGTCTCTCGATGTGCAAAACTGATAGAGACATACCCCAAGCGACTTACAGCTGTAATCGCAGCAAAAGGTGGCGCTACAAAGTATTAACTTAAGGGGCTGAATAATTTTGCACCCAATTTTTCAGTTTTTATTTGTTAAAAAGTTTGAAATATCCAATAAATTTCGTTCCACTTCATGATTGTGTCCCACTTGTTGTTGATTCTTCACAAAAAATTACAGTTTCATATCTTTATGTTTGAAGCCTGAAATGTGGCAAAAGGTCGCAAAGTTCAAGGGGCCGAATACTTTCGCAAGGCACTGTATACCTCTGTGTTCTATTCAGCTTGCATGAATGCCCTCTTGTTCTTCTCTCTGTGATGAATTTGAAGTAGTGTCTTAGGTTACACATGTATTTACTCAGTAACTGCTATGTAAATACACAGCAATTAGAGGCACTTCATGTAAAATGTTACAGAAGAATCTAAATCTGTTTGTTAGCAGCATGTTCTAACCCGATTCACCTTTTAAATTGACTCACGTTTTCATACACCAGCTTCAGCCGACCTGACCAGTTAAAACCAGCACACAGCCAGTTCTGAGTAGGACAGACCAGTGCTTGTTATTACTGGAATTTCAAACAAAACCACAAACAAATACATAAAAGTACAAATCCCTCCTCAGAAAGGGCCAGGTCTGTTGGCCAGAGAAAATATCAGTGTCCCTTTATTGTACCTCCTTCTCCAGAGCTGTAACTGACAGAAAGTCCCAGCTCACAACGTGTATTCCCTCGGTTTAATTATTTATGATTGAATTCACTATTATGTTTTGTACAGCCCTATAATTACCGTTACAGACTTCTGGGAGTCCTTTTGCAGAGATTGCACATTTCATTCAGGCTTCCTCATTAAAAATATTGAAATGCAATTTCTTTTTTCATGTTGATGGAACCTCAGACAAAAAGATGGGTTTCTACATATTGTGAATATGTCTCGTTTGCAATTTATATTTTCTTTCTGTATGGATTTACACTGTTGACGCACACACACACACACACACACACACACACACACTGCTGATAGATTAGTTCGTGAGTCCCCTAGGATGTTTTAGTTTGTAGTTGAGTTTGCATTTCTTTCAAGTAATCCTATTTAGACATTATTCACAGTATTCAGAAAATAACAGCACAGAGTCTATTCTACTGTAGAACACAGCAACACATTATTTCATCACAAACAGTAAACAATAATTACCTGTAGGATTCAGACTTTTAGCTGGGTGTTGGGACCCAATGAGAGAGAGAGAGCGAGAGAGAGAGAGACAGAGAGAGAAAGAGAGAGAGAGAGAGAGAGAGAGAGAGAGAGAGAGAGAGAGAGAGAGAGAGAGAGAGAGAGAGCATTATAATGTAGTACAAAGAGCTACATTTGACAGCTATGCCGTTCCAATCCCAATGCATCTCATTCAATGTCGCACAAATGTAATATTGAAGAACAGCCAGTTCTGATCACTCAGGGATTTTTTTTTTTTTCATTCCTTAGCTACTTGCCGCTTGACGAAAGGCTTTCAGGGGATCTAGAAATAAATACAATTCAAAGTGGTTGACAGGAGGCCTTTCCTGCTATCGGTTCAGAATGAGACACAACTGAAAAAGGGCTTTTAATCTCCCATCAGTGCTGAGGCTGCTTCTCACAAGACAGTGCAGCTGATCAATCAAGAAACTGCTTAGCACAAATGGCTTCCTTAACTTTCCAAAAGCAATCCCCTTCTAAATCATGGCTCTTGTAAAGGCACTTGCAGGTTTTTATTAACTTATTAAACAGGAATAAATTGTCCAATGTCACGGATCCCAGCATAAAAGTTAGAATCCAATGTAGGCCTATACTTCAGCCGACAAAGCCAATAGCTGATGAATGGAAAGTTCTGTACTGGTGTGCAGGTGCGGTTCAAGTGAATGGGCCACTGGTTTGCTTACTTTACCCCAGTGCTCACCAACTGCAGGTTTAAGTTTCATTGTAGAACATCACTTATCACTTATCTTTATCACCATGATGCCCAATACATTTTTAAATAACCCTGAGTATCGAAAGAGTTGCTTTAATCCCCTGTGCCTTTGCTGATGTTAATAACATTAAGACAAAATTAGTGTTCTACAGCATGCACAGGGCAGCAGGATGATAGATGGAGGAGCTATAGAGTGTGGGATTCGATTTCAGATCCATGGCACAGGTCTATATCAAACTGTGCCTATGTCTTCCAGATCTGTCTACCGGGTCAGTGTGTCTGTGTGTGTGTGTGTGTGTGTGTGTATGTGTGTGTGTGTGTGTGTGTGTGTGTGTGTGTGTGTGTGTGTCCAACTTCCCTCCTTTGAAAGTACTCTGTGTGCCAGATATCCATGCTGTCACTGCTACATCTCCTAAAATGCAGCGGTAAAATGCTGATAATTAAAATCTCTTACTCTGCTTCAGCGCAAGAAACAAATTAAAAGGGTTGTCTGTTTTTCTCCACCTTGTACCCACCTTATCTTACTCACATTACCACTGATTTTAGATTCAAACCAGAGATTTTACATAAAACACACATGCAAAATTAAAACAAATTCAAAACGACCCAAAAGGATTGAAACAGCACCGCCTTGGAGAATTTCTTGTTAGGCTGGAGTCTCAGCTAAATGAACCCAGCCTGTGGCTTAACCTTACACTGCCTCTCTAATCCGGCATTAACCGCCTTGCAGAACACTTCATGCTTGGCAACGCATTGCTCCCGCTTGTCCTCTTATCTGTATAAGAAGGGCTTAGGCTGTCCCTTCGAAGATTCACAAACTCCTCAGCCGCATCCCACGGTCGGAATGTCAACACGTCAGCCAATGGGAACCGTCAAGGAAGGACAGCTGAGAAATGACACACTGCTGTTTTATTGATTTATTTATGGGAGAAGGTGCATTGATGGCTGCATGTCTATGAGTATTTGAGTTGGCTTAAGAAGAAAAGGCATTCCATCTGACAATTCTTTGGAAAACCATATGTGTGAAATACAGACAGAGAGGTCACTTTGTCTTAGCAGGAACCTACCCCTTTTGTTTCAGCAATAAGCCACTGAAGGTTACAAGCCTATTTTCTAATAAGACCTTTGCCCTCCCGTAACGTTAAAGTTCAGTTTGGGAATTGACATGTACAACAGATCAACTGAAAGCCTTTTTTCAAGCAAAATAACCTTCCATTGCACTTCAGCTTCAAGCAATGTGTCTCTCCCTGATGTAATGGCTTGCATATTCTTTTAATAATTTTAGGTACCGAGCGGCTTCCTAAAAGTGTGACTGGAAAAAGGTCATTTTATTTTATACTGTTGCATCAAAAGATTAATAAAGGCAGCATAAGAGGGCCCGGTGTTGGTTTGAAAAGTTTATTTGCAGAAAATGAATTAGGGCCGGAAATTGAACCTAATAATTTAATAACCACCTCCATCTTTGGCAACAGGTAGACCTTTCTAAATGAGTTAATCATTATTAACAGCTGGCAGTTAAAGTCAGATTGAATTCGCTTGTCAGCTGATTTCCATGCAGAGGTCAATGAATGGAAGCACAAAGCCTCTGCTGCCCACAGGATCAGGTGTTAAACACAACTTCAGAGTTGGAGGATCGTATTGCTCCTTCCGCTCCTACTCCAGCTCTGTTTGGGGTTTCTTATTGAATTTGTGTATTCTATACTACACTACTAGTCAGTCAAACTATTTAGATTGAACTAAACATGCAACAGGGTAGTCATGGGGTGATGTTAACCTCCACATTGCATTCAGCAGGTTATGGATTCACACATTGATGTTGCCTGTAGAAAAGTGGGTACCACTTTATATTACATGCCTCTAATTACTGTGGATTTACATAGTAGTTACTTAGTAAATGCATGTGTAGTTACAATATACTTAACATGTAAATCTTTTGCACGATATATGGAAGTACACAAATGTATCAGAAAAGAGTCAGGTTTAGAGTTGGGTTTAGGGTTAGAATTAGGCTTAGGGTTATATCATGCAAAAAACATACACATTAAGTACATTGTAACTACAGTAACGCTTTGAGTTTAGGGATCCATTATAAGTGATCATAAACAATAGCAATATATATATATAGATAGATAGATAGATAGATAGATAGATAGATAGATAGATAGATAGATAGATACACAGATACAATGGCAAAAGTGTATAATAACTGTATTGCAAAAACAAAGCAACCTCAAACAATTGGTGAGACAGACATATAAAGACAGGCACAGAGGCATAGAAAGACAAACAGATCTGAAAAGACTGACAGACTAAATCTGTTATAAGCAATTATATAGCCAAAAAATACAAAAGTGTATGGTAACACTTTATATTAAGGTGCTGCTTATTAATGTTTTATAAATGAGTTATAAATATATAATATATGCTTAATAAGTATGTTGTAGAGTGTTGATAAAGCATCATAGATGGCTAATAACCATGTGTAACAGGGCAAGCAGCCCTGTACATTGTTTTGTTTGTTTATTTTAGAACGGGTTTTCCCCTCCGTCCCTGTGTTATTTTGTATTATTATTATTATTATTATTATTATTATTATTATTATTATTATTATTATTATTATTATTATTGTATTTGTTAAATGTATAGATGACGTGAGCCGTATGTTTTGTTATTTATGTATTTGTGACGCGGCCGCAGGGTTTGTTTATTTATTTTTAAAGCGTGTTCTGGCAGTGGCGAGATTGGTGCTCGTCCTCTGCCAGGAATAATTAATAAACTCGTGCAGAAGGTGGCCATCTCCCAAATTAATTAAGGGGTTAATTTTGTTGCTAATCGGGAGATGGTCACCTGAATATAAAGCCTGCAGCTCTCGGCACTCGTGGTGGGAGTTCAAGAGGAGGAACGAGAGCAGAGTGAGCCAAGGCAAGAGCTAAAACAAAACTAAACTTAAAAAAAGATACAGGATCAGTGAAGGCTACAGCTCAGCCTGACCTGTATTTCGTATTATTTGGTGTTCGAGATTTGTTTTGTTTACACCTTTTATTTGGCTCTGTGAGCAAGTTTCTTTTGTTTAAAACTTTGATTTATTTTTGCTTAATAAAACGCGCAGCCGCTGCCTTTCTTTTTAAACTGCAGTACTTACCTGGTGTCAGTATTTTTCCTTCCTGCATCTGCCTGACGTCACCGCGACAGCCACCCTGTCACACCATGCAATAGTGTGGCAAAGTGCCCCCCCTGTGTATGTTATATGTTACGTGTTGTGTGTTCGGTGAGTGGAGAACGGGTGTGGAGAGGAGAAAAGTAAAGTTACTTGTTTGTTTAAAACTCACCGTGTTCGTTTGTCTGTCCGTCCACTATTTTGTTTACTGTTTAGTCCATTTTGTTTACCTGTTTATTTTGGCCGCAAGTGCCGTGTCCTGTTTTTGTGTTCTTTTATTTTGTTTATTAAACGCTGAGCGAAAGCATTTGCTCAGCTTCACCAAAAACCCCAAGTCTCTGTGTGTTTCTATCTCTGGTCTGAGTTCCTCCCTGCAGCCAGCCTGTCACACGTGGTGTCAGAACCGGGAAAACAGCGCCTCCAGGACTCAGGCCAGAGCGGGAACCGCAGGTTTTGTTTTTTTTTTGAAAAGGAAAAGAAATGGGGAGAAGAGGCTGGAGAGGAGCACAGGAGGGCAAAGGGAGAAAGGCGGAAGCAGGGCTGTGATGTTTCGACTGTGGCCAACCTAGCCACACCACCATACCCTGCTCGGCCCACAGGACCCTTCAAGAAATGGCCCAAAGACTGGGATGGGGGAGTGGTGCCCTGGCTGTGGGGCATATGGGCACACGCTGGCCCTATGCCCCATGCAGGATGAAGAAGAGGAGCCCTTGCTGCCACATCCTATGCCTGAATGGGAGGAGCCAGAGCGCCCACAGCCCGAGCGGGAGGAGCCAGAGCGCCCACAGCCCGAGCGGGAGGAGCCAGAGCGCCCACAGCCCGAGCGGGAGGAGCCAGAGCATCCACAGCCCGAGCGGGAGGAGCCAGAGCGTCCACAGCCTGAGTGGGAGGAGCCCGAACATCCCACGCCTGAATGGGAGGAGCCCAAACGTCCCACGCCTGAATGGGAGGAGTCGGTGCGTCCACAGCCTAAAAGGGAGGAGTTTGTGTGTCCACAGCCCAAAAGGGAGGAGTTTGTGTATCCACAGCCCAAGAGGGAGGAGTCGGTGCGCCCACGGCCCAAGAAGGGGAAGGGAGAGCATCCACAGCCCCAGTCTCCACTAGCAGAGGGTGAATTCCTGCTGGTTCCACCTCCATTGCCATGGGAGGACTGCTTGCAGCTCCCACCTCCACCAGCAGAGGGTGAATTACTGCTGGTCCCGACTTCGCCACCTCCATCGGCAGGAGCAGAGCAGCAGGAGCTGTCTCTGCCTCCGCCACCTCCACCGCCAGGAGCAGAGCAGCAGGAGCTGCCTCTGCCTCCTCCACCAGCAGAGGGTGAATGCCTGCTGGGTCCCTGTCCACCAGCAGAGGGTGAATGCCTGCTGGGTCCCTGTCCACCAGCAGAGGGTGAATGCCTGCTGGGTCCCTGTCCACCAGCAGAGGGTGAATGCCTGCTGGGTCCCTGTCCACCAGCAGAGCGTGAATGCCTTCTGGGTCCCCGGCCCACCAGCAGAGGGTGAATGCCTGCTGGGTCCCTGTCCACCAGCAGAGGGTGAATGCCTGCTGGGTCCCTGTCCACCAGCAGAGGGTGAATGCCTGCTGGGTCCCTGTCCACCAGCAGAGGGTGAATGCCTGCTGGGTCCCTGTCCACCAGCAGAGGGTGAATGCCTGCTGGGTCTCTGTCCACCAGCAGAGGGTGAATGCCTGCTGGTCTCCCCTTCCGAGGCGGAGCCGCACTAGTCCCCTGCAAGAGAGGGAGGGCCGCACCAGTCCCCTGAAACAAGGGTAGACGACACGCCGCTCCCACCTCCGCCGCCAGGAGACTACATGCCGCCCCACCTCCACTGGCAGGAGCAGAGCAGCAGGAGCTGCCTCTGCCTCCGCCAACCCCACCAGCAGAGGAGGAATGCCTGCTGGTATCACTTCCCCACCAGCAGAGGATGAATGCCTGCTGGTAACACTTCCCCAACCAGCAGAGGATGAATGCCTGCTGGTATCACTTCCCCACCGTCCACGAGGAGAGGAGCAGGAGCTGCCTCTCCCTTCACCAGAAGGACCAGGACTAGATGCTGGCGGTCCTCAGCAGCCCTTGCATAGGCTGCTGAGGGAAGCACGGGAAGAACCGCCCAGCCGCAGAGGCCGAGAAGAGGGCCAACACCGCACCCCAGCTTGTCCTGACTGCCTGCCTCGCCGCCCAAGGATGCCTGCCTCGCTCGCCCAAGGATGCCTGCCTCGCTTCGTCCAAGGATGCCTGCCTCGCTTGCCCAAGGATGCCTGCCTCGCTGCCCAAGGATGCTTGCCTTGCATCGCCTGGGGTTGCCAGCCGCTCCGCATCGCCTGGGGTTGCCAGCCGCCCGCATCGCCTGGGGTTGCCAGCCGCTCCGCGACGCTTGGGGTTGCCAGCAGCTCCGCATCGCCTGGGGTTGCCAGCCGCTCGCGACGCTCTGGGGCTGCCTTTGCTCCACACAGGGTGCAGGGTGCGAGGGAGAAGTGGAGCTCCCGCTGCCGCCTCTATGGCCAGGGGCTCCCCTCCCGAGTTCGCCTCCCGAGGGTCCACTGCTGCTGCCGCCGCCTCCTGAGGGTCCGCTGCTGCTGCCGCCGCCTCCCGAGGGTCGCTGCTGCTGCCGTCACCTCCCGAGGGTCCGCTGCTGCTGCCGCCGCCTCCCGAGGGTCCGCTGCTGCTGCCGCCGCCTCCCGAGGGTCCGCTGCTGCTGCCGCCGCCTCCCGAGGGTCCGCTGCTGCTGCCGCCGCCTCCCGAGGGTCCGCTGCTGCTGCCGCCGCCTCCCGAGGGTCCGCTGCTGCTGCCGCTGCCTCCCGAGGGTCCGCTGCTGCTGCCGCCGCCTCCCAAGGGTCCGCTGCTGCTGCCGTCACCTGGGGTCGCCAGGGATCCTGCTTCGCCTGGGGTCGCCGAGGGTCCTGCTTCGCCTGGGGTCGCCGGGCCTCTGCTTTGCCTCGGGTCGCTACACTGTGGCGGAGCTCCATGAAGGGGAGCTGCCGGCCATGAAGAAAGGGGGAGGTCAGGAAACCAGCTCCCCAGCCGCATTTCCGTGGCAGGAAACACGGTGGCCGGAGCCCCACGGAGGGGAGCTGGCGGCCACAAAGAAGGGGGGAGGTCAGGAGACCAGCTCCCCGCAGCAGTTTCGCTGCCGAAATTGGGTGGCAGGAGCCCCACGGAGGGGAACTGCCAGCCATGAAGAAGGGGGAGGTCAGGAGACCAGCTCCCCAGCTGCACTTTCGCGGCAGGAGATAGTGTGGCTGAAGCCCCGGAAGAGGGAGCTGCCAGCCACGAAGAATTGGGGGATGCCAGACATTCCACCATGGCCACCCCCAGAAACAACTTGCTTCCCCCTCTTCCGGGACTTTGGGACTGAGGGGGGAGGTGGCCATTGAGGCCATGTGTGCTTTGCACAAGGGGGGGTATATGTGGCAAAGTGCCCCCCCTGTGTATGTTATATGTTACGTGTTGTGTGTTCGGTGAGTGGAGAACGGGTGTGGAGAGGAGAAAAGTAAAGTTACTTGTTTGTTTAAAACTCACCGTGTTCGTTTGTCTGTCCGTCCACTATTTTGTTTACTGTTTAGTCCGTTTTGTTTACCTGTTTATTTTGGCCGCAAGTGCCGTGTCCTGCTTTTGTGTTCTTTTATTTTGTTTATTAAACGCTGAGCGAAAGCATTTGCTCAGCTTCACCAAAAACCCCAAGTCTCTGTGTGTTTCTATCTCTGGTCTGAGTTCCTCCCTGCAGCCAGCCTGTCACAAATAGTCATAGACATAATTACGTTTTTATAAAGGGGGCAGTTTTTAGCCACCTATTGTACTTTGGGATGTTTAAACATAATTCTGTCTATGGCTATTGCATGGTCATAAACCATTTATACTGCTTTATTAACACTATATAACATAGTTATTAAGCATATATAAAACATTTATATAACATTATTACGCAGCACCTTAATATACAGTGTTACCAAGTTGGATACTAATAGTCTTATTTTTGCTAATCATATTCTATAATTGTTAATAGCATAATTAATAACATGTTTATGGATTGTTTATAATCACTTATATCAGATCCCTAAACTAAAGAGCTACCGTAACTACTATGTAGATACACAGTATTTTGAGGCACTGAATGTAAAGTGTTACCCAAAAGGGCTTCTTAATGAGCTTATCTTCATTTTCACAGCTTTACTAAGATGCGAAGAATCCCAGGAAGATAATGAATGACAAAGTCTTTTAATCTCAAAGAGACCGCTCTCAGGGTTTATCTTTTTTTTAATCAAGAATTCATTTCATTGAATCTGATGAGTTCTGACATAGTCTTTCTGCATCATTTTTTTAGCTATGTATAAATGTACTGTTTTTCAAGTTTCTTGAATTGTTTGTAATTCATCTGGTTTCATTTTATATTTAAATGTAAATGTATTTTATTTATATAGCATCTTTCATACGACAGTATCTCAAAACGCTTTACAGGTCGGTTAAAACAGAAAGAAGTATTCAATCTCAAGAAGTAGTAAAAATTACAAAATAACAGTAAAGAATTATAATAATGATAATATCAATAAATAATAACAATACAACATCTAAATAAAACAATTGAATACTATATGGTTTACAACTATAGACAGAGATACAGTACAGTTTTTACCATCTTACCATAAGCTATTGCTAAAACAATCAAATAAGAAATGGAAAAGGCTTTAGACTGTCTAGTTCAGGTGACCATAACTATAAATGCTGCTTCAATTCAAACCACCATTCCAATTGTTATAGAAATTAAGGCAGAAAATAGTGCTCTGTTTATTCAAAGAAGACAAGAATATAACATGTTCAACTTTCCTGGTCCTCTTCATTTTTGGAAATACATGAGTACTGTATTAACGTGTTTTCCAGTGGATTGATTTGGATCAGTGATTAAACATAGTTTGAACGATAACATTCAAGGTCCTTTACCAGAGATTAAGGATACTGTATTGATCAATCAGGTTAAAGAAAATCTCCGATCCATTTTCGAATGTCTCTGATATTTGTTGTAGGTACAGTACTGTTTACAGCACCTTGCTGGTCAGAAGGACTGCTTGGAAACCCATTGTTTAAGGAGTTGTCCCTTTTTTCTTTTTTTCAGGATCTCATTGGGGAGGCCAGGAACTGTATCATAGTGCAGTAGCATTAGTGCTCACTCATGATTTCCCTTGATGGATGATGGCCTGTTGAGTCCTCTTGCATCTCCTCTTCTAATCTCGAGACCGCTATGTGCAGCCCCTGCACTGTCTATCCTTGGTGCTGCCATGAACAGGTTATAACCATAGGTAAGGTATATCGGAGTGGATACTTAGGGGAAATACTGTATCTCTTTCACGGTTATCACAGATTTCACGATTGCGTGTAATATGTAGTTCCTCGTAAAAATTCCCAATTCTGAAATAATAGTGTAAATGTACATAAATATTTGTTTTTTCACTTAAAAATAAATACAGCAAACATTTCCCTTTGTGACACATTACCTGTTACACTGCATTTAGGAACCTGGCAGCCTGTTCAGTTTGCTTCCGGTAAATGATTGAATACACTGCGTGATTTCTTTAGAATGTCTTCAACGAAAAAGACACCAGCTGCAACAAAGATTGGATATAGTTCTACTCTGTCCAGTACAGGAAGGGCACATTCCACGTGCCTGTTGTTATTTATAAATGCATTTATATCTGGCTTGATAATTCGCTGATGGTGAAATTAGAATGTCTTTAAAAGTTGTACATAAAAACGAAATCATCTACAACTTAGCATTCAGGTAAGCATTTCAATAGTCAGGAACATTTGTTGTATAATACCTCTATTAATAAATATTATGTTTAATCGTGAAATATCTTGAAATACTTATTTTTAGACTGTGAAACGCAGTGAGATAAGCCACTTTTACCATAATACCAATACAGCCCTACTTCCGTGTTGACCATGGTGAGGGCACACATGTAAGAAGCATTGCTTTGCTTTGCTGTCCCAGGTAATGAAGAGGTTTAGGTCCAGCCCTGGAGATGCCGAAGAGAAGAGATATCCTGGCCATCGTGTTGATAGTGTTACCCTGGACTTTACTGATCACAGTCTGGCACCAAAACGCCATTGCCCCGCTGCTAGCAATCCGAAAGGGTAAGAGCTGAACTGATTGAACACCTCTTGATTTTCATTGCCATGTCACATTCTTTTTTTCCTGGGTCTATCCAATTAATTAAAAAGACAGCTGTATTGATTTTTTTGTTTGTTTTTGTTTAAGATACGTTTGAAGGACAAAGTCTGTAGTTCTAAATCTCTGTAAGATATTTTTCAAAACCTTTCTGTTTACTGCAGGTGTGTTCAGTGTTGCCATTGTTTAGATCAACTGAATGGACCCCAGCAATGTTAAAAAAATGTTAATCTGATATAATTCTGAAGAAGCTCATTCACAGATCAATTCACAGATCTGTTCAAACCAATGCAGTCAGAGAATTTCAACATAAGCCTTATTGTTTGAGATCTTTTAATTACAACCATACACAGATTGCACTGAAAATACCCTTACAGAAAAGTACCATTATAATACCACTAAATAATCATTAACAGGCCACAACATAATCGTCACAAATGACAAATGAGTTGGAACAAATATTGCAAAGTGGTCCTGATTCAGAACCACACCAGTATGATCTCATGCCATGGTACTGCAATGTTCATACATTACCATACCATTGGTATCCCATACATTTTGAGATTTCCGTCTCTTTGACTGTTGGCACCAATAATGAGACAATGATGCACCAAGACCTCTTGATTCAGATTAAAAGGTTTGCTCTTTTGTAATTCCCATTGTGAAATCATTCCAGAACTAATGTATTATTTAAAAAGGTTAGCTGTCTGTTTATCTAAAAAAAAAGGTCAGTGACCACTAGCTTCTCACAATAAAAAGACACAAAGGGACTGGCATCTCCATCATTAGAAGTCTAACGAGATGCACCCTGTTAACTGCCCTTTTGCCTCTGTGATGCGGTGCAAGGACAAACAGATTGATATTTGCTCAAATTATCCTTTTAAAAGGAGCAGATAGTCTTCTATGAGAGATTTGCCAGTGGGTCTCCTGGCACAGAACGCCAAACAGCAGGCAGTCAACCGATTGCTTGGGAAAATACTGTATCTTTTTAATACCTGGGGTGAGTTGGGTTTAAATGGTGAAGCGATAAATAATAAAGACTGTTATTAACCAGAAAGAGAACCGGGAATAAATGACTCTTTAATTACCCAACAAGCGTTCTCTTGTTTCTGTGTTATGAAAATGAGAAACCTTCTTACTTTGAAATCATTAAAAAAAAAACAGGTAAAAAAGGTTAATGGTTGTGGTATGTAATTTCTTGAAAGGATACAGTTTTGGAGAATGTGTTACACTAAGTGTCCAACAGTACACTGTAATAAAACTGTAATAACACAGTAATTATACAGAAGGCTGTGTAGTTACAATGCAGCAACGGTGGAAAGAGTTATATAATGATATAACCAGTTTAGGAGTTTAAATGTGCCAGTATATAGACCCACCACTGTTTGGATAGTTAAAACCCCAGTAAACGCTCAGCAATTACAGTAAATTCAAGAAGCTCTCCTTTGGTTTCATAGCCCAATCATGATGCACAAATTTACTGTACCTGTTTCGAAAACGTTTAAGATGTGTGTAGTATGCTGTTGCTAGCTGTGCCAGTACATTTATAGTTTAAGATGTGTTTAGTATGCTGACGCTAGCTGTGCCAGTACATTTATAATTTAAGATATGTGTTGTATGCTGATGCTAGCCATGCCAGTACATTTATAGATCATGCTTTCCCCCCCACAGCATGTCATCACCTAGTAAAAGAATTGTTTATCATGCCAGAGAGGCTTGGGGTACGACGGCACCAACTAGCAGGTACAAGTCTTTGTTGGTCACAGTGTGAAATACAGGACAGCGGTCTGTGTGTTAACGCGTTAATTGCCTTCGGTTTTTGCAGATGACGGAAGCGATGCCCGTCGGGACGCTGGCCAGGGCTCTGACTCGAAGGAGTATTGCTCCTCGGACAAGGACATAGTGGAGGTGGTGCGGACTGAGTATGTGTACACCAGGCCCCCGCCCTGGTCGGACGTGCTGCCCACCATCCACGTCATCACGCCCACATACAGCCGCCCGGTGCAGAAGGCGGAGCTGACGCGGCTGGCCAACACGTTCCTCCACGTGACCAACCTGCACTGGATCCTGGTGGAGGATTCCCAGAGGAGGACAGCGCTCGTGACGCGGCTGCTCCAGGAGACAGGCCTCAACTACACACACTTGAATGTGGAGACACCCCGGAACTACAAGCTGAGGGGCGACATGAGGGACCCCCGCATTCCCCGCGGCACCATGCAGAGGAACCTGGCCTTGCGTTGGCTACGAGAGACCTGCAACGCCAACCAGTCCCTGCCCGCCATCGTCTACTTTGCAGATGATGACAATACGTACAGCCTGGAGGTGTTTGAGGAGGTGGGTCTCCAGTTTCAGACAGGCTGAGACACAAAGCTCTATAGCTGTTTAAATACAACAAGAGATGTCATGACGTGTCATTTGAGCAAGGGGACCGTGGAATGATGTCTGCTATAATAAGATACCCTAGTACATTACACATGCCGTAATAATGTTTTATAAACCCCCCTAAAACAAAGATTGTGCTCAGGGACTACTATTTAAAAACAAATAAGTGCTGTTGTTTTACCTTTATAGGAATGTTCTATGCACCAGATGACATCTATACACAAGATGAAACTGGAATCTTGGGAAACACTTTGCATTATGTCTCTAATTACATAGTAGTTACTTAGTAAATACATGTGTACTTACACATAATTACAATGTTATTATGCACAGTTACAGTGGACTTAATGTGTAATTGTTTTTTACACAATATAACCCTAACCCTTTTCTGATACAATTGTGTACTTACATATATCGTGCAAAAAAGATTTACACATTAAGTACATTGTGACTGAGCATAATAACATTGCAATTCTGTGTAACACACATGTATTTACTAAGTAACTGCTATGTAAATACACAGTAATTAGAGAAACTTAATATAAAGTGTTACTGAACCTAATCTTTTCAAACCCTTAACAGTGATTCCTAATTGATTTCTCGTACATGGTGTAAAATGTTAAAAAGCCATCTTAAAAGGAGTATACTGCAGTTTAAAATTGAGCAAGTAAGGCATTTAAATGACATGAATACAAATCTATAAATCCAGCGGACTGGATTTTCTGCTTCCCCTTATTAAGTATCCCAGATTAGGAGGGTAACAGGGTCTGATGCGTCTCAGCTGATGCAGGGAACAGATTATTTGAATCTGCATTTCCCTGTGGGCGGATAGCCAGCATGATGTGTCAAAGAAGCTAAATAGAGCTGAGCTGCCAATTTCAGAAAGCCCTGGAATCCATAATTATTACTTGACCTCAATTACAGACAGTAGCCAGGGAGTCATGAAAAGCACACTTACAAGGTCGCGTGGCCAATAATCACCATTTAAAACCACCTATAATTTCACCTTTATCACCATATGGACAAGGGCGGGTTTTAGTGCTTTTAAGACATGGTGCTCATGAAAGTAAAAGGACCAATAAATAATAATGCCTTCATGTTTATGGTGCTGTCGTTACCCTTCCACTGCAATCATTAAGAAAAGGTCACTCTTGCGTTTTCTTTACCTAACCTTCCACCAGGTTTTATTGGCCAGTAAAGTGGATTCTATCAGTAGATGAGGAAAGACGTGTCCATCAGATTTCTGAACGCTAAACATGATACTCTTAACTAGCATTAGCCAGCTTTGAACTCTCATTGTCGTAACTAGCACATTTGCATGCATGCAACTTACCTTAATGGTACAGACTAATGACAGCCTCTTTGCAATCTGAAAATGCGGCTCATGTTAGCGGATCTCTCAGGAGCAAACTGAAGCCCCAGTCTGGCACGGTCAGTGTTAATAACATCAGTCCATCGATGGCCGTGTCTGCAGCCACAGGGCTGTATTGGAAAACGTCACCCCTCTCGCTCCCCAACTCACCCCACGGGTAAAGCAACCACACAACCTGCTCACATGAACAGAATCAATCAGGATTTTAATTACTATGTATTGATGCAGCCTATCATAAGAAAAACAGCAGGTTCAGCAAACCTACAAGCCTACAGCGACGACACAAAAGTTTAGCATCACCCAATAGAATGAATTCATTTTGCTTCATAAAGTCGAATGAAACCTGCTGAACAATGTTACGTTAACATATTGAATTACATATCGCTTTGTAGTTTTCCATATACTTAAGGGCAAACTGACAAAAATTGAAAAATGGGACATAAAATGCTGTACTACTATTATGGCTTCCGGTAAGCGGTATGCGACTTTTGCGATATCATTTTGTAGTTTCTTTGATTAGACAATGTTAAATACGGGATCTAAATTATGTTCATATAGTTATTTATTTATTTATTTATTTTAATTATGTCTCAATCCTAAAATTCTAGGTGATGCAAAACTTTTGATCATAGCTTAGTGTGAGCAGGGGGCTCTGCTTTATTATTATTACTTGTTTATTTAGCAGACGCCTTTATCCAAGGCGACTTACAGAGACTAGGGTGTGTGAACTATGCATCAGCTGCAGAGTCACTTACAATTACATCTCGCCCGAAAGACGGAGCACAAGGAGGTGAAGTGACTTGCTCAGGGTCACACAATGAGTCAGTGGCTGAGGTGGGATTTGAACCGGGGACCTCCTGGTTACAAGCCCTTTTCTTTAACCACTGGACCACACAGCCTCCTATATTATTACCAGTGGATTATTTACATTATTTAATTAGCCACAGATAAAGTGAACGATCGTTTGCCTTATACATGTATGTGTCTACTCTGGACACGTCTCTGTGATAACGCAAACTGAGAAGTAAGCTATTGCAGATCCCCATGCTGTACACTCAGCACTTTCTATTGTTAAAGGTTTAATGAGCAGCCTGTCAAGTATATCAGGGAACAGTTCAAATACAAAATGCATGTTCTGTACGTCAGCCTTACATCTTGTCATGTTTTATTAAGAGCCATATAACAGGAATTGTCTTTGGATCTGGAACAGTGTGAGCTCAGTGTTATTCAGAGCGCTTGCATCGCTCAGACCACAGATACAGAATAAAAAGGTCCTTATGTCCAAATTATATCCTAAACGATGTTTGGTCCTATCATTTTTAATAAGACCCCTGTTTCCTTTCATTCTCACGGCACCAAAACAGCACAACACACAAACGTACCTCGCTCCGTTCTGAAAGGAGCAAATCAAAATGGCACATAAAATATGCATATGTTTCTGTTTAGAACTGTACACCACAGAGTTGAACTGATCAATTATTCAAGCTGTGTTTTTAAAAAATGCTTATGTTGCCAATGCAAACAGTGAGATTATTGACTTCCTGTCAGCTCGTTGTTCCGCCCTTATTAAACCGTGGGCTTTAATGCAATTTGTTTAGTGTGCTTCGTTTTATTTTATAGTGCGGCGGGGAAGTTGAAAATGTGTCAATCCTTTTAACGGGCAAACTAACGAGCTGCTGTACATCTTACATCTGCACTTCCTTGAGGGCTGCCCGGTTTCAACACTTGTTTTCCTGAGATGCCTGTTTGTTAGGTTGCTGGTATTTAAATGAGGGTAGTTTCTTCTTCCAGGTTTCCTTGAATCCTCCCTGTGGCACCCACAGAGTTTCTAGAATACGAATCTTGATCTTCAGCTGCTAGCTCTGTGACTTCATCTACAAAACAATTGAAGAAAGTTGCCATCAAATAACGGTGTCAGTTTCACATACAGCCCATTCCTTCTTTGGCAAAAATATTAACAGAGGGTCTTTTTAATGATCGAAACAGTGCTGTATCTTAATACCTCCAAATCCAGCTGGGTTTTTTCACCCATTTATTGACCCACCTATTAGAATGATCATGTAGAATGAAATAAGGTTTCAAGCACCACCACTGTTTTGATCAATAAAATAGATTGCGTGAACAGGTACCATTTCAAAATTGTCTCCTGGGTCTGATCCTCCTCCTCCTCTGTTTGCTCAGTCATACAAACATACAGTAGCTTTTAACCCAACTGCTCTCTGTATGACTGGTAACATGAGGCCACTTGAGCTTGGCTGACGTGGAAACAACTCATTTAGTCTTATCAAGGAGCCAAGGGGTTAATAAGCCACAGTTGGATTTTTTTTTTTTATATCATTTCACCCTGGACTAAAAATAAGTAATTGATGTTATCCATGGGGATTCCCCAGTACTGTAATGTGCTTTTTAAAAATCCAGCTGTAAAGTATTCAGCAAATGAACCCTTTAGTCAATATTACAGCAGCTGGTTTAGATAGAAGAAAGGCATATCATCATCCACAAATCCTCTGCAAATCGACTACACATGATACCGAAAAAGATCACAAAATATTACAAGCAAAGCAGAAGATCGCTGTTAAGAGGCCATGACAATGTAACTGTCAGCAGTCTTCCACCGAAAGCCACATGATTATCTACACAGCTGCTTCATCTCATGGATGTAGGGGAAGAGAGTGCCATGGCTGTCATTATACATCTCTCTCACTCGCTCACACAAACCAATGACACATACGCGATCTTCTGCCCACGAACAGCACTGCGAAGCACCACTGAGCACATGCAGCATGGAGACGTGTTGCTTGTAAGGTAACTTAGACTTCTATGAGTGTGAGGGCATGTATGCTTGTTTTAGCGTAGCATGCAGTTAGACAGGCAGAATTGTGACTCTCACACAACTCTAACAAACAGGTTGCAGCAGGACGAATTGGAGCATTTGAGATTTTAAGAATAAGAAGTACGACTAGTTTAATACTTATTCTAGTCAAGCCTGTAACCTGTTTATCTCCCCACCCTGACTCTCCAGATGCGGTCGACGCGAAGGTGTCAGTGTGGCCCGTGGCATTCGTGGGGGCTTGCGCCACGAGTCCCCAAGGTGAGCGCTGCTGGGAAGGTCTACGGCTGGAAGACGGTCTTCGACCCCCACCGCCCGTTCGCCATCGACATGGCGGGCTTCGCTGTCAACCTCAGACTCATCCTGTTCAAGCCACAGGCCTACTTCAAGCTGCGTGGCGTCAAGGGGGCTACCAAGAGAGCAGCCTTCTGAGAGAGCTGGTGACACTCAACGACCTCGAGCCCAAAGCTGCCAATTGCACTAAGGTACTGTAAGAACGCTGGAAGTTAGGGATCATTCATTTGAAGGAACAGTGCACAACAGTGGGACTCAGTTGTTGTTTATATGGACAAGGAATCCATCCTTTTGTAACAGTTTTGAATGTGAAAATGTGTTAAGAGTTGCACTGTGGACTTGTGGGTCCAGTGGAAATATGTGATGTTTTATTTACTCACAAGGTAAGCTGGACAGGTTATGTGTATCTTCGTTTATTTTGTCATGATAATGATAGACCCACATTGTTGCCACCTTCTAGGGTGTGGTTATATCCATCTTCCAGGCATAGTAGGGCATACCCCAAACAACAACAAGCACTATATTGATTCCCACTCCGCCTTCGATAGAAAGTTAGTGCCAGATTCAAATCAGAAGGACATCAAGGAAAAAGTAGACGGTCTGTTTGAATGAGCCAAGTTGTATTTCAATATTTCAATGATCTGAGAGCAGAAGGAAAAGAAATACACTTGCTTTAAAAAAGATGACATAATAGAATATTAAATATACATAAATGTTACATACCGATAAATACCTGTGGATATTTTGTGCACTTCTCTTGTACGTTATAACCCCCAAAAATGATTTCTGCACACTTGAGCTGTATGAAAGGGGACGTCGCCTTGCATCAAGGGATTTCTTTCAGATGAATCTCTCTTTAAAACTTCACATTTGAAATGCTTACCAATGCTTGCTTGTCAAAAGCCTGACATTGTAGAAGATATAAACTGGAGTGCCACAATGGTCTAGTACCCAGAGTTGAGGAGCTAAGGGCATGCTGTGACACTTCTCATCTTTGTAATCTCCCTCTTCAGCTGAAAGTGCGACTATTAACCTCCTCTACACCCGTCTATCTACAAGAGACTGCTCCGCGAATTTCAAACGTGGCGATGCATAATTCATGACGGTGGGTGAGATGAAAGAGGTGATCACATCGCTGCTTTAGAAGGATGAACAGGAGAAAATAAATTACAGAGCTTTTTTTTTTCAAGGGAAATATATTAAGAACTGGCTCTCCTAGTAACAGAGGGCATCAGTCTGAGTGGTACAGTTCTCCTCAACTGCAACATGGGACCTTTCAAAAGGGAATTTTAGTCAAATGTATTCTTGTCATGCTCTTTGAAGCAGTAACAAGACCCTGCTCACAGTCAGTAATCAACACTAGAAAAAAAGCATTGCTATCACAAAGGAATATAGAGTCACAAACTGCCTCCTGTCCTCGTCTGCAAGCAGCTTCATTTAGGTCTTGTTTGGGGAGCCTTCTCCCAGTAGGTGTTGATCTCACAAGGGCTCCAAACTGGATTTTAAACACTAAATACAAGTTTAGATTGTGTGTTCAATCAACAAGTATAGAGCTCAGCAAGTCTCTTAAAAACAATCGCAATTAAAAATAGCGGTTTTTGGTCCCAGTTCTCAAGAGATAAAAGGTTAGGACATGAGTACACCTGCTGATCCATCTTCATTTGTATTCTGAAGGCTTGTTCATGCTTCAGTCTTGTGACCACTGGGAGATGGTCGTGCGATGCAGACAGCTAGGGCTGAGAAACAGAGCATGACTTGAGACAGACTCAAAAATCACCCTCAGCACCTGCCATGCCATTGAAGTATGAACCAGCCTTCAGTCATGCAGAGTTTTTACTTGTGCAGGATTTCTGATAAAGTCCTCTTGTGAATGAATCCATACTTTGTTTATAGTTATAAAAATGCTCTACACTACTCTGTTAGCATTATTATTATTCAAATATATATTTATATATACATATACACTGCTGTGCAAAAGTCTTTTCTACTCTGATGCATTATGAGCATCAACAATTTACTCAAAGCCTCCACTAGTGTTTTCTACTATTATAATAACCTTGACTTGCATTAAGAAGGAAAAACATTGAGTGAAATAGCTTGCATCACTCGATTTTCAAGGTGTGGTATCCGAAGCATAATCATCAATTACAGAGAGACATCATCTGTAATTGACAAACCAGGACTGGAAGACCCAAAAGCTGTCTAACAAGGATGAGCAATACTTGAAGATAATATCCTTCAGGAATAGAAAGAAGACAAGCGTTGAATTGACAACAGAACTGGCAGAATTCACAGGTGTCGTTGTCCATCAAATCAACAGCATGAAGGTCACTCTTGAAATCAGGACTTAAAGGATGTGTTGCAGTAAGAATACCTCTGTTAAGAAAGGGGAACAAGACTAAAAGTCTAAAATATGTATGCTCTACCTTCCCAGGTAACACCACTAAGTACCCTAGTGTCTCCTACATGCAATAACATCTGACAGATACTGTAAATAAACCCAGGTACCTCCTTCTCTCTCTCTCCCACACCCTTATTACAAACATTCCTATACAGATTACCGGGAACCCATTTTTGCACTGAGAGTATACATTCATTAACTAGTTTACCGGGTGAAGTTTAACGGTCAGAACACTAGAAACCTTCCAAAAGAATTCAATACTGGAGAAATATTGTTTATTCAGAGAAACACTTGAGAGTATGAAAGACCTTGCTTATTGATTGGTTGCTAGGTTATAGTTTTGTAAGAAAATAGGAGTCATAGACTAGAGCACTGAAAGGAACCTTGCCATGGTTTTCGAGTAAACGCTGAGAATGGCTGAAGGGCTGACTCAACAAAAGCATCTGCTCAAACAATTTCCATCTCACACTAAACTGTCCTTACTGTCCATAATATACCTGGGGACCGTCCAACATCTTGGCCAGCTGTTGTCCAGGGCAGTATGCTCTGTTTGTAGGGGCTGCTATTAGTGGTTCCAAAGACATAGAGGGGATATAATTGTATTGTAGTAATGTATTTAAACACCCTATGGAGTCTTGTTTTATATTTTTATTTTTCAGATACTTGTCTGGCACACCAGAACAGAGAAGCCAGTTTTAGTAAACGAAGGAAAGAAAGGGTTCACAGACCCAAATGTTGAAATCTGAAGCTGCTGATGTCACAGGTATGACGTCAACCGAACTGCATGCTGGAAAGTGAAGCCGCAAAAAGCAAACTCACAAACACAATGACGAATGCAACCCTTTAACCCGCTGTGAAAGAAAACAGAAGCATACACGCAGATGCAAGGAGCAACAGTGCCCCCTTGTGGCCACTGCAGACGTGTGTCCTCCACAGGTTATCTGTTTTGTCAGTCACAGGGCTTCTGTTAGGGATGCTTGTGGTGCTAGTGCATTTTGACAGAGAGAGAGAGAGAGAGAGAGAGAGAGAGAGAGAGAGAGAGAGAGAGAGAGAGAGAGAGAGAGAGAGAGAGAGAGAGAGAGAGAGAGACTGCTTGGGTGACTGTATTATTTAGGGAATGCCACAAGAAGAATTACAGATATGCATGAGATAAGAGTTTACAACAGGATGCGTTATTTGCTTGGCAAAGGCACAAGCGCGTAGTTAGCCCACACTGAGATGATTTAAATAACCCAGAATACATATTTGTTTATGTGTTTGCTAATTAAATCATTTCATCAATCTGGGGTGGTGGTGGGACATGAAGGTGATTTGATATTAAAAATCGGGTTTATACATTTTAGACTGGCTGTATTAAGATCTGCCACTGTTTAGATTAAAACAGACTTCAAGATACTAAGATATAATGCAGTGAACGTCCAGCACAGCACTGTATATAACATCTGTTTTGTACTTTTGCAGACAATTGCCTTCCAGAAGATGCGAAGATTCTGAACTGACCCCACTCAATTCCTTGGAATCTTTGGCACTGTATTAATCTACTGGAAATGGGCTCTGCATCGCTAAAAACAATACAATAAAATAAACTTTAAAAACACGACTAAATAAATATAATATAAAAAAGCACAGATAGTACGGGATGGCAATATTGATTGCTTCTGGTATTGGATAATAATAATAATCATAATAATAATAATAATAATAATGCAATGACAAACCTCAAGACGAAAAAAGTACAGTAAATGAAAGAGCGAGAGAAAGAGAGAGGGAGAGAGAGGACTGTCCTTTCTGCACCTGCATGGCATGCGACAGGGAGCAGAGGCCACCATGCAGCCTAATGCAAGGAGATGATGCAGAAACTGCGAAGGAATGGGCAGCTGGCATTCCAACCAGGAGACAAGGCTGCAGAGGGCTAATAGCAAACAGGTGCAAACCACCTGGAGTGAAAAGATGATCCTGCGTGATTCTGCCGTCCAAAAGAGGATAGGAGCATTTAAAAAGGCTCTGAAGTAACGCCCAGACAGAAACAAAGCAAAGCAGCAAAGACACCCCACCCCATCCCCATATCCCCCCAAACAGAGGAAAACAAAAGCCTCTCGTTTCTACAATGGATATAAAAGGAAAGGATTATCTGAGTTTTACATACCTCTTTTTGCCTGCTTTTGATTTGTTTAATGTTTACATGCATATTACTACGACTACTACTAGTACTGCTACTGACTGTGCCCCATGTGTTCACTGAAATGTCCGGCCCTGGAGATTCACAATCACTTAAGGAAATGTCATGAAGTGTGTAGTGCTGGTTACCTCTCCTTTCTCAAAGAGTAGCCCAATCGTAGGCATTTTGTAATCCTGAAATCCTGTGAAAGCACTTATAAGCTACTTATACATCAAAGCAGTGTTATTAAACCTGTTAGCATTTACCTCTAATAGGTTAGTCTGTAAATAATTAGAAAGGGGAAACAATATCCTATTTTGTGGCATTCAAGCTAATATTTTAATCCGAGAACTATTTAAAATAATTGTATATAGACAAAGAGTGTGTATTATTTCAAGATGTTCCAAGTAGCATTTTCTTTTTCAGAATGCAAAATGTTTCGGTTATCACTTTGACCAACACAATTTCCGCACTGTGGGTTTAACTACAGAGGTGTTTTATTTTTATATAACTGTCTGACATTAGATCCATTCATCCCAGCTAAGATCACAGAGTGGGAATTCACGCTATACAATGGAACAGCCCCACTAATCCTAGCCAGACTGCAGCAGCTCAATAATGCATGGCTAACACACGTTGAAACCTTGTGACTGCCATTCCAACAGGCAAAATGAGAGCATGAACCGCTGCAGGGTCTGGATGGAGGCTTAATTGGTTCAATTAAATAATTTAGAACAGGGTTGGAACAATGACCAGGAGTGGAATAGTCAATGTTGGCCACCCTTGACCAAGGTCTAAACTTTTGACTCTAAAGCAGGGTGGGCAATTCCAGTCCTGGAGGGCTGGTGCCCTTCCAGGACTGGAATTGGTAATAATTGGTCCAATTAAGTAATTTAGGGCCAAGTTGGAACAAAAGCCAGGAGGGACACCAGCCCTCCAGGACTGGAATTGCTCACCCCTGCTCTAAAGGGTCAACCTTCTCATAAACCACGGGTGGCCAACGTTGTTTCCTCCAGTCCTGGTCTTTGTTCCAACCCTGTTCTAAATTGTTTCACTGAACCAATTAAACCGCCATCCATACCCTGAAGTCGCTCATGATCTCATTTTACCTGTTGAACCTGGAGTTGTTATGTTTAAATCGTGAAATACCTATTTCAGGCGGTGAAATGTGTATCTCCCATTACAGTCCCAAAACAACAGCAGCTTCAAATGTGTTTACAAGGTTTCAGAAAGGTGTGATCATGAACGTATGGTTTCAATTGAATGGAACATTTCTTCATTCACGGATTGTTGTCTCCGTGTCTTTTGTTCATTTGAGACTGCTGATCTCTCGCCACTGGTTTGATCCCCAAGGCAGGCGCTAATAATCAAGTGTTTAACGCTGTGAAGTATGAAAGAGATGCCAGCTAAGGGGTCTTCAATGTGGGTAGATTAACAGCTCTGTGTTGTATTCCTGTCCGTTATTGAACTCTGCTACACACTTCATGACTTTAAGAGAGATTCCAACTAAACTTGAAAAAAGCACAATTTTAAGAAAATAACTGATTGTATTAACCTGAGCAGCACATTAAAATATGCTTTGGCTTGAAATCCCCCCTCCTTTCCCCAAGGCCGCCTTTCATTTTAATCTTGTTGCATTGATTTGATTGTATTACTTCTTAAACTTTAGCAGTGCAGTGTCTGTGTATGGAGGTCAATGGAACAGAACGTTGTGTTACAGTGCGCACTCACCTGAATATGAACAGGAAGAGGCAGCTGTTTTGTCTTACACTGGCTTAACTTCAAAGGGAGGTGATCGAAATTGCCGCTGTACCCAAGTACCCTTCGTTAAACACTCAGTATTATTACCTTTTCCACAGTATTAACAGCAGATGGTGCGTCCCTAATATAGGACACACACCATTAGCTCACATCAGTGCATTTAGCAACTAGATTGCACTTAGAACTAAACAATGATTCTACTGTACAGCAAGGACATATTCTAATGCCTCTCTGTGTGTTAAAACCAAATGACTGAATGGGAAATGTTTTGCATTAGCAATGAGTTTCCATCTCCACGGTGACATCTAATGTATTAGTGCTGCCCCTAGCAGCAGACTGGGAATTGATTGAGATCAAGCTCTGTAAGGCTGCAGAGGCCTGCTGAAAAGCCAGCATCCCCCTTTCAAAGTAGCGTAACCTGACTGACTGCTCACTAATGAGTCGGCTGCTTACTTTACCTGTTATTAAGACCTTGTCCAGACGCTGCACATCAGCCCTTAATACAATCTGATCTGCTCCACAGTGTCCAGGGCATATTCCCGACACTGTTGCATCCCTTATAAAAACGTTTCCCACAGTGAAAGCATAGCAAAGTGTAATAAAGCACAGTGAAAGCATGGTGACACATAAGCATTGTAGCGAATAGTGTGGTACGGTAGCGCACATTAATAAACATGGCAAACCAGGGTAAACTTTGTTAAACACGTAGTTAAGCAAAGAAGGGAAAAGCATGGTAAAAGCATGCAAAAATACTGGGCAAAAATACCTGGTGAGCTTATATAAGAGATAGAGGGAAATGTAAACTTGCACAAAATAGCGACCTAGCGTTCTGTGTCTTATTACACAAGGTTAGATTTGAGTACAAGGTTAGATTTGATTTGGGTGCGTTATTTAAAAGGGTAGGTTGTTTGTTTGTTTGTTTTTTCTTAATACGTAAGTGACTTAAGTTGATCTCCCTTCTCTTTTCCTGTATACTTTACATGCAGTTCTGGAACTGAAACAACAGAGGGTGCTATTGTACCAGCATTCCGACGATGAGTTTACTTTACAATCAAAAGAACTGAAAGCAGTGGTTCAATTTCCACAGATCCTTTGGAATTAAGTTAACCCACATTGCATTGTATACAATTCTATATATATTTTTGTGTATCCCTGAGTCCTGCACACGTTTGCTCCTCTGCAGTTGAATTGTCACCTCTGTCTCACTGGAAACAGCACTTTCTGCATGTTATTACACAAAAGATTCTCCTTCATGACTCCATTTTAGTAAAGAATTGAAATACTGAAATTAAAAAAAAAAATCTCTTTGTTGTTACAAACCGAGTTGTCTTCTGAACTCATTTTAAAGGAAGCTTAAAACTGCAGAACCAAATTCTGACAGCCACAAAAACGTGATAAACACACCACAGCACTTTTTAGAACAACTGGACACGTGATTCTCAATGGCACAGCAAAACGTTTTCGTACAAAGGGTTATTGTGTATGGAAATTCATACAAACGAGAACTTTTTGTCAACGTCAACCCAGAGTAGCTTGGCAGTCATACAGGTCAGAATGTAATCATTTCATGAAATAATATCAAATAACAGATGGGCAAAACCACGGGCATTTGTCTGCTTCGCTTAGTTTCTTGTAGGTTTTACGATTTGAAGTAAAAAATAAAGAATGCCATTAGATTTAAAAAAAAAAAAAAAGATTTTTAATGGTAGCACAAAGAACACATTTTCATGTTTTTTTCCCTCCATATTAACTCCTATAACATTTATTTTCTTCAAATAAATAACATACGTTGAAATTATTTTAAAAAGATTTGAATCTCAATTCATTCTTTAATTGGACTCCAACAAACTGATAGCTTCTAACCTGGGGATCGTTTGGTCATCACTAGTATACAAGTGGTTTAGTACTCTGTACTTACAGCTAAATCAAAAGCACCATTTATTAAAATGCTTGCAGGGTTAACTCTAGTTTTTAACTTTTTCAACACTGCAGGCTCTACAGCTCTGGCCAAAAGTTTTGCATTGCCTAAAATTTTAGGATTGGGACATCATAAAAAATAAAAATAAACTACATGAACATAATTTAGATCTTTGATTCAGCATTGTGTAATCAAAGAAACTACAAAATGACATTGCAAGAGTCTACCGGAAGCCATAATAGTAGTACATTATTTCAACTGCTGTCAGTTTTTCGTTAAGTATATGGAAAACTACAAAGCAGTATGTATTTCAATATGTTAAGGTAACATTATTCAGCAGGTTTCATTCGACTTTATGAAGCAACATGTGTTAATAATATAGGGTGATGCAAAACCTTTGGCCATCGCTGTCGATCTCGGTCCATTCTTTTGTCCTTTTCATTAGAGTACACAAACTGTTCAATTAGTTCTCCTAGCGCTGTCCTTCTGTAATGTTACGGTGCAGGAGGAGTGCATTTCTTATAAAAAGCCTTCACGCTCCCCATTTATTGTTCCTGCCACTTTACAGTGACACTCAAAGTCAGGGTGATTTTTATAAATGAATAGCAGTTTAGGGGTCTGTCTTTACAGTGTTAGATACCTCATTAATGTTCTCTCTCATTTTAGTCATTTCTAAATGCGCTTTGCGTGAGCGTAGGTAGGCTGGTGTTTCCAATAAAACACAAAGTATAACAAAGACCGAGGCGGAATTAAAGCGACTCCTCTTCACTCCACATCGACGGCCATGCCCAGATCAGGAGCGTTTACAAAATGAATTGTTTTCTCTGCTTCTTGTTCTTCAAAGACAATAACCTAAACAAAAAAGAATATTCACCTTCATACAATTACGTTACAATTTGCATACATACAGGCTTATTTTGAACTCTGTATTGTTTTTTTTAATACATGTTATTACATATTTGTACCTTTTCTATACTGTGTCAGGTGTAGGGACTTCATGTAATCATTTGTATCAGCAAAACAAAAATATCATTTGAAAAGTTATGCAAGAATAGAAGTAAGCAGACCAGGGAATTGTAAATTGAACACAAACGTGGAACACTGTGTTTTAACGAACACTGTGCTGGTTAAGGATGTACACTTGGGCAGGGGTTTCCATGGATGGATACATATGAAAGCAGCGTGTCTGCCGTACCTCATTGATGCCAGTGTGAAGCCAGGGCTGGCAGATAGAGGGTTTGCTGTGGACCGATGGACCAGTATCTTCCTAAGTTCTGCCCATTTATGAACACCACTCCTTTAAACCAACCCTGCAAGCAGTAGCAACGAGGGACGTTATAGTACAATACAACCTGTCAGATCCAGCCCTTCAATAAACTGGCATTCTGTAGAATTCAGCAGCATTTTTAGATCCTGACTAAATCCCTATTGAAATGAATGGTGTGCTCCCCTCTACAATCCCTATTGAAATGAATGGTGTGCTCCCCTCTACAATCCCTATTGAAATGAATGGTGTGCTCCCCTCTACAATCCCTATTGAAATGAATGGTGTGCTCCCCTCTACAATCCCTATTGAAATGAATGGTGTGCTCCCTCTACAATCCCTATTGAAATGAATGGTGTGCTCCCTCTACAATCCCTATTGAAATGAATGGTGTGCTCCCCTCTACAATCCCTATTGAAATGAATGGTGTGCTCCCTCTACAATCCCTATTGAAATGAATGGTGTGCTCTCCTCTACAATCCCTATTGAAATGAATGGTGTGCTCTCCTCTACAATCCCTATTGAAATGAATGGTGTGATCCCTCTACAATCCCTATTGAAATGAATGGTGTGCTCTCCTCTACAATCCCTATTGAAATGAATGGTGTGCTCTCCTCTACAATCCCTATTGAAATGAATGGTGTGATCCCTCTACAATCCCTATTGAAATGAATGGTGTGCTCTCCTCTACAATCTGCAGCCTCTCTATTCTGGAATCCGGCATGATCCGGCAAGTCTTGTCTGCTTAAAATAAATGGAAATCCGACTGTGAAGTCACATGGTTTTTCTCTTAAGTATGTTGTGTGGAAAAAGTACACTGAAATGAATCCAATCCTTGAATTACTGGGTATGCCAGTCGATGTCAGATTAGACAGGTGTTACTGTAACTGACAAAGGTTCTGAACTCGAACAAGGAATAAAACTGGAATACTGTACCAACAGTCACCTAGAACAACAAACCTAGCAAGACAAAGCGATATTATTATTATTCAATTTCTTTGCTCCTTTGTCTTAAAGCCGAGATAAAAGTTTCCCATAGTAAAAGCATAGCAAAGTGTAATAAAGCAGTGAAAGCATAGGCAAGCAAGGTATGGTAAAACATATTAATAAGCATGGCAAACCAGGGTAAACTATGGGAAATGCATAGTAACACCATGGGGAAAGCGTGGTCAAGCTGCACAAATACTGTGCATAAATAACAAAGGCAAACCCCTGTTGAGACGAGACACTTGCGACATTCAAGACGACACAAAATGATTTAGAGATTTAATCAAAGAGCTTCCTCACCGGCAGTTTTACAAACGTGTCTCCAGGATAACCATCCACAAACAGCATTCCTCGGAAGAACCCTGGGACAGTGGGCTTGTCCGGGACCTCCTTCCAGCGGGAGTACTTCAGTCTAAAACACGGGAGCAGACTTGATTAGCGATCGCCACAACGACTGTCTCCACACAAAAACAGAGATCCAAACTGAAAGGGAAGTTTGAGAAGTCTCACCGCTCCATAAATCGTGGCTTCATATCCAAGCTGTATATAATAAAGTTTTTTAAAGGAGTTCCGTTGAGAAGAATGTCACCAACTAGACCTAAAACAAACAGAAAACCAGAAAGAATTTATGTCCGTTTGTTGCATAATTCCAACCCCTAAAGGGAACAACACAATTCCCTTTACAGTAAAATTGCGTCTCAATTGTCATTATTTCTCCCCAATAGACAAGCAAGCATTCTGAGCAGGACACTTCAGAAACAGCATATGAAATGCTTGAGGAAAGGAGTTGTTTTGTCCGGCCCTGCCTAACCTTTACGCTGGTTGTTCAGTGTCTTCCCATAGTTCACTCTCCCACAGTTTTCAACAAGCAAACTCAGCTTTCGGTTACCCTGCAAGAAAATAATTAATACCTTCAAGTTTGATAAAGATTATGTCGTTTTTATTCCAGTTATTATACATTCATGAAACTATTGCAGACTGTTGTTCACATCACTGTATGTTGTTGACTTTAATTTATTCTATTCATGTAAACAGACTTAAAAGAAAACCATTCAATAAACAGTTATGAATAGGGCCCAATGTAACAAACTACTGTTTATAATATACCCATGGTATATTATGGAGTGTTTAATAGTTATGGATGGTATAATAAACTACTTAGGAGCCTGTAAGTACTGAGTTGTTTGCTTCTGTATTTTGAAAAGATTGTGTTTCTTTCTTCTTTAAAAGAAGCAGAGTAAATGACTGGATTGAAAAGGCTTGAGAGGTTTGAGGCAATTTTAAAAACCACACTGGATCTCAATCCAAAGGTGGGGCTCCCAGGGTGACATTCTGGGCTTTCCAAGAGAGTGAGCAGGACCTCACCTTCCCCTCCGGCACAGCCAGCTCCAGATGCTTATACTTCAAAACCCCAATAAAGCTTGAATCGACAAACACCTAGAACGAATGAACAGCCGGGTAAAGCCAGTGGACTTATTTAAGCAAGCACGTCCCTGCTTGTTGAAGAAAAATGACCACATTTGCATGCTGAATTACATGAGGGAAGCAAGCAATGGCTTGGGTAGCTTACCAGGGCTCTGTCGCGAACCTTGTCATTGGAGTGAAGCGTGCCTCCGCTGGGGATGGTGGTCTCATACAGCGTGTACCCGTACGACTGCCCGTTCCCGTTATTGACAGGCAGGTTCTCCATGTTAATGGGGCTCTCTGACTTGAACGGCTAGGGCAGACAGAGAAGACTCTCATCTAAACGCTATGGTCTTTGTGTAGCAGGGTTATGCAAACCAAAACACCTAACAGTAAACGCCAGTCTCTGCGGTATATGAAAAGGAATTCTGAACCACAGTGATTTCTCCCTGTGGGACAGGGTATAGAATCCATACAGAAACACAAGACCCCCATTCTGGGTTTATTTGACTGGTCCTGGAGGTGTCCACACGCACAGGTGCTGAAGCGGAGTTAGGGAACAGGCATCTGAGAAATGTTATGCACTAAAAAGGGATCATTTGAACTAAATCAACACTGATATTTCACTTCTTATGTAATTTACTGCAAGCATGGTAAATACTGATCTTGGCAGCAACGACAGCAGAGAATCACACACCACACGTCATAGAATATTAAACAGGTAAGTAGTTAAATATTTGCATAATTAAAAAAAAGACACAGCAGCATTCAATTATGAGACGTGATCTCAGATTCCCGTACAGAATGTCTTTCCCTACCTCGCCAGCCAACTGCAGAGCCTCCCACAGGGGCATGTATTGATACACAGTGGAGGAGTCATAGGACATCTTTGGAATTAAGGCAGGCACATCAGGAAGACTTTCACCTGAAAGAAATGTATTTATTTATAAATAATAGAATATGTTATGCTAGTAACTAGCTATACTGCACAATTCAGAATATATATATCAAAAGAGCCAACTTCCCCACGTTTCGGTATGTTTAACATACCTTTGACAAACAGTCGAGGTACTTGTAGGGTTTTGATGTCATGGTAACCACACCCACTTATTTCTATTTAAGTCTATTCATTTGCTTGTGATGTCATTTACTACAGATCTAATCAATACAATTCCACCCCTAGACAAATTATGCAGATGCAGTTTTTGTATGCGTTTTGTGCATAATTGCTTGCTTCAAATCTACTGTTTTCTATTTTGTAACAAGATCATCTTTTTTTTGTTTAAAGATTGAAATTAAAATACGTGCAATTAAAGACTGAACAATGAAGGGCTTCTATTTAGTGGAAATGCCTCACAGCGTTTCATATCTTAACAGTTTTATATTTCATATCTTAACAGTTTTGTATTTAAAACTTAAGCCCTCGAGTGTTTGCAATCCCTCCTCTCTGCTTCAGGGCACACTAAGCGCATTAAGTGAAGAAATTGGATAATTATTTTGTCTGAGGGATTTAAAACAAAAGAAACACTAGGTTTGATGCACACTTAACCACAGCCTAATGATACAGGGAGCGAATTGAAAACGCTGCCAGTGAAATATGGGTCTCATTCATCTCTGGGCCTCAAAACACCTTTAAAGGTTTAATTGATTGCATAAATATTTTAAAAACCTCAGACTGTATCAGCAAACCTATTGGTTAAATCAGTGCCTCTCATGACCACAAACCCAGCCACAAGTCACTCAGTCAATAATTAAAGAACTATTGCCCTCTGACATCACTCAGTAATAGTCAAATAACTATTGACTTCTGACATCACTCAGTAATAGTCAAATAACTATTGCCCTCTGACATCACAGGTTTAATATTGACTGGAGTATTATATCACAGTGACAACTATTGCCTGGAAGGTTGTAAAAAGCCTCAGCTGGCTTATCTGTCCACCAGCACAGAGTACAGAGACAACGTGTACGATCATCTGCTTAGATTTACACAAAACCGTTCATCAACTACACAATCTGGCTCGCTAACCACCTGGCGCGTTTGCGTTGCTGCAGAACTTCGCTTCTCTGAAAATAAAACACTTTGAATAATGTATTCACGGTGTCGAATCACGTGTACAAAGCCGACGCTTACCGTGGTACTTGCTGAAAACCTCCCTGAGAAGGAGGTACTTCGCAGTATAATCCCGGATTCTGATAAGGGGCATCGTAATCTGCAGGATAAAAACACCCTGACAGTAAGAGAGCCGCATGACCTTACAGGTCACACATCCCACAAGAAGCAGACATGCTGTTCAGTCTGGGTCCAGGAGGTGGGGCCCAAACCCAGTCTTCATAATCCGACGCTGAGTGCAGATTCAGAGGACAGGTTCAAACAGCAGGTTCAGTAGACGGCAAATGGCCAAGTCTGGTCAGCTTGTACCTTTCACAGCACCCTGTGCTGTAGTTTTACAACATATAGTTAAATAAGAATAATTATACATTATAGGTCATTTTAATGCAAGCCATCTAAAACAAAGTATCCAACCCAGAGAATTGTAAAATGGCTGTATCACATCAGTATCAAAGCCTACTCTATATTACGTACATTTATCATAAAGGGCTGTTCTATGTGCTTCAGCATGTTATTCACAAGTGCTGTGTCCCAGAAGCCCAGTCAGACTGCCAGCTCAGTACTGGCCCTAAATCCTCCAGGAATCAGTTTTTAAAAATGAAAAGCAGCAAAAAAGAGGCTACTTGCCATAGCTGGTGACGTCAGCCTTGTAGGAATGCATTTCCAACGCCCGTTCATGAAACCGAAGTTGGTGCCCCGTGGAACATATAGAGGTTGATAGACAGACCCTTCTGGAGAATCTCCGTGACAACGCCGCCATGTCTGTGGGGTAGAAGGGAGAGCTCTGTGTGTGTGTGTGTGTGTGTGTGTGTGTGTGTGTGTGTGTGTGTGTGTGTGTGTGTGTGTGTGTGTGTGTGTGTGTGTGTGTGAGATCAGCAAGGGGTTTACTGAACACTGAGATCGGAACTCAGACACAGAGCTGATTGGGGAGCTCTTCTCTTCTTCTGAAAGGAATGAGATTACATACATACCTGACTGCTTTTAAACACTAACCTTCCGCGGTGAAGACGTGATGAAGGTCACCCCAAGTATCAAACCATCCGCTCCAAAACTCCATAACCATCTTGGGTTTCTGGGGCTAAAAAAACAGCAGAGTCCACAATAAAGGTCACATCACTACCAATGTAGCTGCACATCATGATAGAACAGCCAGGCTCTCATAACACTGGAATTGAGCCCAATGTGATAAAATATAAAACTTGCTTGCTTTATACATTTATACCACTGGATGGCTCCCTAAACTCAAGAGTAAAAAGGTTCTTACTCAAAACCCCAGCAGTTTTCTCTAGAAATAAACTAGCCAGACGTACAATTCACAACCCTGTACAGCTCAAGTTGTTTCTTATTCGTTATACACACGTAAAATTGTAATCAGTGTTTATTTCCTTCAGTAGGAAAACATGTTTGCTCTAAGTGTATCAAGTGTTTACCCAATGCAGATGAAAGAACCGTTTTCACTCATACATTCATTCCATCGTTAAGCTGTTTCATTTGTGTATATCTTAACCCTGTAATGCCCATTATTATTATTATTATTATTTATTTCTTAGCAGACGCCTTATCCAGGCGACTTACAATTGTAAGCAAATACATTTCAAGTGTTACAGTACAGCTAATACAATAAGAGCAAGATAAATACAATGACAAGTTCAAGCAAGTGCAAGTGTGACAAAATACAATTCAATACAGCAGATAAGTGACAGTGATAGTTACATCAAGATATGATTAAATACCAAATACTACAGTTTAAACATATGGCAGGTTACAGTACTCTGAAGTACAGGATTAAATGCAGTAAAGTAGGGGCAGGTAAGAGTAAGTAAAGCAAATTTAAGGAAGGGTGAAAGTGTCCCAGGGGAAACAGAGGAGTTCTACAGGTGCTGTCTGAAGAGGTGAGTCTTAAGGAGGCGCTGAATGTGGTCAGGGACTGGGCGGTCCTGACATCTGTAGGTAGGTCATTCCACCACTGCGGAGCGAGGGTGGAGAAGGAGCGGGCTCTGGAGGCAGGGGGCGTAGAGGAGGTAGAGCCAGTCTTCTAGTGCCAGCGGAGCGGAGAGGTCGAGTGGGGGTGTAGGGAGAGATGAGGGTCTGGAGGTAGCTGGGTGCAGTCTGGTCAAGGCATCTGTAGGCTAGTACAAGAGTCTTGAACTGGATGCGGCGGTGATCGGTAGCCAGTGGAGTGAGCCGGAGTAGTGGAGTTGCGTGGGAGAAGCGAGGCAGAGAGAACACCAGGCGGGCAGCAGAGTTCTGGATGCATTTCTGCATCCATTTCTGTATTGCATACGACACAATGCTTAGCCACCCTCTATATCATCACTCAAAGCCAGAGTTATATTTATAAGCAATACTGTGCAAATCCAGCTATCCTCCTAACTGCAGTGCTAACCAAGGAATATTCATGTTTTGGGGTTGCTCACTAATGATTGGTCAGCTGTCAGTGCTTTGACTTTCCCATTGGTTGCTAAAGCAGGGCCTTCGAGTGAGGCAGAGAATACCCTGGGAGATTTATGGCCCACCTCTGCTCACTCCTGATTGGTCGCCTGTCTAAAAAAAAAGACATTCTTCGCCTACTGGTTAAACTCACTCAAGACCTTCAACTGAAACGGAGAATACCCTCAACTGTTTTTTTTCTAGCCTGTGGTCATTGTTTCAGACTTATGCGGCGGAAATGCAGATCTCTTAGTGGCTGATCACATCCCTTTCAGGAAACCCCTAGACTCTTAAAAAAACCTCTAGTAAACCCTGTAAGTCATCTTGGATAAAGGCGTCAGACAAATGAACAAATAATAATTAGAGTAGTATGTTTCATAGTATAAGCAACACACTGTATGCAAGTGAGTGAGGCAACGTAATGTCATTTGACTGACGGTTTACTTGGCACTGTCTGGTCAAAAGAGAATACCTTGAAGGTCCTGACGGCACGCCACTGATCAAAGCCAACATTTTTCATATGCAGTACATTATATTTTGCCAGACAGGGGAAAAAAACAAAAAAAACAAAAATATTGTACAAGAAACAGAATCTAGCTATACAAATAAAAGTAGCTTTTCTCATTTGAAAAAGGGTTGGGCAGTACAGAGTTAAATAACAGAGGCCTGTTCCCAATGACCACAGCAATTGCACACCAGACACTGCTGTGCACGTCCTGCAGTGCGGTTTGCTCTCCTGCGTAGCTGTGCTTTACCTGTGAGAGTCCAGGTGGCTGAGATGGAGATCCCTCAGTTTCTGCAGGTTGATGGTTGCCAGGGCTAGGAAAGAAGCCACAGGATTGTTAGCAGTGGAGCAAGAAGCAGGATCTCGCCCACCAGGTTCGTTTTCCACATTCATTATTTGCATACAATCCATTATCTGACTTGAAAAACAGGTGTGGCGACACCAAAAACCAAAAACCTATACAGAGACTGCTTTGACAGCTACAGCTAATACCGTGTACTGCACTTCTGATATTGTGCATAGATTTATATATGCTGTGTAATTAAATTGTACTTATTGTGGTGGGTATCTAATGTTGGCATGATCTCTGCTCCTTGATTGTTTTCCACAGCTGATAGGAGAGCACGGTGGATTCCAGTACTGACCTCTGTGTCAGGTCTTTAGCTCTTCGTTACTTCCTGGGGCTATGTTTTGTTCTGCCTGAAACAGCATCACATCAACCAGAACACCATAAACTACTGTCCTCTGGCATTAAACAGATCTAACTTGACTCCCCTTATAAAAGATTAATATTTTTGCAGTTTTCCCATGGATATGCTATCCATTTAGCCTGGTTTGCCATATTTATTAATCTGCTTTACCATACCTCGCTATGCTTTACCATGCTTTCACTGTGCTTTGTTACACTGTGCTATGCTTTTACAAGGGCCACTAGATAACTGTACTTGAAAATGATTTGGGGTGTGTCCATTACCTCCTTCAACGTTCCCTTTCTTCAAGCCGTCCACGTTGTCCGAGGTCATCAGTAGCTCCTCTATCCCTCTGGACAGCAGGGCCTGTGTGGAAGGATCACACACAGTCACAGAGTCATCTGTTCACATACCTGGTTCTACTAGAGCAGAGTCGAGGCTCTGAAGGAAGCATTGCTGAACACAGCTTCATAACCCTGGCCTGCCCGGTGCTTTATCATGATGATGCAATACCTTGACAACCCTTTGCAGTGCCTTCCCTCCAGACTCACGTTGACATGCAATAGAACACAGTGTTACTGGCCTGGATCTTGTGTGGAAAATGCTATAGTTATATATCTCAGTATAAGGGACACGCAGTGCGAAACAAAAAAGTTATTTAAGATTGTCAAAAACAGACGTAGTTGACAAGAGTATAATTTGACCTTACTAAATTAAAGAAGTCCTGCCTTTTAATTGCAGCGCAGTGGTAAACTGGGCCCAGGGAACCTTATCTTAACTAATCTTGGAGGACTGCCTAATATTAGCATTAGACAATCAGAGATAAATAGGGGAAACCAGTTGTGTGGGTTGCAGGCCAGATCGTCTGAGGAATACGGATTATTAACATAAATAGTTCACATGTAAAATAAATACTTGGCCATTTCAAGATATTCATTCTCTCTCTCTCTCTCTCTCTCTCTCTCTCTCTCTCTGTCTCTCTCTCTCTGTCTCTCTCTGTCTCTGTCTCTCTCTCTCTCTCTCTCTGTCTGCTCTCTCTCTCTCTCTCAGTAACCATGGTTCTTCCCCATGGTTGAAGCCCTGTCTGTAGAGACTCCTTTGCACTGTTTCACTTGGACAGGTCTCATCTGGGTGAGTCATTATATAATGAGAGTGTGTGAGTGCGAGTGAATAAGAGAAAGACTGAGTTGTCTCCTATCAAATAACAAAGGTGATTAAAGGCTGAAGGCCCCTGCTGTAGAGCACTCTGTACAATGTAATTACAACAAAGGACTGCTTCAACCTGCTAGTCAAAGAGAAGAGTCATATTGCACGCTGAAATCCAACAAGCAGTCTTCACTGTTCAAAGTCCCCTGAATTGGGCTCTAGGTGATCCTCCCATATAACTGGGAACAGAAAGAAGTAATCCAGTAAATACCTCTTTCATGTAGGGCATGTACTCTGTGTCCACAGCGTAGGAACCGTATTCATTCTCCACTTGAACTGCTATGATTGGACCGCCTTTCTTGTACTGGGAGAAAAGAAGCACTACTATTGAAATCCATAACCAGGGCCTGCACCCATATCAACAACACAGTGAAACGGCACTCTTGTTAGATTCATTTGTGTGTCAGTGTACAGCTATGAGTTATTTTAATCCAGTGCCTAAGATACACTAACTAACCTCAGTATTTGCACAGACACAAAACAGAATTTGCCTAACCCAGGAGACAGTACATATATTCATCTCAGGTGTGGATGCTTAACCACATGGAATAACTGGAAAAAATAAATAAAATCTACAACCAGTGTATTCACACCAGGTGCCTACCACTGACTGACTGCACTTGACCAGAAATAAAAAAATAAATAAAAAAAAACATGGCTTTTTTGCATGAAAACACAACAGTGCATCAGATGCTACCTTTGTTTACATGGGTTTACATCATGCTGGTGTACCCTCACAATATGCCTCCCGTGGCGATCTCTCACAATTATAGAAATTGAAACCCTTGTTTATGCTGTAGGATAAAGCAGGTAGTAAATTCTGGCAAGTCCTTTATAGTCATTATAATCAATCTGTGGTGTGCACAGTATAGGAAGCTGGCACAAATAATGAGAGAGCAGCGGTACTGCACGCCGTGATCCTCAGTCCTTACCTGTAGAGGGACGACTCTTGGGAGAAGCTGGCTGAAGAAAGCATCCACAGCCTGGGTAAACCCCTTGAAGGTAGACCTCAGCTGCATGGCTGGATCTCGGTACAGCCAGCTACAGCACAGAGCAGGAAGAGTCCCAGGGTTAGGATGTGCAGAAATACTCAAAGAAACTACTAACATCTTAAGAGGATTTATATATTTGTATTAGGGGTAATACTCTTGACATTTGATCGATTAATCGTTCGATCTATGATTGATTGATCACACCCGTTTGCTAGTGAAATTGTACTAAAAGACGATTATAAGTGATAACATAATGTTGCTGTATTTACTGCAAATGTTTCATAATGCCACCTAATGTTTAATATACATATTTACTTACATGCAGTTTGACGGTTTGAAAATATTAGCCACGGTCTTTAGAAGTACCCTCTGCTGTTATTCAAGATTTCTGTTTCTCATGCCATTTCTTGACACCGCACCCACATGTGTGATTAATCAAATAATCATTCAATCGATTAAAACCCCTAAATTGTACTTTTTTTTCTTTGGGTTAGTTTTGTCAAATTAATTTAGTGTTTTAATTCTACCAGATTTGAAATTAGTTTTACTGCCTGCACTCTCGCTTCACTGGGTGATCTACTTGGAAGCCTTTTCAGTTTTTTTGTTTTTTCTAAACAGAAAGAGGAGTTTGTGTCCCAGTTTGTATGGGTGCTCTGCATTCCGCTAGCACACTTAAGTCTCTCTTGTTGAAGATTTGATTTTGCTTGGAATGCAGGAGCACATACGGAAGATGGGGACAGCATTGCTTCCAACAACACTGTGCTCTTTCTCCTACTGGAATCCTAGCCTGAAAAATAATATGAAACGAATGGAAGCTTGTGAACTAACGAGGCACGAAACTCAACAATTAACATTGGTATTACAAAAGCAATTCAGAACTGCAGGTCAGATTAATCAAGGTCTTTGTGGATTTAAATGAAACACAACTAGAAATAGGTTTGACAATTTTTTTAAATTTATTTATGTTTTCTATTTTGGCAACATTAACATTATATTCCCTGTCATAAAGAAGTTTGCAACTTACCTGCTCCTTATATCTCTTAGTTAACAGTTAAGGAACTCAGCTGGGTTTGCTTACTGATACAGTAGCGATATTATGACACCACTGAAGAAAGTATCAACTGAAGGGAAGGAACAATTCAGGGCAAAGCGACTAGCAATTTCAAAAGTGCAACCCTACCTGGGCAGCCCACCCAGGTCCCATTCTGCACAAATGTAGGGTCCTGGCCGAAGAATCACCCACAGACCCAGCTCACCAGCCAGCTTAATATAGGCCCTGCGGTACAAAAACACAGACACATACACAAGGCGTTCACTGCGCCAAACTTCCTTTTCCTTCTACACAGCTAAAGAAGGGCTTTTGTCTGAAATGTCCTGAAATAAATTCTTTTTTAATCATTGCATCCCAAAAAACTTTTCATTTTTTCAATATATACATTATGGTAAACGTCAAAATATTGGCCAATCATAAGATTTACTGGTAAATGTTGACATTTACCAAGTCGACCAGAAATGTCCAAAATAAAAATAAAAAACTCTTTACCGGTAAATCTCAAGAATAACCAAGTGTCTTTGGCTAATGACCAAATGATTTTCTCGTCGCTGTCGCACATTTCTGTAGTCAACAAGACACAGGAATTGTTTCTAGCAGCTTCTTTCTGGTGGGCAAGGGTTCAAACGATGTATGTGCAACAAAACCTCTCAATTGTGCATCACTGCAAGCTCATGATTATTTTGCCAATGGAAAATGTGTAAATGCAGAAATACCTATATTGTTCTACATTAATGATTATTTTGTTAATTGACCATTTACATGCAGGAGTAAATGTCTGAAAAGCAATAATTTTTCTTCATAATTTCAGACATTTACCACCAGATTTGGTTGATATTTACCAATGAAATTTAAGATTGACCAGATGATGACTTTTACTGCAATGACTGAGATACAGAGGCATGCTGACGATTGGGTTGTCCCTCTGATCCCTTAAAACTGGGTAGTCTTGCTTGTGTTGTCTAGCTAGGGATTCTGTCACCTAGATACAGCTCCTAAGAGGTGCAGAAAGGCTAGCTGCAGGGTCCCAGGAGGTTATGCAAATCACATTGGATGTCAAAACAAGAGAACACGTGCTGGAAAATAGCAGAACCCTTTCCTGTGTTTTGCTTTTGAAACACTAACAGCAACTGTTTAGATCCAGCAGCGTTGGCACTCTGTGAAGCATGCCGGCTCATGTACAGCTCCCTTTTAGAAATACGGGTACAGATCTTTCAATAGGATAAACAGAAAATTGTCTGGTTGTGCACGGTGTATGATCTGACTTTCAACAACATTAAATCCAATGTGTACGACGCTCCTGATCAAACTTGGATCTTAAAAGGATAACCTCATAACACCCTTTTTTTCTGGAATTCTTTCATTTTTCTAGCAGCTAAACGTTTACTGAGCGTATCAACTAAAATGAGCAATTGGTTTCTATGAAGTGCAATAATGAGGTGTTGCTCATTGTATATTGTGTACAATCCTGCGTTGAGGGTCATACTCACTCTAAATCCAGGTTGCCTTTGAAATTGAAGGTTCCCCTTTCTGGTTCATGCAGATTCCACGGCACATACCTACAGATCAAATAACAGATTATTCTGAAGTGTGTCTGTAGCTTGGCGGAGGAGAATCTATAGCATACTACACCCTCCAGGTCTAAAACACATTCCAGACACATTGAGCAGACAGCAGACTAGCTATAGTTATAACAATAATGACAGCAGAAGAAACTGTAAAAGGAACTACCTTAAATGGATATTACCGTTTTAAAAACAGTTACACTTACGTGGTCAGTGTGTTGAGTCCACAAGCCTTCATCTTCAGCAGACGGTCTCTCCAGTATTCCCGCACACGGAAGTAGTGAATGGATCCCCCAGGATTCTGAACACTTCTCCTCCCAGCTGAAACTTCGGGCGAGTCAGCCTGCAGCCCCACCATCCTGCTCCTCAGAGTGCCAGGCTCCATGTCATGCCAGTTAAACCTGGGTCCCACAGACAGGCGTTTTAAAAGCACAGGCGTATCGAAGCTTGGCTAGACAGTGGCGTAGTCGGCACATGGCTTATTAAATATTACTTCTGTCTCTCTTCTAACTCCTTACCAGGTTCCTGGTGGAAGGATGTCTTACTGAATGCAGTATGGGCACGCTCAGTGGTTAAACAAATACACTGTGAATCAGAAACCTCTAGACTGGGATTGTATAAGCATCACTAAAGCTAGTCTTGTAAGCACACTTAGTACAGCCTGTCTTCAAGCATTCAGTACAAGCCCCAGTGCTGAATAACTGTGCTTGCTCTGTGTCATCTTTCAGTTGCAACAGCATGCTTTTATGTACTGAGCAGGCATTTAATGGCACAAAGAGTGCCTTAGCATTTACTGTTTACTGTTTCATCACAAGACAAAAAGAAATGCTGACTTGCACCTGTTCTATTGCAATACACAGCACACATATACAGTACTGTGCAAAAGTTTTAGGCAGGTGTGAAAAATGCTGTAAAGTAAGAATGCTTTCAAAATAGACATGTTAATAGTTTATATTTATCAATTAACAAAATGCAAAGTGAGTGAACAGAAGAAAAATCTACATCAAATCAATATTTGGTGTGACCACCCTTTGCCTTCAAAACAGCATCAATTCTTCTAGGTACACTTGCACACAGTTTTTGAAGGAACTTCGGCAGGTAAGTTGGCCCAAACATCTTGGAGAACTAACCACAGTTCTTCTGTGGATTTAGGCAGCCTCAGTTGCTTCTCTCTCTTCATGTAATCCCAGACAGACTCGATGATGTTGAGATCAGGGCTCTGTGGGGGCCATACCATCACTTCCAGGACTCCTTGTTCTTCTTTACGCTGAAGATAGTTCTTAATGACTTTCGCTGTATGTTTGGGGTCGTTGTCATGCTGCAGAATAAATTTGGGGCCAATCAGATGCCTCCCTGATGGTATTGCATGATGGATAAGTATCTGCCTGTACTTCTCAGCATTGAGGAGACCATTAATTCTGACCAAATCCCCAACTCCATTTGCAGAAATGCAGCCCCAAACTTGCAAGGAACCTCCACCATGCTTCACTGTTGCCTGCAGACACTCATTAGTGTACTGCTCTCCAGCCCTTCGGAGAACAAACTGCCTTCTGCTACAGCCAAATATTTCAAATTTTGACTCATCAGTCCGGAGCACCTGCTGCCATTTTTCTGCACCCCAGTTCCTGTGCTTTCGTGCATAGTTGAGTCGCTTGGCCTTGTTTCCACGTCGGAGGTATGGCTTTTTGGCGCAAGTCTTCCATGAAGGCCACTTCTGACCAGACTTCTCCGGACAGTAGATGGGTGTACCAGGGTCCCACTGTTTGCTGCCAATTCTGAGCTGATGGCACTGCTGGACATCTTCGATTGCGAAGGGAAGTAAGCATGATGTGTCTTTCATCTGCTGCAGTAAGTTTCCTTGGCCGACCACTGCGTCTCGGTCCTCAACGTTGCCCGTTTCTTTGTGCTTCTTCAAAGAGCTTGGACAGCACATCTGGAAACCCTGTCTGCCTTGAAATTTCTGCCTGGGAGAGACCTTGCTGATGCAGTATAACTAGCTTGTGTCTTGTTGCTGTGCTCAGTCTTGCCATGGTGTATGACTTTTGACAGTAAATTGTCTTCAGCAACCTCACCTTGTTAGCTGAGTTTGGCGGTTCCTCACCCAGTTTTATTCCTCCTACACAGCTTTTTCTGTTTCAGTTAATGATTGTGTTTCAACCTACATATTGAATTGATGATCATTAGCACCTGTTTGGTATAATTGTTTAATCATACACCTGACTATATGCCTACAAAATCCCTGACTTTGTGCAAGTGTACCTAGAAGAATTGATGCTGTTTTGAAGGCAAAGGGTGGTCACACCAAATATGGATTTGATTTAGATTTTTCTTCTGTTCACTCACTTTGCATTTAGTTAATTGATAAATATAATCTATTAACATGTCTATTTTTGAAAGCATTCTTACTTTACAGCATTTTTTCACACCTGCCTAAAACTTTTGCACAGTACTGTACATGGGTCACCAACTGCACCCATCTAGCCTACACACAGTGCAGTACAGAGCATTTGGGACCCCTCATGAGGTTCATTAAACTCCAACATTCTTCTCTTTATCATTGCAGTGTGGCTCACCATGCAATATGGAGTGGATCTCTCTGCTACTGTACAGTGGGAGAGCAGCACACCACTGGCGACTATATCAGTCCAAAACAGCTTGCTGTACATAATGGATGTCCTTCAGTTTGCACAGGGCTGGGGTCACTTACCAATACCACAGGTCGGTTTCACTGCTAATGTTAACTAATGTAAAGTGAGCGACGCTGCGGCACAGGTGGGGCTGCAGGATCGCTGGCAGCGCTAAATGTACAGCGGGTGTTTTACTGTCCTAAGCCGGCTGTTATTGTGAATGAAACACCAATTCATATAAAGGATGGAATGCTGCACTCGCATTAGCTCACAGAGCTGCTCTGGCAACAGTTGCAAGACGTTAGTGTCAGTAAATCACATAGTTTAATTTGCCATTGCATTTCACTCCAATATTTTAAAAACAGCCCAATGTATCGCGCATACGTTGTAAACTTTAGGGGAAAATACGCCACAACACTCTTACAACTAAGGCTTGCAAAATTTGTCAGTTATGGTCGTTTAAATTCTGGATGTTATCGGGAAGAAGATTATAAATAGCTTTGTCGTATTTGCGTCTCCGTTCAAGTCACACACTCGCGTTGAACTACACAGAACTTCTACAAGCAATAAGACCTCGTGCAATTCGAGAAGCTAGGAAGGACTGTAGTCTCTGTTATAACATCAGCAGCGGTAATATTTGGGGATATTCTCCTTACCTTCTGTATAATATTACTGCCAACAAGATCAGACCTCCAACGGCAAGTCTTTTCGGTGTGCGCTCCTTAGACTGAGAATTAACATCGATAAACAGCTTTTTTCCCCTAAATCTGGTGACAAAAAAATGATGACGTTTAAACAGCCACACACTGCTACAACACACAACATACGCGCTGTACTGTTTGTTGGTAGTTGTCTTACTTTGTTGCAAGAGTCAAATTAGCCCCGCCCCAAAAATTTCATAATAAAGTACTTGAGATACTGTGGAAGAGCGAGGCTGTGCATTCTATGATGGCGTAAATAGGAGTGTGTTTTTAGGTTCACGCACATTTTTTGAGTCAATGCTAACAAATGCAATCTCCTATACGTATAATAAACCCGTATACTGTGCAAAGCTTTGATAGTGCTTTTCGGGACACCTCCGGTGAAGTAAAAACATCCCGAATAAGCGGTCGTCCCAATTAATCGAGAGGCAGTTGAGGGGAACTTAAAATAATGTGTTATGCCCCATATTAACAGCGGTCCATATTGCTAAAAAGAAATATAACAAGTATTGTGGAAAAAGTAAATCCGAACACAAGTAGGGCTTGAAGTTTTCAGGTTTTATTTTTAATCAGGTGAAGTCCCTTTAAACAAACTGAGATGATTCTGTTTTATAATTAAAATCAGAAAAAGCTGTTAATTACAAAACAATATTTGCTTTTACCTTCATATCTTGCCTGAGCCTAATTCTGGTCCTCTTAATTTTATTTCAAACAAAGCTGACAAATTACGTAATTTGTTTGTCCCCGATCCTACTTTTAACTCGCATTTCATTTTTGCAGTCGCCTAATTTAACGTTGTGTTTTTGTTATTTTCCCCACTAGTTTAACAGAGATGTCCTGACAGCTTTTTGAAGCATAAAATGAATATTTAGTGCGGAGTGTACACTGATAGCAAGTCCTTCGGGCACCTGCTCTGAGTATTTCACCAAAAATACCACAAAGCATTTTGGGATATTGGAGGATACACAAAAATGTAGTTTGGTATTACAGCGTCCACACTCCTGATAAACCGCACTACCTGATGCGATCTAACCTGAACCGGACTCGAGACTACCTCCTGAGCACGGTATTAAATGCTGCGTAGTGTGGACGCAAACCGTATTTAGCACTTTTAAGCCGGCTTAAATGCAACTAATACGGTTTAAAGGCATAGTGTGGACAGGGCCTTATAGTCAAACTATTTGGTTTGTAAATAAAACATAATAATAATTAAATCACATCGCATTGTAATTCAATTTGTATAATACAAGAATGTGTGTATTATTATTATCCTAAACAAAATTAATTGCTGTTTTTAATTATTATTATTATTATTATTATTATTATTATTATTATTATTATTATTATTATTATTATTTCTACATGGAATGAAAAATAATTAAATCCCATCTTATCTCAAGGCGAGGCACCTCTATTTGCAACAACAGCCTGAGAAACACAAGGGACGCAGCTTCTTCAGGCGTTCAACGTGGATGACGCAATTTACGTATCTCACAACATAATCACGTACTGACAGCCACCTCCTTGCTCTTAAAAGCGATCTCTGATGATCATTTGAAAATACTGTATCCCAAATTAAACGGAATTACGCCCCAATTACACGACATTAATAGCACTGGGAAGAACCGTCTCCCAGAGTTGTATCCCATGATATCCCGATTAGGCGGCGCCGACTGTACTGTGATTTCATCCTACTTTTTTTGTTTAATATAACTCTTTGCTTTATGACACTTTTACTCCCTAATATATTTCCCATGGATTCATTTTTACCATCAGGCAAGAATATTTAAAGTTTTCAATGAACATACGTTTATTTTGTCATCTTATAGCAGAGATTTGAGCTATAAGTGCTACTGTATATCATATATCTCTGAAGAGCAGTACCGATCACATGACCACAGCTACTACCCTCACACGTGACGGTGTATTTCGGCTTCAAACCGAAGGAGGAATCAGGAAAAAGGGTCAAATCGGAGGACCCGCCTTCCTGACGCGCTGGTTGGACCGATGAGCAGACAAACTGCACCCCATTCGTCCAACGCCACTTCAATCAAATCCGACTCCGCTGCGGTTTTGATTCACAACACCTACGTACGAACTTCACTTGCCCTAGACGTAGTTGCGATAGAGACATTTACGAAAATAACGCAACTCTCATAAGCCAGTCAGACCAAAAACAGCACAAGTCATTACAAGTCGGTCAAGGGTATAATTGACACTTGTTATTTATTTATTTATTTTTTTTTGAAGAAAATTAAGAAGTTTAGACTTTTTCCCATATTTGCGGCGGGGCGGGGTGGGGAGTAATGTTTATACAATACGAAATGACTGCCTTAGCTGTCAAAGCGAAATAGCTTGGAAATAATTAGTTGAACTTGGACCATGGACCTGGCTGCAGAGAATAGGTCTTGCAACAGAACCACTTCATATTAGGATTTGTATTGCATCGGTTAACTTACACACACTAACGCAATTCTTGCATGCATCGAAATAAGTTTTTTTTTTTTAGTTTAATTTAGTTTGTTGTTATTGTTGCTGTATAGCTGTAATTTCCGGACTCGTCGTATTGTTGTGTTGTCATGGAGTGCTGTTGCACTTTTATGACCGTGTCCGCGGTTCTCAGCGGAGTCGTTCTCTTCGCAGCGTACACACTTGGCTTGATCTACCAGACCTTTCACAAGGTAAGACTCCTCTTACAGTTACGACAGTATATGCCTGGACATTTGTTTTTAAAAAGCTATAGCATCTCACGGTCTTATTTGGTTTGACGCTAAGTGGAATGGATTGATGTCACTTTACTTCTAAATGTTGCTTATTTTAATTTTAGCCTTTCGTGAGAAAGACTGTGATGACTGTCCAGTTTGTTTACATACCCCAATGGTACTTAGCAATTGTTTCATAGCAATTGGTCAAGCGGTTCTCGTCTATGTAAAAACATAAATGGGGCATATAAGCAGACGGACAGTCAGCCAAGTTAAGATATAATAACTTCTGCCTAAATTATTATTATTATTATTATTATTATTATTATTATTATTATTATTATTATTTATTTCTTAGCAGACGCCCTTATCCAGGGCGACTTACAATCGTAAGCAAATACATTTCAAGTATCATAGTACAAGTAATAATACAATTAAGAGCAAGATAAAGAATGTCCTTATCAACCAACAGTGATTTGTACTAAAGAAAATGTCCTAAGCAAATTTAATCTCAATAAGGGGCTTGCCATCTTTTAGGAAACCAGTGTTTTTACAAATCAGTTTGACTTACTTGTTTCACAGTCCGTCATTATCGGCCACCGTTTGAGGCTGGGAATGTCTTGATTACAGTACAGTATATGGATGACCGCACAGAATGCAAGCATGAGTCCTTTCCTTTTCCAGTACAGTAAAGGAGGCAGTGGTATTGTTTGGAAGCCTGCCACCTCATGCTTGGAAGCTAGATTCTACAGATAACACAGTGACCCATTGGATTGAGTCCACAGTGCTGAGCAGCATCAGCCCATAGCCCTTTGTAATCAGGTTCCTAGTTTAGATTGCAGAAACCCGAACGTAAACTGCGATCTCTATGCTGGTTTCACACCACCGATCTTGGACTATGAAATGCTACCTTAGATGCGTATCCATCCGACAGTCCAAGTGCTAGTCGGAGTCAAAATGCTAACCGTGAATCTTTTTTTGTGTGTTGCTGTTTGAGAAATATGTGAAAAACTGTGTTTACTGTATTCAGGAGAGCAGGGTTGGGGTCAATTCCTGATTTTCAATTCCAATTCCATTTTAAGATCAATTCGCAATTCCAATTCCTTAGAAGGAATTGACATTGATATTTTAAAGACATCATTGTTGTGCTTGTTCAGCTGCTTTCATTTGAGGCCAATTTAATTGACTAGCAGTGACTTTAATTTGTGAGAAGCTCAGTAAAACAGAATGCTGCTAATTGCGACTTTGATCAGCGATGTGTTGGAATTGATTAAAAGGGAACAGGAATTGGAATTGGAAATTTATTCTAAAAGGAATTGGAAATGGAACTGGAATTTGAAAAAACGGAATTGACCCCAGCCCTGTACAGGAGGATGAAACCAAAATCGAATGATTACTGACCTGCAGTATGATCAGTTCTTAATGGCAGAACGGTGTTAAACATCGGTGAGACATTACCGGTCGATCTGCGTGTGTCTTAGGCAGAGTCAAAGAGCCCCGGCATGGCGGGAGACTGTGGCAGAAGTGTTGCTCGCTCACGGGGTCAAGTATGTCTTCACACTGGTCGGGGGTCACATCTCGCCCATCCTGGTGGCCTGCGAGAAGCTGGGGATCCGAATCGTGGACACGCGCCACGAGGCCACGGCCGTCTTTGCTGCTGATGCTGTCGCCAGGCTGTCAGGTAGTAATGAGTGGCAGGGCAGCAGATACTGAGAAGTCGTTCAAACGGCATAGCGCCGTAATCATTTTGTAAATGGCTGTGGATTGTGCTGTGGATAACGAGTTTCTCTTGTCCGCTCCAGGTACAGTTGGCGTTGCTGCGGTGACAGCAGGGCCCGGTCTAACCAACACCGTCACAGCTGTCAAGAATGCTCAGATGGCAGAGTCCCCCTGCTGCTGATAGGCGCTGCAGCTACCTTGCTTCAGGTGCGGAGTTCTTCAGTCTTTAACGTCTGCGGATACCTTGAGTTTTTAAGCAGACATTTTCCTCAGCAGGTTTTAGAACCGAAGTGCCCAGTGAGGTTTTCAAGCCCATGTGTTTGTGTGTTTAGGGTCGGGGTGCACTGCAGGACATTGACCAGATGTCCCTCTTCAAACCACTGTGCAAGTTCTGTGCCTCAGTGCGAACAGTACGAGAGATCGTCCCCGTGCTGCGGAAAGCCCTAGCGGCTGCTCAGTCCGGGACCCCAGGTACCCACTTCGGTGTCACTCCGTATATCGTCATTAACACTTTATTGCCCAGCATTGGCTCCTGTGCTCTTGCAATACGTTTTACTGAGCCGTTTGTATTTGGTCATGAATTTCCGCGCCCTACAGTTAATCATTACTATTTCTGTCCCCTTGGCTCTTGAAGGTCCTGTGTTCGTGGAGTTCCCTATCGACACGCTCTATCCATACCACATAGTGGAGAAAGAGGTGGCCCCCAAAACTGCTCCCAAGGGACTCATGGCGAAAGTTATAAACTGGTGAGCTTATTTTAGTTGCTGCCCTCCTGTCAAAGATCCCTGTTCTTGTGAAGAACCGAAAGGTAGAGGGAGGGAGAGGCAGTGTGGCTAAATGGTCGATGCTGCAGACTAGGAGACAGGCGGTACGCCCTGCTGGTTAGACCTCGGGGGAAGAATAAACAGCTGATCGTGGGTGCCCTGTGCTTTCCTCCGCAGGTACCTTCACAATCATTTACACAACATTTTTGCCGGAGCCTGGGAGCCGAGGGAGGTGTCACCTCTCCCTGTCCAGATTCCTCTAGCCACCCAGCAGCAGGTATGCATGAACACCTTGAGGTATGCTCACTCCAAACGGGACAGCCTCCACCAGGCAGTCCTGGTTACAAGCATGGTCGTGGTGTATGTAGCATGTGTGTGTTTATTGTATCGCAGGCTACTATTAAGAATGACCGTTTCAATTCATCCTCATTTGAAGCAAATTCAGGCAGCTATTGGGTGTTTTACTCTAAAATGCAACTCGTTTTTGCTGTTTATTGGGCTGCCGATGGATCCCCTGTTTTCTGTTCTTCAGGTCCAGCAGTGTGTGGAGCTGGTCAGCAGAGCGAAGAAGCCGGTCATTCTGCTGGGCAGCCAGGCCACCCTGCCCCGGCGCCAGTGGACAAAACCAGGTGAGCACGCAGGGACCACTGCATTCCCACAAACTGCAACAAACTTCTGTCTGTGACGGATGTTATGTAAACCTTATGTGGAAGGTAGGTTTCAAAGCCGTACCCACACTGGACACGGCGATGCAAGCAAATAAATTAGAAATCACTGCAGTCAAATGGGAGTATCCACACCAGCAGCGAGAATGAAACTGACCAATCAGAAGCAAGGCCAACACCCTTGACACACATCAAAGATACGCCTCAAAACACGTCACTTCCTTGTTTTACTAGGAGTTGAATGACACACACGAGCTTGTTACCTATACAATGAATCTTGTAGTATAACCTGGTATGGGTGAAACTTCCATGCAAAAGGAGTCTTATTTCCACCCCTGAGTTTGCTTGCTTTGGTACTAGTCATTCAAGAGTTTCCAGGAATGTGACCACAGCATGGCATGTGTTTCTGTCACACCTGTTTTTATTCTTCAGTCATCGTTAGATGATTTCACAACCTATGACGCACTACAAACAATACAGCAGCATGGCAGTCAGAGTCTTATTTCCATCCCGGTGTCTCTCTTCTGTCTCAGGGTGCGCTGGAGTCTCTGGGGATCCCCTGTTTCCTGGGTGGGATGGCCCGTGGAATGCTGGGTAGGGAGAGCGCACTGCACATCCGACAGAACCGGAGAGAGGCACTGAAGGAGGCGGATCTGGTAATCCTGGCAGGTAGGGTTCTGGTCCGTTCTGCACTGTAGCACAGCACCTTTAAAATCCATTGCCCTGACAATTTAGTAAAACTGGATCTGTAACTACGCACGTGGGCACAGATAGCAGGCTGCAATGCTGGATGCTAATTGCTTGTTAGTTTCGTTTTGGGATATCGACAGCGTTGATTATTAGTTCATGCTGTCTGTGTGTATTGATCGGGGTGTTTTGCCTTGGCGCAGGTACGGTGTGTGATTTCCGACTGGGATACGGCCAGGTCCTGAGCCGTCGCAGCAAGGTGATCGCTGTGAACCGGGATCGTTCCCAGCTCATGAAGAACTCCGACATGTTCTGGAAACCCACCGTCGCCGTTCAGGGTACGGGCATGAAAATGAAACGCAAAATCTGCCGCAGATGATTGCATTAGCTTTACTAGCCTCGCATTGCGCGTTAACGTTTCCCTTTTGAAGATGTCTATGATTAAGGCAAACAGCATTGCATTTCTCCATCATTTCTCACCTTCCTTGTTCTCCTGCCAGGTGATGCCGGCTCTTTCCTCTTGCGCCTCTCTGAGGCACTGAAGGGATATCGCTGTCCCCAGGACTGGCCCGAGAGCCTCAAAGAAGGGGACAAAGCCAAGGAGAAGGCAAACACGTACGGTTCTGTTCACCACGAGAAACCATGCTGATCTGTGGGGTTCCCAGGACCGCATTTTCAATCTGTTTTTAAATAGTTTTTCTTTTATCCTTTAACGTTGAACTCCCCCCTGATCCTCCTCTTTGAAACAGACAGGCTTCCTGCTCAGACTGATTATGCACCTTCTCATGCAGTACAAGCCACGTTTATCACAGCCTGTTGTTTTCCCGAATGCCCCCCGCAGAGAGAAGGCTGCTGAGAAGACAGAGAGACACCTGAACCCCCTTCGCGTTCTTCACTGCGTGGAGGAGATCATGTCCGAGGACAGCATCATTGTGGCGGACGGCGGCGACTTTGTGGGCAGCGCTGCCTACATCTTGAAACCACGGGGTCCGCTGCGCTGGCTGGACCCAGGTAACAGCGTTCCACCTCGCACCAGCCCCTCTGTAGCGTTCCCAGCGGGAACCCTTACCTCTGCTTCAGCTGCAGTGTTCCGCAGTTCTCTTCAGTTTCTAATGTATGAATCCTTGTTGTCTGTTTACACTGTATACCTCTTTGTGGCAGGTGCGTTCGGGACCCTTGGAGTCGGCGGGGATTTGCATTGGGAGCGAAACTCTGCCGACCAGAGTCCGAGGTACAGTGTCTCGTTCCGAGTGAAATTTGATTTAGATTGTGATTGGGAGTGGTTTTCAGTTCTGGTTTTGATATGGACTGCTGTCCAACCCTGGACCTGGAGAGCCACACGGTCTTCTGGTTTTCGTTCCGCCTGAGTTCTCAATTTACTTTATTTTCTGAATTGGTCAACACTACCATTTTTTCCAGGTCTTTAGTCATTGATGATTTAAAGATACCCAGCAAACCCGCAGGCTCTCCAGGACCAGGGTTGGCCTCTCCGAGGCTAGACCACCATCACTTGTCACTGAAGCCATATTCAGAGTTTTCTGAAAGGAACCCATGCTTTACCTGAAGCAGTGCAGTTCCACTGGGTGTGTAAAATAGAAGCCGTCCTTTCATTCCTCAATATAGAGCTTTTCAGGCCCGGTGTAACTGACTGGGACAGTCCTTCTGAACAGTTTGTGAGTGGCCAGTCAGTTACAAAGCCGATCTTCACACAGGTGTACTTTACAAGCACGTGAACTAGTTTGTCTCTTTCAGGTGTGGATTATCTACGGGATGGGTCTCTTGGATACAGCGTGGCTGAATTTGACACCTTTACACGCCACAAGGTACAGATCTGCCTGCTTTCAAAGGAATGAAGTGTCTCTCAGATCCACAACATGAGTTCTAAGTGTACACGTCTTCTGTTTTTTTTTTGTTGTTGTTCACAGTGCTGTTTTGAAAGGCCTCTTCATTGATTTTCTTCATTGCCCTTCACAGACGCCAGTGATTGCCCTGGTGGGTAACGATGCCTGCTGGAGTCAGATCTCAAGAGAGCAGGTCCCCATGCTGGGCAGCAATGTGGCCTGTGGGCTGGCATTCACAGGTCAGAATGATTGGCTACAACATTTCCAGTTCTAATTCTCGTTCTCTTAATAGAAAGTCTCCTCTCCCTGCTGTGGTCTGTATTGTATGCAGAGGTTACTGACAGGGTATAATAATCCTTCTGCTTGTGCTTTTAGATTACCACGTCGTAGCAGATGGCTACGGAGGGAAGGGCTACCTGATCGGCCGTGAGGACGGAGAGAAGCTGGACGAGATCCTTCAGAGCGCTCAGGAGCAGAGTCGACAGGGCCGGGCCACTCTGCTCAACGTCCTGATTGGAAAAACGAACTTCAGAGAGGGCTCCATCTCCGTCTGACAGCGCTCCACAGCACGCCTGCTCTCGTCCTGCTTGGGTTTGGTTTTGGTGTGTTCAGGCCGTTCTGCTGCGGTAGAGCGCGGGGAGCTCGGGTGTGTCAGGCCCCTGTGGTTTGGAATGCCTTCTTCTTCACAAGCGCAGATCGACAAGGAACTCCTAGAATTCCTTTTCCAGACAGAGTAAGGTTGGCATCTGCTGTAGATCAGACTCCAGCTTTATTTTCTGTAATATGTACCCCCACCCCCCCCCCCCCCGCACACTAAAGCTGCGGCCTCCTCCAAGGTTTTAAAACTCATTTACCCTGCCATGCGTTAGCTGCTGTACCGTTTTCACTGCTCCCCTCATCGTTGTGCAGTTGAACTGTGCTGCACCATAGATTGCTCCTCTCCTCCAGATCGGTCCCGCACCTATGAGAGCACCTTTTATAATTAACTTCACTAATATCTTTAATTGATCTAAACGCTGCCACTGGATAGATCATTCAAGGCTTCGGTTATAAAAAAAAAAAATGCATGTGTGTCTGTAAAAATATGCAAAACGTCATATGTAAAGCTCCAGGATGTCCTATTATAATAATTGAACCAATAGCAGCACTTAAATTAGCCACCATTGAGATCACCCTGCTTTGCTGGAAGTGAAGGCCAGGTGGCTGACACTATAGTACTCAAAGCGATAGAGTTGTACGGTCCTGTTTCAAAGATAAGAATGTATTGTAAACTGATTATGGATGGTTATTGGAACGTAAATGAAAAAATAATATGCTGATCGAATGATGAAAAAACAGTTACAAATTACAATTGTTTTCAAGCATAATAATGGACCTTTTTTTTAATTGTATTGTTTTATTTTTAAGTTTGTCTGCTTTTAATTGTTGAATGTAAAAGTTAAATTTATATATATATATAATTTTCAATCATTTGTAATCATGAAAGTGCAAGCTTTAACATATACAGCATTACAGAATGAAACTTTAGTAATGCAAGTATACACGTCTATGTCAACTCAAAAGACATAATTGCATTACTAAGTTTCATTTTAGTTCTGCAGTTTACCAAGGTGCCCTTCTAAATGACAGCTTAAAAAAAAGTCTACAGTAGCTAGTGAAGATTTCTTAATTTACTAAACAGCCTTTAACAAGATATACTGAATGTGGCCTTTCACTGCACTGCTGCAGGTAAAGGTGTGCTTGCTTGTATTTTAAAATCCAACGTGTCTGCCATGCATTTGTTTTCTCTGCTCGCCTGTTCATTGCAGAATTGAAAGAGTTCATTGTGGAGTTTGAATGGGAAAGTCTTTTTGGTGCATGCTCAAACAACAAGTGAAAAACTCTTTTGTGCTTTTTCTTCTGCCGCTCCAGGACGTTTTGGATTTTATGCTTTCAAGTACACCTTTTTTAATATATAAATTCATCAGTAGGGTAAAAAGTGATTTAAATCTATTATGTGTTTCATAAGCTGGTGGAGACTTAACTACCATTACAGCAGGGCTAGAAATAAGACTCCCATTGCATAGCAGTTTGATCCATTCCTGGTTTTACTAGGAGTTTAATAAGGCACATCTGAACTTGGGGCGAATCAAGCTCATAGTTAGGGTTACCATATGATTCTGTGGATTCTAGTGACAATGGATTCTGGTATGCTTTACCTGTCTCAGGTACCATTCACAGCAGGACTACACTTACCAGAATGCATTGAGGTGGGAACAGGACTACGCTTACCAGAATGCATTGAGGTGTGAGTTGAAAATCCTGAACTCTCCCAGACTGTCTTTGTGTATATTACATGGAGTCATATGGTAACCCTGCTCATAGTAAAACCTGGACTGGGTGAAACTGTTGTGCAATAGGAGTCTTATTTCCATCCCTGTTGCGTTACTACAAGAGAGTGAGTTGGCCACAGGGCATGTTTTGGGACTCAATGGCACAGCTGTTTCAGGAAAAAGCATTCCCTGAGGATGAGTTCATGGTCTGATGCCCAGCGCTGAATTACAAAAGCAACGTTCATTACTGAGTGATAATGGAACTTCAAAAATGTTGTTGTTGCAATAAAGATGAGTGATTGAAGGTAGTGTCTGAATCTTTTCATTTGTATTGAGAAGAGCGTGAGTACTGAATCTGCATGTGGTTCAGTGTTATCGCAACGGTTTTGAGGCGGCGAGCATTCAAGGTTGCAAGAACACAAAAGCATTTTGTTTCTGTGTTGTAAAGCTGGCTACCCGTTTGTCTATTACACGTTTTATCTCGCTATTTGTCCCCCTCCTTAATATTTCTAATTAGGCTTCTCTCATATTTAGCTGTGTCGCTAATATTTTGTGTTCTCAGTTAGTTTACAAACAGGCTACGTGACTGACTGAGGTGAACACATATTAACCAAACCTAAAAAAAAACACTTCTGAAATTAGGGACCAATGATGGGTTCCATTGATAAGCTGGTCATTCTTTCCACATTGTAATTATAACAATAAAAATATAATACTATTTATTGTTTAAAACACAAAAAGAAACTCGTCTTTTTAAAAAATACATTTCCCAGACACCTTCCTGCAACAAGTGTCTCTGACCAGCACGGATTTGTGTTTGACGGGACTTGTAGTCCCGATCTTCACTGCCGTTTCACTGTCGTAACGCTGCATAGAACTACACATCCCAAAAACCCTGACTGTCAGGAGCGGGGCATGCGCATTACAGTATTGTAGCGGGCCTGGGAACTGGTAAGGGTTGGGCAAGTGTAAGAGCGAGAATAAAGGAGCGAAAAAATAAGAATAAACGAGACAAAGCCAGGGGGCACAGAGACGGGGTTACACGAGGTAAGGAAGGGGCGACAACCACATACTTTAGTGTTTCGTTTGTGCTTTCTGGTCTTGTGTTTTCACAGAAGCAGAAAGCTAAGGGCTAAGGAGTGGCGGGGGTTGCTGTTTACCATTACGGTGGACAGCTGATTACTGAGCCCCGCGTTGAGATGGAACTAGACTGAGACAGAAAGCAGATGAGGGGTACATTGACTTGGGAGAATTAGGGTAGTTAAAGGGGTAATAGGAACTGACTGGGGCTTTTGCACCGGGGGTAAATGGAGTGGGAAGCTTTGATGATGTGCAGTACGTGTTATTGAATCCGACCAGGTGAACAGATTGTCTTCAACCGCTTCGCTACTGTACATAACACCACGGTCTAGGGCTAGTGGTTCTGAATTGTAATTTCGTATGTTTATCAGTTGCTGAGTCTGTACCGTGTCACACCTGACTGTAACAATACTTCGAGGGCTTAGAACCAGACTGGGCGTAAGTGACGTTTTCATAATTTTACAGAAGAGCCAAAATAAGATTTTGATTGTTTGTGTTCAATTGCCATTTATCAGTACATGCACAGTATCAATTTAATTTTGAAGAAAATCAAAGAGTTTAAAATATTGTTGAATTTGAGACTTCAAAAACTAAGAATAGCACCAGAAATTTTGCTTAAAAGTTGGATTTTCCACAATAACACACTGAAATGAATGCCCACTGCAGATAAGTGTGGTTTTCTTCACTAGTTCTATCCCAGGCTTGTTTTTCTACAATTTAATAACAATTCATAAATCAATATGTATCTTTTAAAATATAAATGATCACATATACAGTCGTGTTTCATAAATTATACTTAAAAAAATACTACTGTGAAATATAATTTGCAAGATTTTCTACAATATTCTGTAGTGAATTCATTGCTTGAATCCTTAACTTAACTGAGTAAAATATCCACAAAAGTTAGATAATGTTTTACACAAAGCTTTATTTTACAGCTTTTTTCAGCCATTTTGACTCCTGTGCTGTCACTCAGCCATCCCACAATGCAACACTCAGTGTGCTAGTTACGTCCTCCTGGCACTAAGTTTACCTAGATTTTGCAGTTGTGTCCTTATTACTTTCTCACTTTATTCAATGCAGTTTGTGATTTCACTTTGGTCTTTTTGGCACTAGAAAGATCTCATCAGGAGCTTTAATTTGATATATAATATGCCATTTTGACAAAAATGTCACTTAAAACCCCTCTGGTTCTGAGTCCTCGATTTGTGGTTTTCTATTTCGGTTTCACAAGTTTGTATTTTTTTTTTTTTTTTTTTTACAGTACTGCACTGTTTATTTTATGTTTTGTCCTATAACCTTACCCCCAACACACGCACATACTGTATGGACACAAATAAAATAACACACTTTTTGCGCTCTCCTTCAACTTGCAGTAGGGTGTTGCCAACCCTTCATTCCCCATTTTTGAGGCGCTCAAATTAAGTGACTGACGTTGTGTGCTTAATCATAAATGCTAAAGGGGTGCACTTCATTTTGAGCACGTATTTCACTATTTAAAACATCTGATTTTATTTACTGGGGAGAAATATCAATAATTTATATAGCCTAGACTTTCTTAATACCATAGAGTTAAGAAGTATATCGCTTTAATAACCCTATATTACAATTTAGAACCCTAAACTTGCTAAATTGTGGGGCTGTTTAAGTTCCGAAGTTGGTGTAATGTCATGTTTTGTTAGTTGCAGTTTTGGTTTGTCACAAACAAGTCGAGGGGTAATCATAGATTTTAACAATCCTACCTTTCATTTGCATAACAACTGCCCTGCTCTTCTCTTGTAGGTTATTAGCTTTCCACTTTTAGATGTATAACCTGCCCCACACGTTAGATTCATCCCCTGTGCAACATGTATTAAGGCCCCACCTAAAACATGGAACTCCCCTTGATGCCCTGCACTGAGGGAGCCTCAAAACATCAAGCCACCACTTTCTTGCAGTGCCCCTTTTGGATATTTTTCACTTCTCTGCTTCGCAGTGATATCTGCCACTTTGCTTGCACTTTTTTCACCCCATAAACTTCCACTCCGCTCATTTACATGCTTGCTCACTGAGCTACAAACCTCAGGCAGATTAGACTGGCTTCAAAAGTAAGGAAAATAGTCGGGTTCAAATCAATATAGGGATGAACAGTTGTTGCACCAAGCAGATTTGCTCTGTATTGCGTATAGACTGGCAGGTATCGTAAACTGTTTGTGCCCTCTCCTTCTCCCCCAGGTTCTGTGGATTGCTTCCAGCCGACATGATAGATTCCTGGACCCTTGGCTCCCCTTCCTTCTGTTGCTGATGACGTCGGGGCTGTGCTGGAAATGGCAGACAGTGTCAGAACCTTCCTCCACGATGTGGCAACGGTCAGTACCGGTGGAGTGTGGTTCTGGAAGCTTTTAAAGTAATGCAGGGATGGCAATAAGACTCCCGTTGCATAGCAGTTGGATCTATTCTCAGTTTATAGACACACCTGAGCTTCTTACCTATATGCTTATCAGGTTTGTAGCAAAACCTGGAATGGGTGAAATGCTGTGCAATTGGAGTCTTATTTCCATCCCAGTGATGGGTTAAAATGTGAGGGTCAAAGCTCCACTAGTCAATGCACTGTGCTTAGGGATACTTCTAGTGTTGTGCTGTGCACTGAAGTCCGTAAGTGCAGAAGCCAGCAACACCGAACATACTTCCCACAGTCATCCTTGAAGATTCTTTTCAGAAACAATTTTTGCTGGAAGAGTTAGTAAGCATGGAGCAGAAGCAACACTAGGGACTCATGCAGAACACACTTGATTGCATATTAAACAGGTATGAAATTAAACAGGTAGTATAAAGTATCCCTTTAAACAGAGGAACCATCTGCCTCTGCAGTTCAGTCTAACATTTTATATATCAATAGGTACTGAGTAACATTGAATTTATATTATTTTGGATAGGCGACTGTAACTTTGTTGTGTCTCTCAGCACTAACAGGATCTATCTCTCCCTCTCTGTCTCACTCTCCAGGGTATAAAGGACTCTATTTTAGGGATTAGAACGATCTCCAAGCTAGATGCTCGGATTCAGCAGAAAAGGGAAGAACAGAAGCAAAGGCGGGCGAGCGGGGTTCTGGCACAGCGGCGAGCACAGAGCGAGGAACACAAGCAGGAGAGGTGGGTGAGATTGTACCCAGGCCTGGCGTTAGCACTGTGCCATCTCAGCCTGGAGGGCCTACAACTTGAAACGTCTTCTCTAATACGAGTCATACAGTATCTGCTCCTTGAACTTGCTCATCTGGATTATAGGGCAATAGGACATAACGCTTTGCATTCACTTTGGCTGTGTGACTGATTTGCATTTATAGTAAGGTGGAAACACATGCCATTATGAATTCCTTGCTTGTTTTTTCTTTCAAGTACCAATGGAAATGTAATACTTGTGGTTGGCAATAAGACTCCCATTGTATAGCAATTTGATCCATTCCTGGTTTTACTGTTTATTAATACACACCTGAGTTTGTTACCTGTCCACATTGCGGCTAATCAAGGCTGTATTAAAACCTAGAATGGGTGAAACTAATATGCAATACCAGTCTTATTTCCATCCCTGCTTTGCATGTGTCACTTTGTCACTGATTTGTCTACCGTTTTCAAGTAAAGTGTAAGCATATGCAATTATAAATTCCTTGTTTTGTGTGAGTGGAGATGTAATACTTGTGGTTGCTTCAGTTAAGGATATAATGTTTTTGGTATCTGTTGCAGTGAACCAAAGCTGGGAAGCCGAATCGTACAATGCTGTGCATGGAGCGGAGGCGTGTTCTGGGTAATGTCATATTTATATACAGCGCAGACTGGAAGTGGAAAAGTATTGTCCCTGGGGTCAGAGAGGAATACCTAAAGGATGAGGGCATTCTGAGCAATTGTTCTAGGGTTCTAGCAGCAAGTACAAACATGCCTTTCCTTATAAATGCCAGCCAAGTGTTTTTGCAATACAGATATTTTCTTGGGCTTAAAAGGCAACTGGCTTTGTAAAAGTATCATATTTAAAAACTGTATGGAGCTCTACAAATGAAAGTGTTCTGCTTTAGATCAGCCTGTGGATTTTTTAATTTTTTCTCTTGCAGCTCAGTCTGTTCCTCTTCTATCGCGTGTTTATCCCTCTGCTTCAGACTCTCACAGCTAGAATTATTGGTAAGTGGAAGTCAAAAACTTTTTAGAAACAGCTGGCATTTTGAAAACAGCTTTGAAACAGACTTTAAAGTTCTAAGTGTAAAAAGTTGTCGGGATGTTAACAATGAAAAGAGAAGTGACAGACACGTGATTTGCACAGTTGTAGCAACACTTGGTGATGTGTAACGCTGTACCCGTTACTTCCTCTTTAACATGTACCCCAGCAGTAGAGATGTATTGCATGCTTGACTGTAATGTGTCTCGTGTTAATGCCGTGTTTGTCCCATGCCTCTGCAGGTGACCCCTCTCTGCATAGCGATGTGTGGTCCTGGCTGGAGTTCATCTTGACCTCTGTGTTCAGCGCTCTCTGGGTCTTGCCCCTCTTTGTTCTCAGTAAAATCGTCAATGCCATTTGGTTCCAGGTAAGGTAAGAGGCTGGGAGAGCTTCGGCATGTTGCTGAGGAAGCTGAGCGGGGGTCTCTGAGCACGCTGTCCTCTCTCTTTTGTTCCAGGACATTGCAGACCTTGTGTTCGAGGTTTCAGGGAGAAAGGCTCAGCCCTTCCCCAGCGTCAGTAAGATCATCGCTGACATGCTCTTTAACCTGCTGCTGCAAGCTCTCTTCCTCATTCAGGTAACTGCTCGGGGCCGTTGTTTCGCAGGCTGTGCTTACCTGTGCCTGCTGAGACTGCGTCGTGTGTCATAGGATGCAACATCGTCTAGCAACGAGTGAACACTAAAAGCATGTGTGACACAAACACATGAGATACTGTAGTCACATTTCTGGGCGCTCTTGAATGACTGATACCAGGGATGGAAATAAGACTCCTTTTGTGTGGCAGTTTCACCCATTCCAGGTTTTACTACTAGCTTGATTAGCCACAGTGTATAGGTAACAAGCTCACGTGTGTCTGATTAAACACAGTAAAACCAGGAATGGATCGAACCTCTGTGCAATGGGAGTCTTATTTCCACCCTTTGAATTGTAGCAAATGTCTGGTTTTGTATTGATCTCCAGGAGACTGTAACACTACTCGCAGCTCAGTGCTCCAAACCCTTGCCTTGTGGTTGTTTTATTTTTCCTTATAGGGTATGATCGTCAGCCTTTTCCCCATCGATGTCATTGGTCAAATGATCAGCCTGCTCCACATGTCTCTTCTCTATTCCCTCTACTGCTTTGAGTACCGCTGGTTCAACCATGGTATGTGCTTCCTGTTAATCCGGTCAAATTATACACTGTCCAGATATCACACAGTGGAAGCTGGGGATACGGTAATTGATTTTTTGGGGGTCCTTTTGTATAAGGAGATCTCTGTACAGTAGGCTTGTCTTTGTGTGGATGAAAAAGAATGCATACTACAATGACACGGTTCCTGGGTGGAGAGAGGGTCAGGGTGGGGTTCTGTATTGTAATGTGAATGGAATGCATACTCAGTGCAATCTTGCCTTCCCCCTGCTGCTGCGCAGGTGTTGAGATGCACCAGCGACTCTCTAACATTGAGCGAAACTGGCCCTATTACTTTGGCTTTGGGCTGCCCATGGCTCTGCTGACTGCTCTGCCCTCCTCCTACATCATCAGGTATGTCTGCGAGGAATCGGGGGGGGGGGGGTTATTGTAGTCCTTAAATACAGCAAGGTTGCATCTCTCGTTACAGTTCTGAAAGATGTATAGTTTTCTGAAATTGCCTTTTTATTCTGCTTCAGATAACCGCACAGCAAGGACAAACCTTTCTTCTTTTTTTTCTAGTTTTAATAATAAACCCCGCTGTGTTTTCTCTCCCCAGTGGCTGCCTGTTCTCAATCCTATTCCCACTCTTCATCATCAGTGCGAACGAGGCCAAGACTCCTGTTAAACTGTAGTGAGTATCGCAGTGCCTGCTCTTTCTTCTGTGCCTGTCAGCCCCACTTTTCTGATTTAGTTCTGCTCAAGGCTGCCTAGTTCCATGGAGCAGAGTAATAGATGAAAGTTTTGCAACTAATTCACAGGACATCATCTGATGTGGATGCGGACCTGGGGTCAGTCACAATTGTAATTGTGCAGTTCGTAATTCATTGCAATTACAGTGTAATTGTAATTGAATCGTGACACACCTGTGCAATTGTAATTCAAGCATATCACTGATTTGTTACAGTTCAATTCTTCATTTATTTCTCATTCGATCATCATTCTTGCATTTTCAACCATGTTTGATGAGCCCATTGGTTACATTTCTGTATTGGTACCTGTGATTATTGCTCGCTTATTTAGAATACACAGAGTAAACATGTTAGTGTGGAGTTTTAATGTAATTGTAATGTATAATTGGAATTACTGTAACTAATTGTATTTGAACACTATAGCATTGTAATTGCAATTTCTGCAAACAACATCTAATTCTATATGTAAAGCACAATTAAATTACTGTTTTAAAATGTTTCTAAATGAATTACAAAACTAGACCGATGATATACATTATTGTCACCTTACTACAGCAACTTTTAAACAGTGCTGTAGCATTTGTTATCATACTATTATGCTATTTTATCACTGAAGGTGTGGGTTGGTTTGTGGGTTTAGATTTATACATGTGTGAATATTCATTACATATTTGAGAATATGTTTGTATAATAAGATTGCATGTATGTTTAAAAATAACATTTATAAAAAGACTTATTCAGTGTGAGCGTCTCTCTGTTTCCTCCTCAGCCACTTTCAGCTGCGTCTCTTCTCTGTGGTTGTGCTGATCAGTAACAAGCTGTTCCACAAGACTATGCACCTGCAGTCCTCCCTCACTGCCTCTGTGTCCAGCGAGACTACCCTCCCCCACGCCTCTCCTGCTAGACAGCCCCCAGTGAGCCTGCCCAGACTGAGCTGCTCTTCCAGACTGACGTGACCCCCTGCCCTCGCCCGACAACCCTGACTGGGGGTGGGGGTCCTGGCGACTGTGTGCCCAAAGACATTACACAGAACCTGGCAGCAAACGGGTTCAAACCTGTCAAGGGTTTATAAATAGGTTTAGCTGTATTTTATTTTTGGGCGGGGAGGGTAGTCAAGTTTTTGGGTACATTTTATATGGTCCTATGTGATTATATATATAATCTGTCATAATTTGTATGTGATCAATGTTTTATAGCATTTGTGACTGCCCTGTGCCTGAGACCTGTATTATTGTTTGTTTGTCTGTTTGTACAGATTCTGTGCCATTTGCAGATTTAAAACACAATGTATCCTTTTTTCCTTTTCATTTTCATGCTCCAAACGGGTTCAGCAGAGTTTAATTGGGAGTGTCCTCAGTTACGGTCATCAGAGGAACGTGCATTTATTGAAAATGGACACGCCGCTAATGCTCCTAGAAGTTAAGCCTGATTGCGATAAAACATAGACAAAGATGTACACACAGTGGCAAAAGCATTATGAGTCACTGCCTAGGGAGAGGCTGAGGGCAAACAGTGAAGCAGGTCTTTCCTTTGAGATTGCCAGGACAGTTTCGCGTTCATGTTGGAAAGTTTTTAAAACAGTGGGGACTGTAATTCCAAAGGACAAACCTGCTTCTATGAACTGAAATATAAAGGGGAGGGAGACTTACTGTGAAGGAATCTGAAGGAGTCTATTTCTGTGTAGCTGGAGAGGCGATCTGACCTTTTGGGCGGGGTCTGACAGCTGGTTCATGAAGACAGTGTAGCCAGGATAGTAAACAGGCACATTCTCAAACAGCATCAACCATTGTGTTTTGAAGTCTGATGCTGTAGCCTCAAACAGTCCTATTAAATTAACTAAAGGGTTAGCTGGTTTATCTGTGGTTATGACTTGGGATGATCATTTACAGTCCTGCTAAAATAGCTTCAGTGGTGCTCTAGAAGCATGAGAGCTCAGATAAGCCATCTGCACTGCACTGAAATGCAGAATAGAGATGACAGTGTGCTTTAAAGCACTGCCTGCCCAATCAGAAAGGGCTCATGATAATAAGCATTCTCAGACGGGTGCCTGCGTGCAATATGTAAGCACGAGTTCTGGGCTGCTTGGCTTTTAAGATGGTGGTGGTTCATCACATGGCACCTCAGATGAAGGGATTATAAGATCAGTGATCGATTCCTACACCTGGTGTGAGTTCTGCATTTAAGGAGGACTGTGTGGCTGGTGATAGCAAACTGGTTTTCTTAATTCCTGTTTGGGTAGGAAAAGGAACCAGTTTTTATGCACGTGCCTTCATTACAATGCAACTCTTTATGGTACAGAGCCAGTTATAAGGCAGTGGTTCCTACAATAGCGACTGCCTTCAGTGGATCACACGCTGTATACTGTAGCGCAGCCTCTTAACTACATAGCTATAGAGGGTTGTGAACGTGGGAACAGTATGCTCCATAGCTCCTGAAATTAAGATGGGAGATATTCCCCTATGAGACCAAGCCAAGAAGCCCTGTCCTTCTGCCCTAAGCCATACTGAGGGATTAAGAAGTAAGCCTGTTTCTGTATGTTATATATCCTTATATATGTTTAGTAACAGGCTGTTTGTGTTAAAGGGTGATACCTCGGCCAGTTTGGCCCTTGTAAACGGCGGCTATTTAATAAATGTATTTACTGATTGTGAAAGAAGCATACAGAGACAGGTATGCTAGTTGATCATTGTGAAGTTTTGTAAAAGTATTATGCATTTCTTTCAATAAACTATCAGCACACACACACACACAAAAAGTGTTTTAAGTGACTAATTATCTGTGTGCAGAATTTGCAAGCAGACATAAAACAGTGCAGTATCATTTGCCATAGAAGCATTCAGTTGACCAAAATGATCTGGCTGCTACAAATTGAAATGATGCAAACAATTTTAAAGACAGTTTTAAAAATTGAATGTAGCCCTTTTTAAATCAGTAGGGTTTGTCAATTTTAGTATATTGAAGATGGCAGTAACCCCTTGTATCACCTGTGAGATGGTGAAGTTTGACTGGTCAAAATTTCATTATTTCTTTTAATTTTATGATCACATAAACACATCTGCCTGTCTGCTCCATGTCAAACACCTTCCCTGCCTGGATGGCAACACAGAACACAGCATCTGCAGAAGGTGGTGGACGATACTGTTAGGACTTTAACTGCAAATAAGCGAAAGATGAGCATCTCAGCAGGGCAATAATAAGATGTCTAACCCATAGATGCAATTACAGAATTAAAACTGGAGTTTGTTGAATTTGAATGAAATGAACTGGACTATCAACACAACAGTTTTCTACAAAGCAAAGCACAAAGTAGGCTAAACTAGCCGTGTAGAAAACAAAATACAGATAACCATGTTTTATTAAGTGTTTTGGCAAAATAATGACTTCGATTTGTCAATGTTTATGCAGTGTGTGTGTGTGTGTGTGTGTGTGTGTGTGTGTGTGTGTGTGTGTGTGTGTGTGTGTGTGTGTGTATATATATATATATATATATATATATATATATATATCTTTTGAGCCGTGCTGTACTTAAGTCGTCACGGGGTGTAATTCGTCATCCAGCCTGTGGGTGTCGCCACAAAACCCTCGGACCCGGATGCTGATCCTTCCGCTCTTGCTCAGAATGGGACACGTCACTGCTGGAGCGGCAGAGAAGCTTGATAGCACTCACCAGTCCGCCTCCTTTCTGTATAATGGACAGGCCGGATTGACAAATCACGGAATGCCTGGAGTCCCGGTAGGAGACTGATAGCCAATGGACTGCAGCTACAGATTGAGTGGGCAGGACGTGGCCGTAGCGAAGGTAGGATGCGCGGGAGTGTGCGTGTGTAGTTGGAGCCGCGGAGGAGTGAGTGGATTTCATTGAAGGTAGTCTAATTAATACAACTAATTCATATTTACAGAAGGAAACTATAGAAACGTCAGTATTCAGCATGTTGCAACATTACTTGCAGTTTAAATATTCGCAGTGATTTGGAGTCCTGTCTGTTTACGTTTCTTTGCACGGTTTTTTTTTTTTATCGTGTTCTTGTTAGTTTGCAATTCCTGTTTATTTACATTTCAACATTTTCCATTGAAATTAGTCTCCTGTCAATGTCTACTGTGTTAGCTGTATTCTGGGGAATTGATTTAAAATCTCCGCGAAGTTTTATAATGAAAGTATTGAGTGTGTTGTGTGTTTAAACACTGACACGGTAAACTTTTGTGCTCTGGATAATCATTGGGATACAATTTTGATAATGCCGCAACTAGACCCACAATTGTGAAATGCCTGCAACTAGACAGACACTAACATTACTAAAATATGTGTAGATTTACTAGACGTCATCGTCCGGGTTGCAAGGTTACTGCTTCTCTTTATCGCAGAGTCGTTGCAGTAACAGTTTTTTTGTGCGTTGTGTATCTCTCTTTGAAATGGGTGTATAACGTGTCCTTAAATCTCAGCAGTGATTTCATACCCTATAATTACAAACGTGCGTCTCGCACCTTTATATATAAGCTCACAAGTGTAACACGATCCAGTCTTGGCTCGTACTGGTCATTAACTATTATTATGCGTGTCATTTAAAAATGCCACCGATTATTTTTATTCTAGTACTGTACTTTTTAAAGTCGTTATTGTTAAACTATATAACAATATGGACGTACGTGTGCTTATTAATGCATTTTCCAGACTCAAATGAGATGCTTACTCTTTCTTGTCTTTTAAAGGGTATAGTGAAGGTTTTACCATTAACGTCAAGCGTCAGAAACCTTTTTCACTGCACCTCTTAGCATTGTGCACTTAATCTTTTCATCTCAAATGTGTTTTCTTCACATTGAATAAATAAAGTATACAGCAAGTCCTTCACATTAGTCTTTGCTTTTGTTATTCACACGGTGCATTACGGATAAGAGCCACTCTGATCTTGTTGAAAACTGTTTATAAAAACCTGGTTTTACCGCTGTGCTTAACCTATTACATGCCATTGTCCTCATTTGAGGACAGGCTACTTTAAAAACAACTTTGCATTTTTAACTACCTGTTTAAATTTTCTCTTTAACAATGTTATGATAACTTGCTCTAATTTTATTAACCACAAAAGTCTACATGTGTCAGATTACATAAATGCAGCTTGTGTTGTGCTTGACCTTTTTCAAAGCAAAATAAATGTGGTACTGAATGGGTTAAATTGGACAGGTTGAAGAAAGGCCTGCCTTGTTAATTCCTGCCTCTGCAGCTCTGACTGTTTCTTCCTCCCAGGTGTTTAGGTTTAGTTGCCCCTCCCCATCTCAAGATGATGAAGTTGGGGTTCCTCCGGTTGTCCTACGAGAAGCAGGACACACTCCTCAAGCTGCTCATCTTATCCATGGCAGCAGTGCTGTGTGAGTATCCTGCACAAACACACCTGTACCTGCACAGCACAAAATGCACAATTTTCAGTTCTTCCAAAAATCGTTTTCCATCAACTAGAGCCGCAGCTTCTTGCTGTCGTGCTCCTCGTTTATGGAATTCTATTCCGGTTGACATCAGGCAGCTTGAAACATTGGATTCTTTTATGTCTAAATTGAAAACATGCTTTTTGAATGTGCTTTTATATAACTGGTTGTCGCTGGAGTGTATTGTACACATCAGCTCTCTTGTTTTGTTTTTAACTTTGTACAGCGCTCTGGGATGGCATGAAAGGCACAATATAAAAATACATTTGTGTTGTGTTTTAATACTGTATCTGTATTATTACTGTGCTAGTTATTAATGTCCTCAACTCCCCGTCTTTTGACAGCGTTCTCCACCCGTCTGTTCTCTGTACTGAGGTTTGAGAGTGTTATCCATGAATTTGACCCGTGAGTACACCTTTCTTTTTGTCACCAATAATTTAATAAGGAAAATAGAGAGCCCAGCGTTTCACAACAGCACAACTTATGTTAATTTATTCGAGGTGTGGCCAACCCTGGTCCTGGAATGCCACAATCCTGCAGGTTTTCTGGGTATCTTTAAATCAATGGCTAAAGACCTGGAAAACACGTTAATGTTGACCAATTAAGAAAACAATCGGTTCAAGTAATTGAAAACCAGAAGACCCTGCATCTCTCCAGGACCGTGGTTGGCCACCCCTGATTTAATCGTTTGTTTGTGCAAATATTTTGCCCAAGAGATGCTGTGTGATACACAGGTAAATCACAGGTGTGTCTTCACAGGTACTTCAACTATCGCACCACCCGCTTCCTGACTGAGGAGGGTTTCTACAAGTTCCACAACTGGTTTGATGACAGGGCCTGGTACCCACTGGGGAGGATCATCGGGGGAACCATCTACCCAGGTGTGCAAGGACTGTCAGGGTGATCGGACATGCTCACTGTAGAGCTTATAAAACATTAGACAGCTAGCCAGTAACTGCACAAGGTGCATATGCAAAGATGGAAGTAAGATTCCTATTGCTTAGCAGTTTGATCCAGTCCTGGTTTTACTATGAATTTAATAAATCACACCTGAGCTTGTTACCTGTACACTGTGGCTAATCAAGCTCATAGCGAAACCTGGACTGGGTGAAGTTGCAATGCAATAGGAGTCTTATGTCCATCCCTGGTATGCTGCGTATACGAGGTCAGTTCAAAGTGATCAGAAACACACACCGATTCTGAGTGTGTTAAGTTTAAAACCCTGGCGCCAGATGCATCGTTTTCTTTGTTTCTTTCTGGCAGGGTTGATGGTCACGTCCGCAGCTTTGTACCACGTTCTGCACTACTTCCACATCACCATCGATATCCATAGCGTGTGCGTGTTCCTCGCTCCTCTCTTCTCCTCCTTTACTGTCATCGTCACCTACCATCTCACCAAGGAGCTTAAGGTAAGGAGAATGGCAGCGTATTAAGAGTATAACACTTAGACTGCTACAATGCACAGCTTGTAGTCCACTTCACTGCATCCAAACCTAATAGAACCTTAACGGCTGCCCTTGTATGCAATTTTCTTTCTTCTCTTCCCTCAAGGATGCAGGAGCTGGGCTCCTAGCAGGGGCCATGATCGCTGTGGTACCTGGCTACATATCTCGATCCGTCGCGGATCCTATGACAACGAAGGTGTGTTTTTATTATGAAACATTTATTTAATACTTTTCCTACATATAAAAAAATGCCTACAGTCTAAAACCGTCAAGGCCAGCGGGCATGGCTAATGTTTCATATTATTTAACACACACAGGTATTGCGATATTCTGTATGCTGCTCACCTACTACATGTGGATCAAAGCTGTGAAGACTGGCTCCATCTGCTGGTCTTCTCTGTGCGCACTGGCATATTTCTACATGGTAAGTCAAAGGTTATTAAGTTTCTAACCTTGTCATCACGTTGTAAAGAAAACAATTCTGATGTCTGAAAATGAGTGTGCCCAATATAAATTGCTATGTTCGTAAGTTTCCATTCATTGATTCCAATATAAGTTACACACATATAGCCCAAACGTTATCATTTGACACAACAATGGATCACCTAGTTATAAACATAAATCAGATACTGATCAGTTGCCTAATGTTCTGGGAGAAAGCTCAGGTACAGCGATGGTGGTTAGGATTCGGGTAGCTTTTCTCACTGGGTGTTATTTAAGACAGGCCTGTCTTAAATATCTTGCCTAACTGTGTGTGTGAAGCTAAACTTTATGAACTCTGCTTTCCTAACAATGTCTAAACACTATCGATGTCATGGTGCGAGTTACAATGGTTTTTCAAGACACCGAACATAGGTTTCTACACAAGGTCAAATGTACTCCACTTTATCAATTCCTTGTTCCTCTGTGTCTTGGGTTGGGGGGAAAAAAACCTTGCAGCTGAGCTTGAGCACAGTGTTCTCCCAGTCTGACCCCCACAGCGTCTGTTTTATTCATTGGAGTAAGCGGTTTCACCATGTGCCTTGCTGTACTCTACAGGTGTCGTCCTGGGGAGGCTATGTGTTTCTCATCAATCTGATCCCATTGCACGTGCTGGTGCTGATGCTGACGGGACGATTCTCCCACGAATCACGTGTCCTACTGCACTGTGTACTGCCTGGGCACCGTCCTGTCCATGCAGATCTCCTTCGTCGGTTTTCAGGTACCTTCCTACTACCTCTCGCTGTCCAAGGTGGTGCTTTGTAGCAGGCGTGTTAACCTTTTTGAGCTTTCGATATTGATTTGAGTTTGAGGTTGGATCTCAAATGTCCTGTTCTTTACCCAGTCTTGGGAAAGACCAGGGATGGAAGTACGACTCCTATTGCATAGCAGTTTCAGCCATTCCAGGTTTTGCTAAGAGTTAGATTAGCCACAGTGTACAGTTAACAAGCTCAGCTGGGTCTTACTAAACCCAGGAATGGATCAAACTGCTATGCAAGGGGATTTTTATTTTCATCCCAGTAAGACTGATGGACCTTCAGTAGCCTCACTCTCTCTCTCTCTTCCTCTCCTGTTTCCCACAGCCGGTGTTATCCTCCGAACACATGGCTGCTTTCGGCGTGTTTGGGCTGTGTCAGATCCATGCCTTTGTGGATTACCTGCGCAGCAAGCTGAACCCCCAGCAGTTCGAGGTCCTGTTCAAGAGCATCATCTCCCTGGTGGGCTTCGTCCTGCTGTCCGTGGGCACGGTGCTCATGTTGACAGGTAAGGGGAGCCCTGGTTCGCTTGCATGGGTAGCCACTGTGGAGCGGATTGTTGATTTCTGATTTTTTTTTTTGCAGGTAAAATCTCTCCCTGGACTGGCCGTTTCTACTCTCTTCTGGATCCCTCTTATGCCAAGAACAACATCCCCATCATCGCCTCTGTCTCTGAGCATCAGCCCACCACCTGGTCCTCCTACTACTTCGACCTGCAGCTGCTTGTCTTCATGTTCCCAGGTACACAGCTGGAAATGTCTCCCCTGCCACCTCACGGAGCCTCCTTTAAAGTGTGTGGACTAGCCAGCCACTGTAATGGAAACCAGGCTCCCGTTGATTAACAGCTTGATCTGATCCTGGTTTTGCTAATAAAACACACAATATGCTGTGGCTAATCAAGCTTGTATTAAAACCTGGAATAGGTGACACAAGTATGCAATAGGAGTCTTATTTTCATCCCTGGTATTGATACACAGTATAAATATAGACAGTACTTGGTAGTAATCCCAGTAACACAAAAACACAATGAGGTCGTCACTGATGTACGTTCTTGAAATTCTTAATTCTGTTCTTTTTATGTCGTCGTCACAGTGGGTCTGTATTACTGCTTCAATAACCTCTCTGATGCCAGGATATTCATCATCATGTATGGAGTCACCAGCATGTATTTCTCAGCTGTCATGGTAAGTGATCATTCAAGATCTGAATCCTAGACATTATTTTTAGATGCTTGTAGAGGTCTTGCAGTCAGCTGTGCAATTTAGTGGCATTTAACCACGTGAGTCCCAGATCCAGAATCTGCGTTTTGTGGCACGTTGTGAAGAACAAGAATAGAAGCGAAGTCGGGACACGGTTAGCTCCTGTCACTGCGTGGTGTAACCCTCTGTCTCCCCACAGGTGCGTCTGATGCTGGTTCTGGCCCTGTCATGTGTATCCTCTCGGGATTGGTGTCTCTCAGGTTCTCACCACCTACATGAAGAACTTAGACATCAGCCGGCCCGACAAGAAGGCGAAGAAGCAGCAAGACTCCACCTACCCCATCAAGAACGAGGTGAGCTGAAAATCCTCCCCTTTCATAAAAGTGTACCATTTTGTAAAAACACATTTTTTTTTTTATGCACCCTGAAAAACAACGCAGATTTAAAACATATTGTGTTCCTGCTTAAACCAGAAGCAATGCTGGGGTCAGTGACTGTGCTCAGCCTGTATGCCTACCCCAAGTGTTGCATGGTGTTTTGAATTAGTGCAGTAAGCGTGTTTGTGTGTGTGTGCGCAGGTAGCCAGTGGCATGATCTTGGTCATGACGTTCTTCCTCATCACCTACACCTTCCACTCCACATGGGTGACCAGCGAGGCCTACTCCTCCCCCTCCATCGTCCTGTCGGCCCGCGGGGGCGACGGCAGCCGCATCATCTTCGACGATTTCAGGGAGGCTTATTACTGGCTGAGGCACAACACCCCAGAGGTCAGGATCCATTGTGCGTTTCAGGGGACAGGGTGGGGTCTGTTCCTGAGTTTCAATTCCAATGCCTTTTTCAAATCAATTTCTATTGAAGGACTTGGAGTTTATATTTTAGAGACATTGATAATTGTTCAGCTGCTTTCATTTGAAGCCAGTTTAATTGACAATGACTTAAATTTAAGTAAATTGTTGCCACTGTGAGAAGCTCATTTTGATAGAATACTGCTGATTTGTAAATCTGATCAGTGAAGTGTTGGAATTGATTAAAGGGAATTGGAAATGGCCATTCATTTTAAAAGGAATTTGAATTGACCCCAGCCCTGATTGTGTGTCAATGAATGGTGATATTTTCTTTCATGGTGCATGGTATCATAGTAGAGGTACCATGACACAAGCCCACAAGCACAGCATAGCTCGTTGTGGTTCTTGAATGAAGAATAAATGTGTGTTATACTGTAGTTGGTATTAATACATACTCTCCCTAACCCCTACGTGTTTTGTCTTTGAACAGAATTAAACGATCCTTTTGATGTTCTGTATCCACAAGTAGCACCCCAGAAGCATCACATGTATCATGATGCATATCGTATCGTGATCTGCTTCTCCTGATGCATATTGAACCGTGACATTACTGTATCGTTGCACCTCTGATGCAGGCTCTGTGTGTGCTGTTTTCTTCTTTCAGGATGCCAAGGTGATGTCGTGGTGGGATTATGGTTATCAGATCACAGCCATGGCCAATCGAACGATCCTGGTGGACAACAACACGTGGAATAACACGCACATATCTAGAGTGGGACAGGTGTGTCACTCACTCATTCAGTAGTTTTATTATCAGAATGGGAATGCAGGGATGGAAATAAGACTCCTATTGCGTAGCAGTTCGCCTACTCCAGGTTTTAATACCAGCTTGTTCAGCCGCAGTCTATAGGTAACAAACTCCAGGTGTGTCTTATTAAACTCCTAGTAAAACCAGGAATGGATCAAACACCAATACAATGGGAGTCTAATTTCCATTCCTGGAATGTCTCCCAATGGGACAGGAACATCACCATTTATCAGGTGTATCTGTTGTTGAGGTGTAGCCCAATTCAACAGTTTGTAACTATGTTTAAAACATTCCTGGCACATTGTTGGTCTACTGTTTACTAATTCACGTTTTATGGAATACAAAACATAATCATACGGCTAATATGTAGTCTGTTTTGAACTTTTTGTTAATGTCTTACCTTGGTAGCTTTCTGTGAATGCAAAACCTCCATAAAGGAAATCTCTTTGTTCATGCAGGCTATGGCATCGACGGAGGAGAAGGCTTACGAGATCATGAGGGAGCTGGATGTGAGCTATGTGTTGGTCATCTTTGGGGGCTGACCGGATACTCTTCCGATGGTAAACCGATTCATTTCATTTTCATCCGATTTTAGGTACTCCTTCATTCATGCTGTAATGCATGACCAATGGCTTTACTGACAGAGTGGCGCAGACAAAACCAGTTCATGATGATCAAATGATATTTTATTCAACCCATGATGATAAGATATACAGGGATGGACAAAAGGTCTGAGCTTGTTGTAACAACTCAGTGGGAGAGGGATTCCTTTGCCTTTTATTACGATTTTAATTCTTCAGAAACTATGCAACACCAGGTTTTAAGAGAAGATGAACAGCCAGATTTTCTTGATTAATTCGAGGTGGCTCCATTGCCATGGCTGTGATTCTTCTCCCATGACTGCCTGCCTGTTTGTGTTCTCTCCTCTGCTAGACATTAACAAGTTCCTGTGGATGGTGCGGATCGGGGCAGCACGGACACGGGCGGCACATCAAGGAGCATGACTACTACACCCCCACGGGGAGTTCAGCGTCGACAGGGAGGGCTCCCCGTCCTGCTCAACTGCCTGATGTACAAGATGTGTTACTACCGGTTCGGACAGGTCTACACAGAGGCCAGTGAGTGTCCAGTTTAATCAGCTCTTTTATACTGCGACTCTGGAGTCGTCTACCTGAACACTGCTGGTTATAAAGCTTCGGTCTGTTCCACAACCCAGAAGTGTTTGAGTGCAGCCCTGCTTGGTGCGTTGCTTAATAATTCTACCTTTTGAATGCACGCTAATTTGTGTAAGACATGTTCTGGACAGTTAACACAGCACAGTTAGCTATGTGAAATGAAATCGCCTGATATCTGAACTAAACTAATTGGGGGTGGTAGAAATGTATCTGTGCTACTGGTCCAGAAAACTTGCTGCAGTGAAGTTGTCTGTCCTATAATGTGCCTCATTCCAATACAGAATGCAATGTGTTAATTTACCCTTGGAAGGTTATGTGTGGATTTCCTAGTGTTTCTGTGTATGAAGATACAAGCTCTCGTTCTTGGAGCTGATTTGCTGTTCTTCTCACGCCCCCCCTCCCCTCTCCCACAGAGCGCCCCCCCGGCTATGACAGGGTGCGGAACGCCGAGATCGGGAACAAGGATTTCGAGCTGGACGTGCTGGAGGAGGCGTACACCACAGAGCACTGGCTGGTCAGGATATACAAGGTGGGAGAGAGCGCGTGACACACCAGCCTTCACGAGTCTGTTCTGTTCAGGATCCAAGGAGACGATACGTCTGCCTCTCAGAAACTCCATCCATAGGAACCTGCCCACGAGCCTGACTGCAGTAGAGTTAAGATGTTTCATTTGAATCAAATGTCAAGTACAGATTGTATCGCGAAAGCACTTCATTCTTTTCCAAACACTCGTATGGCGACGCAGGTAGAAACGTCAAACTCTGCTTTGTACACTAGCGTTAGAGTTCATGTTGTGGGGGCAGTGTTTCATAATTAGGGGCGGGGCTGAATCCAGGCCAACCCTTTCTCAGAAGTGAGTGTTGTATGTTTGTGACGGTTCTCTCCTCTCTCTGTAGGTGAAGGACCTAGACAATCGTGGCCTGTCCCGGACATAAACCTGCCTGCTGCTCCTTTTACTACTCACACCCTCAGCACACAGCACTGAAGCCCTTCACCTGTGACACACACAAATCCAGACCAATGTGTTTCTTTTTTATATATACTTAAGTTTGTAATTGCAGGAAGAGATTTGATTTTTTTTTTGTTTACTGTGGAATCGTGGAAATGAATGAGGGGAGGGGGGGGGAGAGAAAGGGGGAATGAAAAAGTGCAAAGCGTCCAGTCTGGTGTGAATCACTGCCTGAGTGACCAAATCGACAGTTCTTGTGGCTTAAGCTTTTACATCGATCAAATAAAAGGAGAAAATGGGGGAAACTGTGTCTCTTTCTTTTTCTGTTTGTATAAATGAACATTTGAATCCCTTTGCTACTACAGTGAGACCTGGTACAAACTGTTTCATATTCGATAGGGGCTGACATGGAACTGGTAAGCTTGTAATTGCATTGAGCTGGGTAGTACGAGTGTAAATACTGTATTTGTGAGAATTGTGCAGCGCATGTGTTTATCCCCAGAACAGAAACAGCACTTGCAGACACTGCCCTGCTTCCCACAAGTTGTACAGGACAGCGTGGAAAGAGCCTGCTTTGCTGCCAGGGTGAGGGGGCAGTTTAGTCTCAGCGTGAATCCAAGTTTTGGTATTGTTCTAAAACTACAGGCTGAAGAGTCCTCTGGTTCCACACATTGTTTTGTTTTACGGGTAAATCTGTCTTTCTCTTCAAACTGTTGCCCTTGTATTCTTTCCTCCCCTCACAATAACAGCAGCTGAAACTGGTATGCCTTTTGCATTGTGTAGTCAAACAGAGCCTTGTACAGTAGTTGTGAACTCTACACTGACTGGAATGTGAAACTATAGGTCATCACTGGTTCACGTGAATACAAGAATTATTCATATTACAGCATAGTAGGTTGAGCACATGGTATCAAGTTTCACTAAGTGAAGTGCTGGTCCAGAGTGCTGTGGATGAGCGGGGTTAGGATATCACCCTCCAGAGAATTTTGGACAGTGATTAATTTGGCCTAAATTATTAAAATGACATTTTGAATAAAAAAATATATATATACGTGTAATTTCTAGTGATATAATTTGCAACTCCTTTCCGGTATGTGCTCAGTAAGCCATACGCACACAGGAAGATAGTGTTGAACTGTTTTTAAAGACGATTGTAATGCTTTTTATGCAATCGTTTTTTTTTCATTAAAGGACCCATGGAGAATATAGGTTTATATGGAGTGATTATAAAAACTGCAAACGCGCCTATATGCATCGGAAAAATGTGAAACAAAACCCTGCTCTTCAATCATTAGAAAAAAAATAATAATTATCGATGGACAGATCATTCACAGCTGCAATAATTCGCTACTGCGTCTCGGTTTCCGCCCTCTACTGTGCATGTATGTAGCTTTGCAACAAACAGCATTGACAGTTAAAACGATGTTTAGCTTTAATGCGTTTATTGAATGAACATGGCGCTTAGGTTTTGGCAAACATACAGAGGCTCGCTGTGCACCGAATCAATCCCGCTACTTCCCGGTTCTCTCTCCTCCTCGATTCCCTCTGAACTGCCGCTGCACTGAACGAACTCTGTCGCCCTCTCTCCGCACTGCCGTGCACCGAGATGAACCCGGCTCACCCTTTCTGTGCAGCAAGGTTCAGGGAGCAGCCTCGGCGCAGCGGCGGTGAAGTGAGGACACGAACTTGGGTGACCCCGGTTGCGGAGCGCATTAGTTCGCTCTGTGGTTCAGGCTGGGGCAGTGCAGTGCGAAAGAGGTCGGCTGGAGTTTTCTGAGTCAAGTCAGTGCACAGGCTAGATGGTAAATGGTACGCACTCTGTGCTTTGTATTGTATGAAGCACAATAGAGGAATCACCATGCTCAAGAAAACTTCCTGAAAATCCCCAGTAGTTTTCAATTAAACAGCGTTGGGACCCTATAGTTACGGTGAAGTAATTGCTGAATTAACCTCATAACCTCAGAGTCTTATTTTAATGTAGTAAAAAAATATTGTTATTAAAACTTATTTATGTATTTTTTAGATATTCAGTATTTACTGGGATGTGAATATTGTGCCTTTTATTTATTTATTTATTTATTTATTTATGTTAAAATATAAAAAGTGACATCAATGCTAAATATTCTACACGTCAGATCCGAGGCATTATGACATCAGTACCGATATTTTCTCATTAAACCTTGGAGTTGAACTGGAGACTGGGCGGTTTGAAGTTTGTTGGATTCGTGATTCATTTCACAATTTTTATTGATCAAACATAACTCCTTGTTATTGAAAATAATACAACTTAAACAAATATATTTGAGAAATATCGAAGACTGGTAAGTTAACATGTTGTTTCGATTTGATTGTCTGCTATCAGCTATTTTATAATTATAAAATGAAACATTGAGAGAGAGAGAGAGAGAGAGAGAGAGAGAGAGAGAGAGAGAGCTTTCAAAGTAATCAATTTCATGTGTAAATATTCTTTAAGAAATCGTTTTAATCGATCGTTTTCTGTATTAGAATTTCCCAAACGATAAGTGCATTTTTTAAAGTGGCTTGGTTACCTATTATGACGTAATCAGGTATGATGTCACAGAGAGCACTGATGTGCCAGGTGCGTCCTGCAACGTCATCTTGTTAACAAAATTGTCATTGTCTCTGATAGTATGAAATAGGATGTGGTATTAAATTGGTAAAATTAATCGAAAAACATAAGGGTTTACTGATACCATTTTGTTTAAAAATAACACGTTATGTTGTGTATCATAACAATAATAATAATAATAATAATAATAATAATAATAATAATAATAATAATAATAATAATAATAATAACAGTTGTTAGCAGTTTTGTAAATACACTATTAAAACAACAAAAAGTAAAACATAAATAAATAGATTATAATGTTGCATGAAATTCAGATTGGATCCTTTCATTAGCCTTGTAACTTAGTGCACAGAATCTGTATCAAATGCAGTATTATCATGAACAGCCACCAGGCGTCACTGTTTACTATGTAAAAATAAAAATCCCAAGAAACAACATGAAAACATAAAACAGGCTAATAAATAAATACATCAATGTCTCTCCCGATTTCTCTGCAGTTACCAGAATGCTCAGTGTTGAAGGAACAGTGAACTTTGAGCCAGGTGAGAGAGAGTTCAGTACCTTTGGGAACGGGGAGCTCAGTGATAGCACATTAGAAAGGCCTTGCAGTACTTGTTTGCTGGTTGGAAACTTCGAAACTCTTTGAAAGCATGTCTGTGTTGTATTGGTGCAGCTGCTCTCCGTGGTTGCTGTATATCTCATGCTGTTCACTCACTTCTTTTAGTGGTCTTCAGCATTCACAGTGGCAGTGAGGACAGCGAGGAGGGCTCAGATAGCGAGTAAGTAACAAGCAAGATATCTTTATATCTTGACTTTAAAATATCCACCGAAGCAGCATCTCTAATAGAAATGGGCAATGTGTTCTGCAATCTGGGGTCTTCATAACTAAATGTACCTTCTCCTCACCTCTCCCTTTTTTTAATTTCTGTTCAGGTTTCAGGTCTCTGTGCGTCTCACTGAAAAGGAGTTTTGTGAGTCTGTCGAGTCATCCGGGAGGAGCTGGGAGGAGACCTACGAAATTCTGCTCAACTACCATCAGAAGCTGGTCAGTATATTACACAAGAAGCTATTGAAATGGACCAGGATACTACATATATTGAGGTACTCTCCATTTTAAAATGGAAAAGGAGATGATTAACATACTAAAAACAACTACAAGAGGACAGAAGAGAGATGAACTGCTTTGTTAAAATGTGGAAACCATTATTTAATTATTTCAATAAAATGTGAAGACAAAATTATCACATTTAGGCTGTATAATATGACTTGCATATGAAAGTATAAATGCATGGATAATTGACATGCGAATATGTATCTAACTATCTTATATATCTCTATGTATATTAAAATGGATATGTCTATATTTGTAACTGACTGTAAAAAGAAATGAAGCAATATTATACATAAAATATGACTGTACATAACTGAATATTTTACTGAAGAATTTCAATTTTAAAATGGAAAACTAATTGTAAAATGGGATTTATACATAACTATTATTTTCAATTCATAGTGTATTAATAGTCATTAGTTGTACCAGCAGTAGTACACAGAGAATTGTGAGGGTCTGGAACCAACTCCCCAGTAATGTTGTTGAAGCTGACACCCTGGGATCCTTCAAGAAGCTGCTTGATGAGATTCTGGGATCAATAAGCTACTAACAACCAAATGAGCAAGATGGGCTGAATGGCCTCCTCTCGTTTGTAAACTTTCTTATGTTCTTAATATCATTTTCTAAGATCAGGACATAGTAATAGCTGGCATAGCAAGCTTTCTCCTGGTTAAACTATTCAAGCACGCAGCACATGGTGTGGGGTAAGCTACAGTTTTAAAGTTACTACCTTTCAAGACCCTGTTCGTCAGATGTGTTAGAGAAGAAGGAAGCAATTTTATTTTCTGTCTTAAGAGACAGGTGAGCCTACCCTTCTTAACGGAGGGTGTGTTACACAGCGAGTGTGCTGTATACTTACTTTAGTGGATGTACTCTACTTGTAGTATCATCTTGTTTGTTTTCTTTTACAGTTGAACAGGGAGATGAATTACACAGAGATATTGTTGAGAAAGAAGAAAAGGTGTGTGCGTGTATTTAGCGTTAGCTTCAGTATTGCAACTGGGTTAGACCCCTTAAGGACAAACAACAAGCATATGTGCATTTGAATTGAGCTGCTGTGAAGTTGCTATTTGAACCCATTCTGATTTGGGGCAGTGGTGTTAGTGGGGATTTTTGGCGAAGCTGGGTCCTTGAAGGGAATCCCATTCAAAGGGCTGTTTCACTCCTCTCCAGATCATTGTGGAGCTGAACGTCGTTTGCCTTGGGATTCATTGAAAGCTTTGCTGGTCGTGCCAGATAAAGACATTGATGTTCACCTTTGTTGCTTTTCTGTTTCGCTGCTTAGCTAAAGCAGCTGAAAGCAAGGAAGAAGTATGTGGATAAAATCAGGAGCCAGATTAGTGACACAATGAGGTACATCCAGGTAAGCATTCGATAGTGGCTGCGGCAGCTTTACTTCTTATGAGTTGAGTGTGAAGAAAATTCTAAGTGAATTCTAAGATTCCCCATTCCGTGCCGATCATGTGACCAGCCCCACCTACTCTACATCGATATAGACACATGGTTTTAATGGAGTGGGGATGGTTTCTGTGTTCAGTGCTGGCACTTAAGATTCTATAGACAAGCTCAAAGTAAAGAAAGACAGTGATACATAACCCAGAACCACATGGAAATTAAACCATAGCTTTCTGAACCATTTGAATTTTGCCCATCGAAAGTTTGGCAGGCAGTAACTGGTTTTGTTCTGTTTGCAGCGGAAGATGATGCAGACATCCAAAGCTGTATTGGAAAAGGAGAAGATCATTGCAGAGGTATACTAGCTGTCTCTAGCACTGCAATGCAACACATTTATAGAACCTGTTATGAGAGATGCTGTTTCCAGCTCTTTACGGCTGGTTTGTCTTTTGAATTGTGCCACAGAAACAGAAACACAAAGAGGAGCTGATGAAACATCTAGAAGGTGTGCTGATGAGAAGCAAGGTGAGGAATCCTATCGTTCACATAATGGAAGCATCTAATGCTAAATGTATTAGAGCTGGGAGGCTCTAGCAGACAGATACAGCAAAATGAAACGACTTCCTTAAAATGTGGGGCCCTTTTCTAAATGAGTTACAAAAACAGACCTATGTTTGATAGTTTCAAAAGAGGTATAACTGAAGTATGAAAAAATTAATCAAATGAAAAGGTTGTTTTGAATGTTGTACACAAAATGTGGTTTCGGACAAAAGACCTTTTCAGCTGTATAGAAAGGAAAGTAAACGCAGTATATATATATATATATATATATATATATATATATATATATATATATATATATATATATATATATATATATATATATATATATATATATTATTCCTTTAGAAACTACAAGCTGAAAGAGACTTGCTACGCAGACAGATTTACCTTATGTTTAAAAAGCGAAGATCAAGCCGGCACACTCGTGATTAAGTCAGGTAAATGAAACCCCAACACTGAGGCCGTCGGCTCTTTTATTAGGCTATGCGTCTCCTTGCAGTTGAGCCGAGCTACCACTAGGTGGAGCAAGGCATTATCATTATGAATTGGTCATTTAGCAGACGCGCAAAGCGATTTACAGAGACTAGGGTGTGAGCTCTGCACCACCACTGCTGTTGCAGAGTCACTTAAAACAGGTTTTACGTCTCATCCGAGGGATGGGAAACACTTGAGTTGGCCGGGAATCAAACATGTTAGTATTACAGAATTACTCGTTTTATTTGTTATTTTTTTCCCTAGGAGTGGATATCTGTAGCGGGGCTTGCCAGGACCGAATTAACGAGGAGCGTGTATGTGTGTTTCAATAATGATTTACAAACAATTTCTATAATGTATACAGATTTTTGTAATAATAAAAATAAATAATAATTTAAAAAAACCCTATTAAGAGTTTTGTGTAATTTTATTTTCATTAACCGGGCATGCAGAACATTTAAGAAAATAATTGAGTTCGTTCACAATTAGATTACGCAGTTGCAGGATAACTTGAATCATATTTCAACATAAACATGTGACGTGTGTGGTGTCTCTAACTGATCAGAGTATGGGGTGGTTTAAAAAAAGGAACGTGATTCATGATATGCATTTCAAAGCCGGTTTGATTTATAGGAGTCTTCTTGGCAAAAGAAATGCACGCGGTGTAGGAAAGGGTGAAACAGTGCTGTTTCCTTTTCCTATAAATACGCACCTTTTGGAACACAGTCGGCTGGTTCCCCGATCAGCACTCATCTCCCGTATCTAAAGTAACATTAAATGCATTGGCGCTGACCTTGTTTTCACTTACAAGGACACCTGTCTTACACAGCCGAAACAAAAGAGTGGAAACCATAGCAACTGAAAGCGCGACACCTGTCTCCCAATATACTGTTTACTACCGCACTGTGCTTATCACACACACACACACACACACAGTTTACTGCACTGTGCTTATCACACACACACACACACACAAGTTTATTGCACTGTGCTTATCACACACACACACAAGTTTACTGCACTGTGCTTATCACACACACACACACAAGTTTACTGCACTGTGCTTATCACACACACACACAGTTTACTGCACTGTGCTTATCACACACACACACACAGTTTACCGCACTGTGCTTATCACACACACACACACACACACACACACACACACACACACACAAGTTTACTGCACTGTGCTTATCACACACACACACACATACACACACTTACACACACACACACACAAGTTTACTGCACTGTGCTTATCACACACACACACACACACACGTTTACTGCACTGTGCTTATCACACACACACACACAGTTTACTGCACTGTGCTTATCACACACACACACAGTTTACTGCACTGTGCTTATCACACACACACACAAGTTTACTGCACTGTGCTTATCACACACACACAAGTTTACTGCACTGTGCTTATCTTTCCACAAAGCTAAAGAAGTACTTTTTGTCTGAAACTTTCTGAATTAAATTATCATTGTTATATTTAACATTTAAACCTTTTTGTGTATATTATACACCATTATAATCATTTGATGGTGAAGATGATGACATGTTGAAATATTAAAATATATTACATATAAAATATACTCAATAAAAACAGCCTTTTGAGTTGTAATCCCGTCTACATTTGTAACATTCTGAAATGATCCTGTTGAATTCTGAGAGTATTAACCGAGTTGCCCTGCGTCCCGGCGGTATGCTCTCTTGTAAAGAGAACTGTTTACGTTCTTGCTGCTTGCTTGTAGAATGTGACACGGTTCGGGTGCTAGGGAGCGCTTATTTTCCAGTGCTGTGCCTGTAAAAAAGTTTCAGCTTAATTTAACAAATGTATTAAATTGCATGTAAACAGTAACCCGTGTACATGCTGCTAGGCTATTTGCAACTGGGAGGACTCGTCTGTGGCAGAGCATGGATCAGGCTAGCACTGTACAATTGTGGTCACCTTTTTTTTCATCGCCTACACGAAACCCCGCTTTTAATTTCGTTGAGGAATGGCTACCACATCACACGAAGCACTAGTCAGGTTGTCTGAGAGAAACCAACAGTGCATGATGTATTAGTTTATTATTAAACTAACCTGAAAGAAAGCAGATGATTTTGTTTGTACCACAAACGCTGACTCCTCCCTGCGTTTGAGTTTCGCGTTCTTAACTACTGAGCCTTTTAGGGACCCGTAGTTGGAGTACATGAGTCGCCTGTAGCTGTTTAAAGGGACAGTCGAAGAACCTGCAATGTACGAGTAAATCATGCCAGCTCGTCGGGTAACGTAGAACCGACGGAACAATAAAACTAAGCCTGAAAACAACACACATTTCCAGGAACGCCAGGAACCTTTGAGGGGAAGAGGTGAGTAATTAAATTGTGTTAACCTGAAATATGTAATAATAAATTGCCACTTAACACTTAACGATGACGTCAGTCCTGTTAACAAATATTCAGACCATTCACAGAGTGACGTACTGTAGTCCGTGTTGCACACATCTGTTAAAATGTTTGTTTCCACTGATGTAACCTTTACGTGGACTATATTCCTTAAGTAACAGCATATGCCTGGTAAACCCATACGTTACCATAGCAATACTGCTTCTAGAGGGTTCTCGACATATATAAAAAGTAAGGACACAAGTAGAATGGAAGTTCTGAGTCATATTTACATATAGCTGCTTAATATTAATAAAGATGCCGTTTTAAACAGTAATGCTAGCTACTAAAATACTATTGCAACTAATATTAACAATAAAAAAGAAGACCACATGGAATTGGCACCTGGCGCTCGGGAAGAAGCGGCGATCGGGGATTTACAAAAACAAAACAAACATGACTGCATAGTGAGTTCACGTGTGCACTGATTCCCATTAGGTTAACTTCGGCCACGTCTCTATTGGTTTTAATAAAATGAACTGCTGTATTATATTTGTATTACTTTAAGCGTGTGTTTATTGTTTGTCAAAATCAATTGGTACATTGAACTTCCGTTTACAGAACAGGATTCAGAAAAGAGTGAAAAACTCACAAAAGCAAATATTTGCCGCAAGCGGTGTACTTCCACGTCGATAAACCCGTTTTAATTATTTCCTTGCTTTCCGTGTCCAAGTGCGTGGTCATGTTTTCTCAGGAGGAAGACCTTGCAATGCACTTTTAAATATTTGTGACACGAGAGATTGATTATAAGTGGGGGCAGTGGGCAAAAGCCGAACTGAGACAAAACTGGCCGGACGGGGCAGTAAAACTGCTCAGATTGTCATAAAGCATACTGAGTGTATTACTTCCAACCCACACATTACATACCAACTGGAATGATCGTTACGGCTGTTTTCTTAAATAAATCGTTCTGCTTCCAGACAAAAACAATAATAATCATCACTTGTGGTGCTGAAGACATCCCGTTTTTTATAATGCAAGTTAAGTACGTTTTAAAATCTCTGCACCCCATATGCAATGTAAGTAATCGTTGTAATAATAATAATAATAATAAAACACACTTAATGGTAGTCCAATGTCAGCAACCCTCCGGACTGACAGTTAATTCAAACATTTCTGTGACGTCACCCTTTGATCTTTTCATTGATTTATCCTGTCAGTCTTCCCACTAAAAGTGGCTGTGTGGCTTTGAAGGGAAGGGGTGTGGGGTAGTATTGTTGATTCACTAATCCACAGTTTGTGCTACAAATCCACAGATAAGTATTACCCATTTCAAACGTAACACTTAAAAAGGGCTAATTCCCAAGGAACTGGAGAGCGTCTTTGGCATGTAGGCTGTATGATTTATGATGCTCTGAGCAGTTTTACTGCCCGCCGCCAGTTTGGTCTCAGTCCGGCAGCGTTTGTGTTAATAAACAAAAACTAAAAGTGGTGGATTGGTCATTCGAGCTGGTATGTAATGCGTGAGGAGGGAGTAAAACATTGAAATATGATTTATGATGATCTGAGCAGTTTTACTGCCCAGTCTGGCCAGTGTTGTCTCAGTCCAGCTTTTACTGATAACAACTCTAACCTTCTTTTCATGATCCAAAAATTCATTTTCATGGGATCTTCTGCCACTGCAACTAGTCACTGTCACTGGTTATGGTTATACTGTGATTGTAACTAAGTAATCACGCCACGTCATTTTACTTTATGTAGCTTCATCACTAGGGGCTGTTGTTTACTTTATGTAGCTTCATCACTAGGGGCTGTTGTTTACTTTATGTAGCTTCATCACTAGGGGCTGTTGTTTACTTTATGTAGCTTCATCACTAGGGGCTGTTGTTTGCTTTATGTAGCTTCATCACTAGGGGCTGTTGTTTGCACCAGGTATTATGGCACTGCTAATCTGGGGGCACCCAAAGTTTTAGAATAAAGCGTCACAAACGAATTTGGATAGAAAGTGTGAGCCAGCAGAAACCAGTTACAGGTTATGAGATACTTTCTAGGTCCTGTGTTGTGTTTGTATTGAACTCTGTCTCCATGGGAGTCCTTGAAAACACACTGTGGACTGATTGCACTGTATCTCCCTATCAGCAGACACTTGTAAAAGTTTTCCTTGTGCAGCACCCTGTAGCGGCCGTGATGCCTGGTAAAAAGGTACTTGGAGTGAAAACATGTCCAACATTCTACAGGTTATTCTACTTGGAGGATTGGAGTTTGTATAAATAAAAATCACTAACCTAGCACTTTAAAATAAAACAGTATGTTGCATTGCCGGTTTGTTTACGTGCCCCAGTGGTAGTTGAGCTGTAAATTGCGTGCATGTGCTGCTGCAAGTTAGTCTTAATCATTTTTCTAAATCAAGCTTTTACTGTGTCTTTCTATTCACTGTGATAAAGGATACAAGTAAACTCTTGCGCTGAGGGAACACAAAGCCACCAGGCTTGGAACTTCAGGAGACAAGGTTTCAGGTCACTGCAAGGCACTTGGGGTTTGATACAGCAGAGTTTCCTCATACTAGGTCTCCTGGAACCAGGTTTCAAGCCGCTGTTCCTGAAGAAGTGGCTTCATGTTGCAGAAGGAGTCCAGGGGGTAAAGGCAGCCCCTTGAGTAAGAATATTGTGCTGTGGTTGTGTTTAGGAGCTGGATGGCTTTGCGGTGGTGCTGAAGGCAGGGAAGCGTCCCGCTCCAGGCGATGAAGACACTCCTGACAAGAAACCCAGGTAACGGGACCAGGGCTGGGGACAATTCCTGCTGAACAGTCCCAGTGCCTTTGAAAATCAATTCCCGATTCCAGGTCCAGTTCCCAGGACTTTATGTTTTACAGACACAGTCACTGTTGCGATTGATGAGCTGCTTTCAGTTGAAGCCAGTTTAACAGCGACTTCAATTGAAGTAATGTGTTGCCATTGTGAGACGCTCATTTAACAGGATACTGCTAATTACGATCTGGATCAGTGGTGTGTTGGAATTGATTACAAGGCAATGGTAATTGGAATTGGAATTGATTTTAAAAAGGAATTGGAAATGGAATTATTGACCCCAGCCCTGCCTGCATGTGCTGCTAGCTCAGCAATACTTGGCACTCTCAGCACTCTGGGCATGTTGAACCATGGACCTGTCAACTAAGAAAATCACTTTAACCTGGGTGACCCGGCTATTTATTTATTTATCTATCACAGGTCAAAATACCTGGTCTGGTTAATTCCTCATGCAGTGGAAAATGAACCAGTTCTGCCGGTTCTGTGGGGTCTGTTTGTCAGTAGTGGTGCTAAGAAAATGTAACCAGTAATAAGTGAAGTGCAGTAGCTGCGTTATTAACCCGTTTCCAGCTGTGAAATGAGAACGAAGCACCCGGTTCGGTGTTTCCTCCACATGTGGATGACGTCATCTTCATCAATAACAGTTAACTCATCTATAGTTTCATGTACAGATAGATAAAGTAAGACTGCGGTCAAGCCACCTGAGATTTTAACTGTTAATGTTCAGCTCTGAACAGTGACTCCAGGAATGAGACGCTCTCTCTCATTGCGACACCGCAATGCTCTTAAACACATGAGTGCTAGCTGTAAGTTCAGATCAGAAAACCTGTTCATGTTGGTGAACTTGAGCTTTAAAATCTCTGTGCTGGTTTCCGTTTTCAAATACGTTCTACAGCTCTGGCCAAATGTTTTACATCACCCTATAGAATGAACTCATTTTGCTTGATAAAGTCAAATGAAACCTGCCGACTGACATTACGCTAACATATTGAATTGCATACCGCTTTGTAGTTTTCCATATTCTTAACGAAAAACTAACACAAATAAATCAATGTGACATTTCAAAATCTAGCATGAAATTCTGTACTACTGTTAGGGCTTCCGGTAGACTTGCAATATCATGTTGTAGTTTCTTTAATTACATGATGTTAAATAAAATCTATCTATCTATCTATCTATCTATCTATCTATCTATCTATCTATCTATCTATCTATCTATCTATCTATCTATTTTTTTTTAAATTGTTTAAATCCTAAAATTCTAGGTGATGCAAAACATTTGGATAGCTGTAGTTTTTTTTTTATGGTCACTGCATTGCAGAACTATTAAAAGGGCGATTGGAAGAACAATTGCAGGTTGTTTACATACTCAAACACACTCCAAAGTTAAAACCCAAACCTGTTTCTCACAATGATTCTGGGAGGCGACACCTGGCTGTTGACCTGTCCAATGACCCACGTGGTTCTGACGGGGCGTCTCCCTGGTCCGCAGGAAGCTGCTGCCCAGCCTGAAGACGAAGCGGGCCTCGGAGCTGGTGCTGGTGATCGGGACGGGGGTGAGCTCCGCCGTGGCCCCCAGGTTCCGGCGCTGCGCTCCTGGAAGGGGCTGATCCAGGCGCTGCTGGACGCTGCCAACGACTTCGACCTGCTGGAGGAGGAGGAGAGCCGCCGCTTCCAGAAGAGCCTGCAGGAGGACAAGAACCTGGTGCACGTGGCCCATGACCTCATCCAGAAACTGTCACCGGTGAGAGACAGCGAGGGGGGGCTGTGGGGGAAGTACCACCCCTTCCTCCAAGAAGAGCGACAGCTGTCACAGACTTGCATGGCCTGATATATATTTAACTTGTTCAGTTCTGAATTATTTGTGTTTAAATATTTCAAAAAGGAGCTCTTGGGACCTAGGAGTCCTGTGAGGTTCCAAAGGCTTAAGCAAATTGAAATGTTGCCCCTAGTTAGGAATACCGTTCTAATACAGCACAGTATTTAATATTCTACCTTGAACTGAATCTGGGGTGATGTGAGTATGCGTTGCAGTCAGAGCAATTGCTCCATCTCAATGGTATTGGGCTTGTGACAACATCAGTTAGGAATGTACAAGCAGCATGTTGTGTAACATACAGGGCTGGTTTCACAGACCCCAGTCAGCACTAATCTTGGACTACCTTACCTAAGATAATATTAGGTAGTACAATATTAGTGCTAATCAGAGTCTGTGAAACCATCAGACAGTATTCAACACTATAATGATCAAATCAAGGAATATCCACATAAAATAGTACATTTCTGTTAAACATTTATTTGGTAAAATACTGTTTTTAGGATTTGTTTTTATCCAGTAAAACTTTAAAACCTGTACAGCCTGCTCCAGAGAGGAGTGGAAAGCACCCAAGCTATTGGGAAATAAAACAATGGGCTCTAACAGAGAGTACCTCCACCCCTTCGAGCTGGAATAGTCATTCTGTTATTTAGCTACTGAAAACGGTACACTTCTAGACCAAATTTAGATTTTCAAATTCAAATGTACTTCTTTAACCAGGACAGAACCCTTGAGATATACGTCTCATTTACAAGGGGCTCCTGGCAAGAAATAACACATTATACAAGCAATGGCAAAACAGAGACAAATCATTGAATAATTCAAGACAGTATTTACAGGATTGGCAACTGTAAGGTTCGATATTTTTATTTCTTAAAAATAATAAGCCAGTCTTCTTCAGGTAATTTCAAAAATCGAAAGAGTTTTATTCAGGAACAAAGCAAGTACAAAGCGGAATTTCAACAGTACTGCAAGCAAACTTACAGGTCTCCATAGATGGGATCTTGAGCAACAAAATACCTTTTACAAGCATTAATATTGTGAGCAAATTACCCACTGGGAGTGGATCCCACTGAGATAGCAGGCGTTCGTTGACGCCATACCAAAAGTATAGTGCGTCACTTTTAGCAGAAGTTTGTGGTTTAGAACCAGTTTAAGCTGGGTTGATTGTGGGTTGCACATCTGATAAAAGATTTTTAAACAGATCATGCAAAAACAACGGTCCACTGCCCGAGGTCACAACTGTTCTCTGAATCATGAAAAACCAGTTTCTTATCATGATTCTCAGATGTCGAGTTATTTTTGGTTTGTATTTGTGAGTGATTAAAAAAGTGTTGTGAAGAGGCTGTTTTATGTTTGAAGCAACGAATTCGAAGATGAGACGCCTGACGTTGGCCCATACCTGCTCTAAATCTGACCTGCTTGGTATTCAAGACGGAAATACCTTCTGTAAAAATAAGCTTTACTTATCCAATTAGATCTAATCTCCATACGCCACGCTGCCCTGTTGCGTCAGTGCTTTTTACAGCGGAATCTCTTCTGTATTTCAGATGGCAGTTGTCAGGTCCAAACAATGAGGTTTACAGTGTGCAAACACCAATCCAGAGGCTAGCCAGGAACCGAAAGAAAAGCAGCTTTAACCTTTTAGCCTTCACCTGTCAGTATGTGTTCATGTGAATAGCGCAGTGCTGCCTTCTTTATCTCATTAAGTGCCATTGTTCTCATTTGAGGACAGGCTACTTTGTAAGCATTTTGAACTGACATCTCCCTGTTATTTTAATTCTCTTAAACTATATTATGAGAACTTACTCTAATTTTGTTAACTGCAAAAGTCTAAATGCAATTCTGCAAATACTGAATAGCCCTGTTAATTCTGCAGTGACAGCCCTTCGGATGCCTTTATGACACCTCAATATAAAATAAGAAACTAAAGCCTAAAGATTATTGTTCTTGGTGTTTTCCTCCCTGCAGTGCTGATAAAGCTCCATTTCAATGTGTCGTGCTTCATAGCCGGTGTGAATCTTCACTGGTCTGATTACGGACGAGTCTAACTTGACTGTCCTCAGAATAGGATGCTGGGAATACATGTTGTAAATATGCACTTCTAAAAGACTGAAAACTTTCAGAATGGTAGCATAACTAGAAATCTCAATGACAAACGTTTCAAGTTGCCATGGTCAGATGTTATATATAATCTACAGTGTCTCCATAACTTTTATCATTAATCCATCTGGAACTATGGGTTCTGCACTGGCTGTAGAAGAAGCAGAAATAAAGAGATTCATCGCTTTCTTTCCCAGATGCTTTTTGTTATATTAAATGATAATATACAGGAATATTTCAAACAGAATATATGAGTTGCATGAAATTCAGTTGGGAACTAACCAGGTTGCACTGCATCCTGTCGTTGATTTATCTGCGAAATGAAACTCGGGTATTTGACTGTGCTGTTGCAGTCTAGTGCCAGTCCTGCCCTGTGACGTGACTCTGTCCTGTCCCTCTCAGCGCACTGGCAATGTCCGCTCCACCTTCTTCAAGGACTGCCTGTACGAGGTGTTTGACGGGCTGGAGGCCAAGATGGAGGACTCGGGGAAGCACCTGCTGCGCTCCGTCCTGCAGCTGATGGAGAGCGGCGCGCTGGTCCTCACCACCAACTTTGACAACCTGCTGGAGATCTACGCTGCCCACCAGGGCACCAAGCTGGAGTCCCTCGACCTCACCGACGAGAAGAAGGTAACGAGCGCCCGGGGAGCAGGCAGCCACTCGGACCCGGGCAGTCTGTTCACAGAACTAAATAACCTGTTTGCAGCGGGTAACCACATTGACATTGCCAGGTTGTGTAGCAAGGTCTGTGCCAGCAGTTTCTCTTTTTATCTGTTCATGCAAGTTCATTTGTAAAGAATGCAATGCTTTTATAGTGCTTTATCCCTTCAGACGCAGGCGTCACTTGTTTTGACTCCTTCCGAATGAACTCTGCAGTGTTCCAAATGTTTTTTAAAAGTAAATATTACAGAAGGGTGGTGCTTTTTGACTTGAGTTGTGTACCCCAGAAAACAAAACAGTATTAGCAAATTGGTTACAGGTAGGAGCAATCAATATTCTGTTGTGTGTGTGTGTGTGTTTTATCTTCTTGATAGCTTTATGTTCCGTTCAGAAAATAGGAGCAAGCTTTGTGCTCGCATAAAATAAGGGCTCTAAATGTGCTATTCCAATTGTTCCAATCCAAACTACTTCCAGTTAAAAATGATTTTAACAGTGGGAAGCAGCTTTAACTGTGTGCAGTTTGTATGTGTGGGTGCTGGATTGGACCATGTGTTAACTGCTGTGTTGGTGCTGCAGGTGCTGGAGTGGGCCCAGGAGAAGAGGCGTCTGAGCGTGCTTCACATCCACGGGGTCTACACCAACCCCAGCGGCATCGTGCTGCACCCTGCTGGCTACCAGAACGTACTGCGTAACACCGAGGTCATGGTGAGGCCAGGGGAGTTGGGTGCTGGAGGTGTGCGCCAGTGTTTGTAATGTAACCAAAGCAGTAGTGCAGATAGCATGGCTGATTTGCAAAAGTGATCACAAGGTCATTTTAGATTTCATTTGTATGGGGCTGGACTGCCAAAGCTTTGAAAGCCTAAATAACAGCTGAAGTACCTCTTTTCAAGACCTCCAAATTAAATGTGTGAATTGTTCGGTAACCTGATTGGGCTCGTTTTTCTAAAAAAGAAAACAACGCTTATGACAGTGTGGCTCTTTGGAGTATAATAATGCCTTGGTAATCTAGCCCCATGTCTTCAAAAGTTGCTAAATACAGCATCCTTACTCCGTGGTAGAATACGTAGTAATAGTAAAAGAAACTAGGATTGTTCGACAAACGTTTCAGCTGGAGATCAAATCGTTTGCAAACTAACATTGCGATAACTAGACCGTGCCCAGGGGGCGAGTGGTGTCGGTTCAAGGCGAGGGCCACGGCTCATTCCCGGCGCTTGGCTGTGTTGCAGCGGGAGATCCAGAAGCTGTACGAGACCAAGTCCTTCGTGTTCCTGGGCTGTGGCCGCACTGTGGACGACACCACCTTCCAGGCGCTGTTCCTGGAGGCAGTGAAGCACAAGTCTGACCTGGAGCACTTCATGCTGGTGCGGCGCGAGGACGTGGGTGAGTTCAAGAAGCTGCGCGACAACATGCTGGACAAGTGCATCAAGGTCATCTCCTACGGCAACGAGTACGCAGACCTGCCCGAGTACTTCGAGAGGCTGGCCAACGAGATCTGCACCCGCGGCAGCGCCACCAATGGTTGGGGTGGGTACTGCGTCAGGTTACCGGTAAAACGTGCATGAAAAAAAAAAAAAACGTATTCTCGTGCACCTGGTTCGGAAAATTTGCTTCCAATTGGCTTTTGAATTATTTAATCACCCTGGTTAAACTGGTACGCAATTGTGAAGGTGAATGCAGGGAAGCTTTTCTTGTTGTGCCATTAACACGTTAGTGAGCTGGTTCGGTTTCATGGGAACGACTCAAAGTATCTGAGTATCTGCACATCCACAGCCCTAGTTATCAGGATCTCTCCCTCTCTTCCAGGGACCCCTACCCAGGATGATGAACTCCACAATGGCTTTGATTCACCGAGGTGCCCTACTCAAGGTAGGGAAGCCTTCCTTTCTATTGTTTCACTGTCAGCGAAGTCTGTCTCTCAGCTGCCTGTCTTTTAATTTCTCCTGCCTTCTGTCATACAGTGATGTCATCTGTGAGCGAATGTTTTTCATTTCACTGTCGAGAAACAAAACACACCCTGAAATCTTGTATAGAATTTTGTGCAGCTGCTTATGACATTTCTGCGGAGGGAACTTGATGGGGGTGGTTGTGGTATATGAAAGGTTTTTTTTTTACAATATGGCCCCTTAAATCTAGGTTTCCACCAAACCTCAAAATAGATCCAAGAGAAAACCTACCATTAAATAAAGCTGTTTTATTTCTTGAAATTATCCGACCCACAATTGCAGAATTGCTGCTTTATAATACAGAATTACGGTCACATGGTGTATGTAACTGTCTCCCTCCCTTAGATCAAATATTAAAGCCATGTTCTGAAGCTCAGATCAGAGGGTCAACTCGTTCTAGCCGGGTATATAAACAACTACAGTATTTACATTTGTGTTTCAATCTTCTTTTGTAGACTGCCATACATGATAGAGGACAAGAGAAACTGTGTAGATCTGCGATCTCTGCTTGGAGATTACTACACAGAGAGAAGGCCAGTGCGGTGAGCTGCTGATGGGACCAGGATAACACAGGAGCCGTTACGAGAGGAGCCGCAGACCCTCTCAGCCTTGCAGCACCCCAGCGAGGATGACTAAGGAAGGCGCTTTCTACCCCAAGTTATTATTTTCTTCAGTCAATAAGGCTAAACAGAAGCCACCAGATATACACAAACCTACAATTTATTAAAGCTTACCTCCCTCCCCTCACTGTGTTTATTTCCTTGCATGCTTGTATACACTACAAACCTGTGGGGTGTTCTACAGCTTTACCCAATGCTACTGTCAGAGATTCAGACTGTGGGATGCCACGGTTCAGTTTTGAGCAGCGGGAATCCAAGCTGGTGATCGGAGCGTGGTTTTTAATGTGAAGGGTTTTATCAAGAAGCCTTTGTTTTTCAAATAGTGTAGCAGCACTGTGAGAGCTGTGAACTGAAAAAGGATCTATCTGTAATGAGGCGCACATCGCTGGCATTCATCTGAAACCGGGATCACAGCCTTCTGTCCCTTCATTGGATTACAGATCGGAAGTAACCCTTCTGCGTGTATCATTAGAACTGGACTGTGTTTGTTAGCTTCTTGGATTTTAAAATGTATTCTATGTATCACAATTACTTTGTTTACAGACTTAATAAAAAAATGTAAAGAAATCCAGCACTTCCAGTTGTCAAAACCTTAAAATAAGTCAGTGTATATTTAAAATCAGGTCTCCTCTGCCATACATTGAACTGTTTAAAATGAAAGTGGTCTATTTGCCTTGAGAACAGGTCCATATACAATTGTGTGATAAAGATACACAACACTGGCTATAATAGCAGCTTTATTTAAGAAACGTATTTCATTCTCATAAATTATCACATGTATTTCTCTCTATAGCTCTCAAATCTCTCGTATTGCACTAGTGCAGAGGGGTCTGGGTGCATTTATACCTCTATTATACATTTTTATTGATTCCTTCTTATATTTTGGAAGATTAAAAAAAGAAACTATCGCTCCAGCAGCCTTCGTGAAAGGTGTGTGCGGCTGTCGTAAGCCACTGTGGGTTCCATGCTGTCCCCAGTAAATGGAACTGAACTAAGGGTTTGAAAGTAGCTCAATCAATCGCTCACTATCTCTGAGACACTATTCCTTAAAACTGCAACAGCGTAAGAGAAAGGCAGACAAGATACCACACACAGGGCTTGTGACATTCCTCATCTGGGATCAGTCTTCTATTACTAATATTATTATTATTATTATTACATATGTAACATCTGTTTAGTACAGCATTGGGCACTTTGGAAAGTTTACTAACAATCTTTTTCTTCAAGGGAAACCAATTCCAGTAAACATGCAGTACCTGCATTCAAAACCCTTTCACCTGCCTTGTTTGGATAATATATGGTCACCCAAAAGCAAAAAAAAAGTGCTTTATTCCCGTTTCTGCTCTGAGTAACACTGTTTTTTTACAACCTGGATTGGCAGATTATAGCTTTGGTCTGGTGACAGATTCAATAAATTACAAAAAAAAAAAATCATATACTCTCTAGCTGCCAAAATCTGTAAAATCGACAGCTGAAACAAACTGTTATACTTAATTTAGAATAGAAGAAAAAAGTCATTCTCACATTTATTTATTAATTTTTTTCTGGCAGTGGAGATCCCGTTGCTTCTCTCCAGTAATAATGTGGGGCGATTGAGGCACAACAGGAGGATAAGCATCTATTGCTCCACAGAGCTGGGATTAGACCCCAGTATCTCTAACCGCTACACCAAACTACCAGCGTAATTCGTTCTTTTTACTCTCCAGATGGAAAAGCACAAAGCCTGTGTGATTGAGTTTGTAACGATGGGAGCCGCTATAGCAGAAGTGGAATTCTTGAAGCATGTTGCAAGACGTTGGGAAGACGGCAGCACCTCCCATCCGTGCAGCTTTCTTTTAAGCCTTCATGAGGGCGCTGACCACGGCCCTGGCATTGAGGCTGCGCAGGTCGCTGTAGGTCTGCCCAGTGCCCACGAACACGATGGGCTGGCCGGTGATGTAGGTCATAGAAATAGCAGCACCCACCTGGGAGAGAAGAGACACAACAACAAAGGATGTGAATGTGGAGACCTGGTGCACTTCCGGGGTCTCCCTGCTACTCCAGCCCCACTACTGCTGTTCAGAATAGTCTTTCTATATTGAAAGCTTGCACTGGATTTTATTCAACCCCTTTCTCTATCCTGCAGATGCAGTTGGTGGACCATAGTAAAGATCATATTATATATAAAAATTATTTTTTACTTTAGGGCTGATTTTTCAAATACATCCTTTTCAAGTTACATAATGAGAAAGAAACAACATACTTGCACTGCCTTAAATTCAATGAAATGAAACACCGGACTGTGTTCTGTTCTAGTTTTGAAATGTTCTCTTAGGAGGAAAATGCTTTGAAAAGCAGCCCTTCTCTTTTGTTTGTGTGATTGATCCCGAGTCCAAGTAGTTTCAAGGTAATAACATTATTGGTCAGAAACAGGAAGAGTTGTACTCTGGATATACACCAGCTACAACTAGATCTAGCCAGGATTACATTTGCAAGACAGAAAAAAAGTGGCTTTGTGTTCCCTCAGCTTAAATCCATCTTTAGACATTAACTGCATAGGCCATCTGTTTCCTATGCATCCTTTTAACTGTACAAACACTATACAGAGCACGTGTTTTATTGCACATGGATAATTAGCAGCCTGCGTTGAGCCTTTTATCAGGAATGAACATTAGGATTCCAAAAGCAAACAAACAAGGACCCTGGTATTCTATTCAGAAAAGAAACCTCAGTAGCCCAATAAAATAGATCTAAAAACAAACAGGCAACTGAAATCTGTCCAGCCGCATGCTCCATGTGCAGCAGGAGACAACTTATTTTGTTAAGCAAGCTGTAACTGACAAAAGGAGAAACATTACACAAAACAGTCCATCTGTCTGTGCAATTGTAAGTATAAGGGCATCTGCTAAAGCCTTCATCTTATCCTCTCCCTTTCTTTTAAAGCTGTATAGTAGCAGTTTGTCGCCACCTGCTGGACATTCACGTTACCATAAAACTGTTTTTAACTACGTAAAAGAAAAGTCTTGTAAAGTCTCAAGGAGTTGGAAATTGCTTGCAGATGTTTCTTTGGCTGTAGTTTAATGTTGCCCAACTAGCTTACAAAGGAAACACACACCTTGTCGTCTATGGTGTCGAACTTGGTGAGGACGATGCCATCAATGATCCGCGGTTTGTCTGACATGGAGTGGTCTGCCAGCGCCTGGTTAAACTTCACCTGTCAACACATCAGCAGGTGCGCTTCATGCTTTGTATTAAACCAACATCTGCTTTTTTTCCCAAAACTCCTACCTTTTGCATCCTGGTCATTTGAAACCCGAGTGCTCAGTATTTGTACATATTAAATATAAAAGAATGAATGCGTGTGCAGTGGATATGCCGTATCCATAACCCAGCTCAAAAGACAACATGGCTACAATAATGAGGGTTTCTCTTTTTACAATGTATAGGATTTATCACATAACGATCTTAATGGGGTTACAGTGTGTCCCCAATCGCTTTGAATGACTGTATTTTTAGTTTCAGTAATGTGGTGGAATGAGAACTCACCAGCTGGTCTACAGCCTCGTTCCCCACCAGCGCTTCCCCACGAACAGCACCAGGTCAGGCATGTTGACGGCGATCAGCTTGGCGAGAGCCACCATCAGAGGGCGTTGTCCTGCATGCGCCAGCCGTGTCCACCAGCACCACGTCGAAGCTGTGGCTCGGGCTGAGAGAGAGAGGGGGGGAGAGAGGGAGGGAGAGAGGGGCAGGGTTACAATCTGGAAAGGCAAAGCCTCACAGCACTGCTTAGCAACCGTGTTGTCCTATATCCCCTTCAGTCAACTGTACCATGTGACATTTCCTATCTATTAGGGATGGGTCGATTACATGAAAAAACTATTCGATTAGCACATTACAGACGATGTTATTTGCAAACTAAACCTATTTCATTAAGCAATGCTTGTAACAGCAACATTCTACAGCAAACTTACTGGGTAAACTGCAGCGTACCAAATTCAGTCCACTTGATGGGTCTAACTGGTGGATTAAGCAGGTTTAGTCCACTTGACTGGACTAAAGTTTTGAATTATTTACAGGTTATTGAATAAACAAAGTAGCTTGACTTGATTCATCCGATGTCGGTGATTAATGGCTAGTTGCAATTGGTAGTAATGCTAAACTACTGTAATGTTGGAATGCATTTTGTATTGTTTTGGCCAGCTTACAATATTTGCACTATTCAGATTATGTAATATTTGTTAGAATTAAAACAGAATATTTAGGTTGCACAAGAACATTTTGCACCCTGTGTATTTGAATAGGAAACTATTCGAAATTCCCATCCCTAGCATCTATGTATTTATTTTATAATCCAGTATCCAGTACAAGCCTGGTAGAAGTACAGCACTGGACTGTATAACGTTCTGCCCCAGGCACAGTGTCTGCTGTTGTGAGCTGCGCTGGTTACCGTAGGCGATGGCCTCCATAGCGATGCCGGCAGCGTCCTTGCCGTAGCCCTTCTCGTAGAGCTGGACCCGGGGCCGCCCCGTTCTCCTCGGGGGTGCATGGAGTTGAGACGGCGCTGGTGGGTGCGCAGCTGCTCCACCGCACCCGCTCGGAACGTGTCACACGCTGCGATCAGCACGCTGAAGCCGTTCTCAATCAGCCAGAACGAGATCTGCACCGACACAGCAAGGGAGACGACCATTCAGAAAACCAGTCAAAAACTGTATAAACATCATGGCAATAGGACTGTAAATAGCTATAAGGTTTGAACGCTTACCGAACACAGTTTTCTGACCCCTTCTGGGTTTTGGTATGAGCTTAGAGTGTGTGTGTGTGTGTGTATATATATATATATATATATATATATATATATATATATATATATATATATATGAGACAGATCTCAAACCCCAGTGCACTACAGCTGACATTTTGAAACAAGCTTTGAAACAGACTTGAAAGTTATGTGTAAACAGTTGTGAGGATGTTAACAATAAAAAGAAAAATCACAGGTGCATTATTTAAACAGTTGTAGCAACACATGAGGATGCAGAACGCTATATTTGTCGAAACCCCACTACTTACTCTTACCTGGGCATGCTACCTATAGCAATGAGTACCCAATCATGGATATCAAACACAAATACTGTATTATAGGTGCCAGTACCATGAAAGAGTAGTCCAATACAACCCTTTGAAAATAATCTCAAAACATGTACCCCATGAACATCAAGCGGTTCCCAAGATACAGCCTTCAGATTATTATTGTTTGTTCTCCAGCGCTTTGAACTACGCTAGCTGAGTGACTTGAATGCAGTTTTTAACATGGAGTGTGTGGGCCACACCTTGGCCAGGTTGGTGGACTTGCCGACCCCGTTGACCCCACAGAAGGTGACGACGAAGGGCCGACGCTGGGCCCGCGCCTCCATGACGTCCCGCAGGATATCCACGCGGCGCTTGGGCTGCAGAATCTGAACCAGCGAGTCCTGGAGAGCCTGCTTCACAGTGGAGGTCACGGCTACAGGAAGAGAGGAGAGACAGGGGACCTCTGATCAGCACACAGTTATAAACATCCATATGAAAACTATAGCATCCTGGTCCTAGTGTGCAGCGAAGTTAAATCAAAGCACACCATCTTAAACAAACATTTATAAAGCCCTCGATTACATAGATTGTATTTGTAAAGCAGCAGAGATGTGATAATGTTTTGTGAAGCCAGAGGAAGAGGGAATACTCACTGGTGAAGGTGCCCATGACTTTTCCTTCCAGTTTTTGGCCACAGACTCGCAGAGTTTGGAGGCAATCTCAGCTGCTACATTCTTAGCTGTGGGAGACACAATCCAGGGTTTATACACGGGTCTGTTTGAATCTCGTTGAGTGCAGTGTACTCCACGCTGGCAGCTGGCACACACTGCCACAGGACGGGGCATGAGAGAGCATTCGTTTCTACAACACACAGCATTTCGAAACACTCCTGCATTCCAGGTACATCGAGAAACAGGTCCGTTGTGACATATTATGCAAAGCGGCTCCGGTGATCAGGCTAAATGCATTCTGACATCCAGGCCATGTTCAATGAACCCCCAGAGAATGAGGTGTGTGTAGTGGTGTTTGTGTATATGAACCTTCCTGGCCATTCTGCCGAGCCATGGCTCATAGCTTTAAAACTATAAAGCGGCTACAACGAGACTGGGGCCACAACATGTTTCATCAGAGCGAAGGCAGCAGTGCTCGGTACATACCGATGAGGTGGTCTCTCAGCTTGTCCAGCACTGGCTCCATATCTTCCTGGGACAGGCTCTTGGAGCCCACCAGTCCTTTCAGCATGCCGAACACGCCCTGAAACTCTTCGAGCTGGGGACACAGAGCACACAGCGTGAGAACAACAATCGCACACTCCCTTTGGGAAGGAAATGAGCCACGGCAGGGTAAGCGTAGCCCCCACCCCAACCCACCTGCTCTTGCTGGGATTGGCTGCTGCTGCTGCTGACACCATCACCTCTTCATCCTCCTCCTCTTCCTCGCTGCTCTCGTAATCCACCCGATCGCGGGTCTCCCTTCATCTGACCAAGCTGCTTCTGCAAGAGAAAGAGACAGTGTTTAAGAACACAGCAACACAACGACTTTCAAAATGTAGAAGTAAGAGGAGGGCATTCAGCCCATCAGCAGCTGGTTGTTAACAAAGTTGCAATGATTCAGAGCTTGGGAACGTGATGAGCTGGATGTACAATTAATCTTTTAGCTTAATGGTTTACTGTTGTTATGTTTTTATATATGCCCTTTTATATATCCCCAGATACTAGTTGTGGGGTGAATGCTGTACAGAACATATCTATGTGTGGAGATGTGTGGTGTTCAGGCATAGCCTGCAGACTGACACACACATACCAGGTCTTCAGCGTTGTCCTTGGTGGCAGGCAGTGTGTCCTGGGACCCGTTCATGTCCTTGTTGCTGTAATCCAGTTCCTTGGTGTTGGTGCAGCCCATCACCCACTCGCGATTCCCCTTCACCCGCTGCAGCTTCTCGGGCTTGGGACTTGCTGCTGCTGCTGCTGCTGCTGAACAGAACAGACAGCCCTTTAGAAAAGTGACCCACAGTGAAGGCTCAGCAGTGTAAAGCACAGGTAAGAGAGGTATGGGCAGGAACCGGCAGCCCTGTGCATCACAAGTGAGCATCTAAAACACAATGCAGCTTTTAACCTCATCTCACCGACAGGGGACTGAACAGAATCACACAACACCGCCTGTTACATAAAGCATATTAATAAACTTAGCAAACCAGGGTAAACTATGGTAAATGCATAGTAAAACTGCAAAAATACCATGGTAAACCTTTATAAGGGGTCAGATTCGACACACAGACTACACTCGCACACAAGCGACTACAAGATCCCTCAACATCTTCTCAGAGAGAAATAAAACCATGTGTACGTCCTCATACTCAATGGTCGGCCGCTCTAGTTTTAATCACACGTTGCAATTGTTTCACTGCTTTGAAATTGCCCCTGGGAGTGCAGGGTTTCAGCTGCGCTCTGCACACCTTGGTTTCTTGGCACCTCCTCCTCCCATACGCCTGAAGAACTCCTGCTGGTTCCTCTTGATCTCTTCGGGGTGAGCCCCTCGTTTCCATTCTCTTGCGGTTTGGGGAAGCTCTTCTTGGGGAGCCCTGATTGTGTCCCACCTCTGGTAGAGTCCCGTCTCCCTCAGCTGCTGAGGCTGGAGAGAAACATGTCACAAGCATTTTACTTAAACAATCTCCTAACACAGCCGAGTGCTACTGTCTTGAAAGACAACTGCATGCTTCAATTACATGTTCCCAGTTTTCAGCCACTCATGTAGCATAAACTCAGTTTTAGTCAGTGGTATATAAATGGCTTGTCTTCATTTTACAGACAGCTGTATATCAAACAGCTTGGCAAGTCTTACATAGCTGAAGTACAAGCAGGGCTGGGCTCAGTTACACTTCTTTTTAGACAAGAGAAGGAGATGCAATACCTTTTATTGGACTGACTAAACAATAATTAATCACTTTCAAGACCTCAAAAGTCTCTTCTTCAGGTGAAAGTAAGAAAGAGAGATTGATGAATTCCTTTTAAAATCCATTCCCAATTCCAATTCCCATTCCCTTGTAATCAATTCCAACACATTATTGATCACAATTGCAATTAGCAGTATTCTGTTAAAATGAGATTCTCACAAATTGCTTACATTGAAGTCACTGTTGGTCAATCGCAAGTCTCTAAAATATCAATTTCAATTCCATCTAAGGAATTTCAATTGGAATTGTGAATGGATTTTTAAAAAGGAGTAAGAATTGAACCCTGATTACAACAAATCAAACACTGGCACTCACCCTCCTTTTTGGCATTTTTGCTTTTCTTGTTGCTCTCCTTCTCCTTTCCTTTCTCCCCTCCTCTCGTTTCGATCATGGATTTCACAGTCTTCTGGGATTTCTGTGACTGCTTGAAGGTCTTCATGGGGGCCGGAGCGCACGCTTTAGTGCTCTCCTCAGCCTCCCTGCGAGAGAGATGAGAGGTCAGGGGTGATCAGACTGCCTGGACGCAAGCTCTGTTCTGCCCAGGGACAAGGTGCAAGGAAAGATCTGGGCTGCAAGCCTGTGAAAGCTGCATACCCCACTTAGGCTGGTCGCCTTTGATTCTCATGCTGAGGGAACACAAAGCCACTTTGTGGCTTAGAACCTGGTTTCAAGAGACTAGGTTTCAGGCCACTCTGGTACACCAGGGGAGACTTGGGATGTGATACAGCAAAGTTGACTTAAACTAGGTCTTCTGGACCCAGGTTTCAAGCCACTGTTCCTGGCTTTGTGATCCCTCAGCTTAACAGATTTTTTTTTTTTTTTTTTTTTAATTCAGAAGGAATGTGGAAAGGAACTTGCATTTATAAAGCACCACTGTTAAGATAACACTTATTACAAATACCTTTAGAAGCAAAAGCGATCAGGTATACCTCTTAGGTGAGGCTGCCTAGGCTATTCAATGGGGACAGCAGTTATAAAGTGTATAAACTCGCATTTCCTTACCGAAGCAGTTGTTGGAAGTCATCCTGGAACTGGAAGGAACCGTTGAGCAATTTCATCGCCCCTTTCTGTTCGAGCTGATTCTTATAGCGATCCCGGAAGCGGAGCTGAACGTCGTCCAGAAACTTATCAACGTACGTCAGCGTCAGAATCTTCTGGAACCCCACCTGTAGAAAGCAGAACACAGAAACACCTCGTGTGCTCATCTGACCTAAACATTATGCTTTTAAATCTACTGTTTTTAAAAGACAGTGCATCTTTTAGAATCATAAGTCCATTCCACATGATTACACACTCTACTGCATTGTAATGTAGGCTGAAAACTTGGTGTGACACATATTTACAAAGTTATAAAGCCAAAAACTTCCTAAAGGAAAACGTTTTTTTTATTAATAAGGAGTGATTTCCAGCTTCATTAATGCTGCTGTAACTCACAATGTGTTTTTTGTTTCTTTTAATCACTGGAGTCAGCTAGAACATGCTTATCACAGAACATACTTCCCGATTGTGTTTTGAAGACAGGTCGATGCATAAATCAGAGGCTGCATCTTTTACTCACCACAAACACGAGTTCAAACTCGTTATCCAGTTTATACTTCAGGCTCAGGGCATCGTGGGTGAATAAGTTGCTGCCACTGCGTTCCTAAAAAATAAATATATATAAAATAAAAAGGTCTTCATGCTAAACTTGATTGATCACTTTGCTGCATAGACTGTCGTAGGCTTCTGGCACCCTGACATCAGAGGTAACTCATTGTGCCAGATTTTTTGGACACAAAAGTATACATTTATACTGCTAGTTTCCAATCACAAAATCCCTTTGTAATAACAGACTTCAGGTAATATAAAGTAAATCGTTTTTAGAGTCACTTTACTGTGTTAAGGCCCATACAGTATCTAAAAAGCTAATATACTGGACAACTAAACTGCAAGGCATATACACTGACTGACAGAACAAACTGTAGCCTGGGGCCCTTGAGTAACACTGTGCTTCAAAACGTCCCATATGAAAGACTATACACATACTATACATTATACAGACAATTACAACCCCGCAACAGTACACGTGATAACTGCAATGCCAGCTGCGTGACCACACCTGCTTCTCTTATAAGAGCTACAGGCTCAGCCTGGTTCTAAAGAGGATTCTCTGGACTGAGTAAACCACATTTTAACAGGGGAAGAGGTCACGCGTCCACCAGTGTGTATACATGCATATGGCAGGTGTTTGAATGAAATGTCTATCTAAACTAGTTGCATATGTTGGGCTATCTAGACCCACCGTGTCTCTATATTGACACGTCGCGCTCAATCATGCACTATCATTCAATCATGCACTATCATTCAATTCCATTCGCTTTAAACGTAATTATTTACTGTATTTTTTTTCTCATGTGAATTTGCTCTTATTTTCTACTGATTGTATTGTATTTTATAACTGCTCTTATCGGTAATGTGATACTTTGTACTGTGATACTTTGTATTGTGATATTTTGTAACTGTAAGTCGCCCTGCATAAGGGCGTCTGTTAAGGAATAATAATAATAATAATAATAATAATAATAATAATAATAATAATAATAATAATAATAATAATGTGGCGGTAGCGCAAGATCACAACTGCGGATCTAACCAGACTATGGTTTCACACAAACCGAAACCAGAGAAGAATATAACATAACATGCAAACTGGAAGCTCCTGCCTTTAGTTCCTGGCACAGCCTGGCAGTGGAACCCCACAGGCCGGCTCGACCCAAAACAGGAACCGCTGGCACTGACGTGCACAGCTGTCACCAGGGCAACCCGGGCCTAACTCCATCTCTTACCTGCAAGATGACAGATCGGATGAGCGCATTGACGGGCCCGGTGAAAGATCCATTCACGCCCTGGAAACACCACAAAACCAGCCCCCTTGCTGAAGATGGTAAAGAAATCCAACATCTTGCCACAATTTAATTACTGCCCCTAACTACGGTAAACAACAAAAACAAAACGGTAACACATACAACAATAAATACACCCCTACGCTGACTGGAAGGTACAATTAAACGGTCGTTTCGTTTTATAGAAATTAATATTTTGTAAAGTAAAAAAAGAAGATGATTAGCGAGGCTACCCCTGCCTCTATGTCTCCCACAGACACGTCAGTGGCAACTCTGGGAAATGACGTTTCATTTCCTGTGTGTTGAAGTCCAATTCCGGCTCCTCCTCACGCTCTCCCCTCATCACGTGACGAGGGAGCTCAAGCCCATTTTAACCACACGCTTTTGTTCAAAGTGGTTATACCTTCAATTAGAAACTTTTTATTATTATTATTTTTTATTAGAACAAATGCTGCAGATTTAACTTGAGCAAAAAAAAATGACCGAGCCCACAACCTCGTCACATGAAACTGGTCGACTTCTAACGTCATCATTGGTTTCTTCTGCAAACCCGGCGCTGGTGACACTCCCACTGCTAGCGCCAATGAGAGAGAAGCAGCTGACGTGTATTCTTTTCTGATGGCGCACTCGTGCACTTAGTCCAGTTATCTAGCTCAGTTTGAGAGACAGCAGGATTGCAATGTGGAGGGGTGTTTGCAGACCACTCAAAACCCTAACGGGCAGCCTCTTCTGCGGGGCGAGGTGTGCACGCTATGCCCGCTGGAGAACTGCCCCGATCCGCGGCTTCAGCTCTGGCAAAGGCGATGACTTTTTCAAAGGTGACTAGTTTTTCGCAATACATTCTGTTGTTAGAATGTGTGCTTTTTAAACTATACAGGTAACTGTTACGTATTGTTAAAAAAAAAAAAGAAAAGATGTGTATCTGTTGCTGTCGGTAAGTCTGCATGCATGTATCACTGTTTACCACGAGAAATCTACGATTCACAACTCAGAGAGATAGAGAGAGCGAGAGAGAGTCTACAGTCTGAATTTAAAACCAGCAAACAGCTCCATGTCCAAGGAGTCAGGATCCAACAAGATACTCATCAATCACCAGACCGAGAAATACGCATTCTTTACTTTGTTAAGCAAACCCAAGTCAATCAGTAGCATGAGGCATTGCCTTTGTACCACTGTCGTGCTGTGTAATTACTGTAGATTGCACATGTTCAGCTTGGCACGATGGGCAGCTTTCACACGATTATTAACTCGCTACAAATTACACAGCCCTGCCAAGACGATCAGGCTCAGTTCTAGGTCGTGGGTATGAAAACCCAGTGCTGCGTTGGTGTAGCATGTGATTCTTAGATTTTATTTAGACAAGAGAAGTTGCTTTCTAACAGGACGATTCACCTGCGTCACAGCGTTGAGCTCCTGGAAATTGAAAACTACTCAACCCTTTCAGTCCTGCGTTATTTTAGTCGAGCTGAAAAAGGAACTCCATTATTGAGTATAGGAGAACAGGACAAAAAAAAGTTTCCACATATATTTATACACCAGCTCACACTGGGACCTAGGAGTCCCGTGAGGTTCCAACTTGATTTCCCATGGCATGTGTTAACAAACGGTGCCAAAATATGGCTGGATCTTGAGGCCCTGCCAGGACTGAAAGTGTTAACTTATTTTTTGTTGAAATTGAAGTATTCTAACTCAAGTCATCAAACTGAGGCATCGTTGGCAATCAGACATACAATATTAAACAAAAGTAATGCATTTATGTAAATTAAGCACAGAAAACACACCTATCGAGATACAAACATAACACAACCAATGAGAACGAACGCACTCGGCCCAGAAGCCACGCCCCTCCAGAGGCCACGCCCCCTGCTCCTGCTGTAGCTGCTCAGTGACTGCGCTGCACTTAACAGTGCTGCCTCTATATAGATTTATAGACTCTCATTGGAAGTGTCCGGGTGGAATAGCAGTGATGCATGTTTTTTGATGCATGTTTCTTCCTTGGCAGACGTGGAGTCAGAGTTGAAGAAGTTCCGTGCGAAGGCCACAGCGCCCTGCCCGGCAGTGATTGGACCCCGCTGGTAGTGAACCTGGCTCTGCCCCCCGAGCGGGCCGACGTGGTCATCGTGGGCGGGGGTGTGGTGGGCTGGTCCGTCGCTTACTGGCTGAAGAAGAAGGAACGGATCCGAGACGGCGTGAGAGTGGTGGTGGTGGAGAGAGATCCCACGGTGAGCGACCATATCACTACCAAGTGTTGTTTGATTTCCTTTTGTTTTCTCTGCAAGGATGGAAATAAGTCTCTCATTGCATAGCAGTTTGATCCATTCCTGGTTTTACTAGGAGTTTAATAAGACACACCTGAGCTTGTTACACACACAGTGGCTGATCAAGCTTGTATTAAAACCTGGAATGGGTGAAACTGCCCTGCAATTGGATTCTTACTTCCATCCTGGCTGTGCTTCAGTATTCGCAGGCCTCCACAGTGCTGTCGGTCGGAGGAATTCGGCAGCAGTTCTCCATGCCGGAAAACATCCACATGTCCATGTTCTCCTGTGATTTCATGAGGAACATCAACGTAAGGGTTATGGACCTACGCTGTGCACTGTCAAGCAGGACAAGGCTAGGGTGCATGGTCACCTGTGGTGAACTGATCACCTCTAAAAGTCCCAAGCGCCAAAGAATCACATTCTTAGACCATGCAAACCCATATTCATAAAGCAGGTTTATCATCACATACCTCAGTGTTTTTAAACAGTGGAAGGGCTTGTTTACCAGTAAGTCTAGATTTTGATCTCTTTCAGTCGCTTGTATACAATGGGCAGTACTGCATGCATATAGAGTGTTTGCAATAATCTTTCACATTTAGCCATGTCCAGCTAAAATGCTTTAAGATAACAGCCCATGAAGGTCTGTCAGCTAGTAAGTCCTGTTTGTGTCACAGGAGCATCTTGATGTGATGAATGAGGACCCTGTCGATCTGCAGTTCAACCACGCCGGGTATCTCTTCTTAGCCAGTGAAAGCGGAGCAGAAATCCTGGAGCACAATTATAACATCCAGAGGTACCTGCCTTTCCCAGGGCTGCTGTATTTCATCTCTAAAGATTTCTACATGGTAACGTTCCAAGTGTTTCCCATCTCTTTAATGGGATTGTAGCCCATCCAGGAATTTATTCTGTGCGCTTTGTTTGTTGGTAGGGGTGAAGGAGCAAAAGTCAGCCTGCTTTCACCAACGCAACTGAAGAATAAGTTCCCGTGGATTAACACTGAAGGAGTGGTCTTGGCTTCATACGGTATGCTTTTTCACAGCTTCTCAGTATGCAGCGATGGCCAAAGGTTTAGCATCGCCTAGAATTTTAGGATTGAGACATAATTTTAAAAAAACAGAAACTATATGAACATCATTTAAGATCTTTCATTTAAAGTCATGTAATCAAAGAAACTACAAAATGATATTGCAAAAGTCTACCGAAGCCATACTAGCAGTACAGCATTTCATGTTAGATTTCCAAAATGTCACATTTTTCAATTTGTCCGTTTTTCGTTAAGTATACGGAAATCTAGAAAGCGGTGTAATTCAAAACGTTAAACTAACATTATTCAGCAGGTTTCATTTGAAGCAAAATTAGTTAATTCTAGGGTGATGCAAAGCATTTGACCATAGCTGTATATGCCCTTTGGTCACTAAAAACCTAAAGAGTTTGTGTGAACTCTATGGCGCTTGAGAACATAACTTTGAAAAAACATATATGCATTATAAAATAGATACATAGATAGGAAACTTAACACAGTACAACTGTGCACAGTGACTGAAGGGGATGTATCTACTGAGCTGAGCTGTTTGATACCCACACAATGACACTTGTGACCTGTGTCCTGCAGGTATGGAGAATGAGGGCTGGTTTGACCCCTGGGCACTGCTCAACGCGTTCGAAGAAGGCCATCTCTATGGGTGTACCAGTGCTTCGGAGAGGTGACGGGTCAGTGGAAGCAATCTGATTGTGTTGGACAGTTTGCTGTGTGGTTGTGTGCGTGCCATGATTCGATGTTTGTGTTTTGCTGAAACCTCCAGGGTTGCAGTGCACGAGTCGGGAGATGATGACAGCAGAGGGGAGCCAGTGGAGTTCAAGCGGATTCACCATGTCATTGTGAGTGCTGTGCAGGGAGGCAGGTCTGTTACCGTGGACTAATACATCTGAAATCGAGGCAAATCTGGCATCTTGGTGCAGACGCAGCGGGTTTCGGAACTGCTTCGAGAGGAACACGTTTTATTTTGTATACCCCTTCGGTCACGTTTTTCTAAATGAATTAACAGTTTGTTAGAACTGCATGGAGTTTGAGAAGTTGCCCTGCCAAAACTTTAAAAAAAACAGATACATATGTAAGAAACTTTACATGGTACAATTATACACGCAGTGACTGAAGGGGTGTTATGTAAAATATAGTTTTAATTGTCTGATCTTCTGGGATAGAGATGAAGCATATATTTATTGCTTAAGCGACTAATATTTTGGCGAGTCATTTTAAATTAAAAATTAGAATACATATCTAATTTATGCATTTGGGACTTGCCTTATAAAAGTTTCCCATAGTAAAAGCATAACAAAGTGTAATAAAGTATCGTGAAAGCATAGGTAAGCACTATGAAGCCCAGAGAGCTATAAACTGTGGTTCATAGTATAACCATGGGAAAAGCATCGGAAAACTACAGAAAACACTGTCTGTAGGTGAGGATGCCGAACAGTTGGAGTGCCAGCCGGTGGAGTGTGGTTTGGTGGTGAGCATGGCGGCGCCTGGTCTAGGAAGGTGGCAGAGATGGCCGGGATTGGCACCGGTTGCAAAGACACCGTGGCAGGCATACCGTTACCCGTGGAACCCAGAAAGAGGTACGTTAGCTGTGGGGGGATCACATGTCTCCATTCTGACATGTGCAGTGTTGACTTGCTGTTTCTATATAATACTAACTGCAGCTTCAGATTGTGGCCAAGTACTGCAGTACCATGATGCCTGAGATATACATGGAAAGCAATAGTACAGACTTAAATAGAAAGAAGTGTAGTTAGCATGGCATCAGATGCCTACAAGTCAGAAGTGTATTTATTTAACCAGGATAGAACCCTTGAGATATACATCTCATTTCAGGTCCTCCACTTCCACTGTTTTCAAACACTATCCCTTGACAAAGGAATGTTAAACATACCGAAACCTTGGGAAGTTGGCTTTCAACACAGTACATGTTTGGTGAAACAAAGAAGTGATGCTGATTGTCTCAAAGAATAACACAACGAACATGAGGGTGAGAAGAGGAAGTGGGTTCTGACCCGTGGCTGTGTGTCCTCCTCAGGTGCGTGTCGTGTTCCACTGCCCAAGCGGGCGGGTCTGGAGATGCCCCTGCTCATTGACCCCAGCGGAGCCTACGCCAGGAGGGAGGGGCTGGGAGGAAACTTCCTTGGGGGCTGTCCCTAGCGAGGTGAGTATGGTGATAAGGGGACAGCACTCTGTGGAATATACTGTTCTTAAAATTAAAGGGTGGTCTTTTTAAAGGGGAGGTAGTTTTAGCCAAAACCCTGTGTCACTTTTATATTATACACTATTCAAATGCTTTCCGTTTTGTGTGGCACACAAAGGGGCTCTGGTTTGATGATAGAAATCAAATGATGATAGAGGTAAATACTGTCACTGTCGAGATCACATGACTAGACCCTTCAGGGTTAGACAGCTCAGCTGACTTGCTCAAGTTACATGTAGTTGTTATTGATTTGAGCCTAGGGCTCCAGTGAGGTATTTGAATTGGACCTCCAGACACTCTTGTCTTGATTCAGGAGGAGGAACCTGATGCCAGCAATCTAGAGGTGGATCATGATTTCTTCCAGGAGAAGGTGTGGCCCAAGTTAGGCCATCGAGTGCCAGACTTCCAGAACATCAAGGTGAGTGAGACATGGGGACAACTGGAAATCCATGATCTGGGTATCCCAGCAACAGCACCAGGGTCAGGGGCAATCCTGGTTTCAATTCTAGTTCCTTTATAAAATCTATTTGCAATTTCCTTTTAATTAATTCCAACACATCGTTGTTCAAAATTGCAATTAGCAGTATTGTGTTAAAATGAGCTTCCCACATGGTAAAGCATCCAGGGTCTGGGGTCTTGTCCCTGTGAAAATGGTGCTCGTTTCTTGTAGGCACAAGGTTTTATTGATAAACTTTCAAAAGTCTTGATATGGTTAAAGAAACTGGACATTGTAACACGTGCATGGGGGAATGTTTCTGTGCAACACGCGTCTTTCTCGGATTGTAGCATTTTTGCTCAAATCAGAATACTAATAATTAAATAAATAGATAAACCAACCAGCATGTCGTAACTGTAGAATTGTTTGATTTGTCCTTAAATCAGTGATGTCACAATAGCCTTGGCTGCGGCTCTTTGTACCTTTTTAACCGGCTACTCCAGACTGAGGGAGTGACCCGTCCAGCCTGTCTCTCTGTGTTCCCCTTGCAGGTGAGGAGTTCCTGGGCTGGTTACTATGACTACAACACCTTTGACCAGAACGGCATCCTGGGCATCCATCCACTGGTCAACAACATGTACCTGGCCACTGGCTTCAGCGGCCACGGCCTCCAGCAGTCTCCAGCCACGGGGAGGGCAGTGGCTGAGCTCATCCTGGACGGAGGCTTTAAAACCCTGGACCTCACTGCTCTGGGGCTCGGGCGACTCTTCTCAGGGAGAGAATGCTGGAGAGGAATATCGTGTAAGCCCGGCCTGCTGTGAGGCCTCACTGCCACATCCGGTGTCTGTGTTGTACCTCGCTGCTCGGTCCGTTCACATCAAATTCATTTTCCTCCTAACTTAACTCTCTCCCCAGGCCTTGTTCATTTTTTTATTTTTATGTGAGTTCTGATCTGGGATGTGCCACTATTCCATCAATAACTCATTTTTATTTGAATACCAAACTGAAGCTAAATCACAGCGTATGAATGTGGTTCAAAGAACGCTATATTTTGACTGATTGCCATCAAACTAAATAAAACGTAGTCCTGCAGTAATTGCAAGCTCCTAGGGATCACATGTATACACTCCTACCCAGAAGTTAGCAAGGTCATGCCAACAAATACAATGGACTTCACAGATCCTCAGCCGTTCCTGTAATCTGGACAGCTTTATCTATTCCTGATACATTCCCCCAAGATCGATAATCATCTTCTTTCAGGACACTGGCTACTTTGTTGTAACTGAGCCTAATCAAGCCTCTCTCTTGGATAAAGCTTGGTTTTGATCAGAAAGGGAATGGAGGTTGGAATTCTGTGATGGAATACAGAATCAAAAAGGGAATCTGGAGGCTAGAATTCTGTGATGGAATACAGAATAGGAAAGGGAATCTGGAGGCTGGAATTCTGTGATGGAATACAGAATCAGAAAGGGAATCTAGAGGTTGGAATTCTGTGATGGAATACAGAATCAGAAAGGGAATCTAGAGGTTGGAATTATGTGATGGAATACAGAATCAGAAAGGAATCTAGAGGTTGGAATTCTGTAGTTCTTTGGGTACTTTTCCACCTCCTGTATACTTTTAAGACAATGCATAAAATTGTAAGCAAGGAATTGCAGAGAACAAAGAATTGTCCTGCTATATATGGGTGAGAAAACATACAACGCTGACCATCCCGGTATCTTTCTTGGTGTACATGTAGGTCAAGTTTGAGTAACAGGGAAATATAAGTTTGCTATTAGACTTAGTATCATTCACTAGTGAGATATTTTAAAAAGTATCTTAAAGATTTTTGTAGTTTAAGGATTTTTACCATGTGTTCACATACTGAATTGAAGTGCTAACTGGAAGTGTTTCAAATGTAATCGTTGTTTTTGTTTTTTAATGAAGTGGCATCTTTTCCAGAAACTTGATTGTGCACCACTAACAGCAGCGTTTTTACTGTGGACCTGTCTGCTCTGAAAGAGCAAAGGTTTGAAAAAGAAGGCTGCTATCTGCAGAGAACCACGAAATAGGACTTTTAATCAAAGAAATCAATGGGGAAATAAAATAAAAATAATCACGTGTACAGTATAACGGTATGCTTTCCAAACAGTTAAGCATTTAAACATTTCAATTGTGGTGTGTCTGTATAGCTGAGACACAAGCGAGACACATAAATCTATCACTTTGTTAATGAAGTCTATTTTTTAACATCTTAATAAATGAATGAAGTTGTATTAAACATGGCTGCTTCTGTTTATGTCAGGATGTTGTTTTTACTCTTTTGAACCCCACAACAAACATTACGAATATTCCTGTGGTCCTGCCAAAAAGTATGAAGAACGCAATCTGTGAACAAAGTGATTAGTGTATCTACACTAGCCAGTGCAACAAGAAGCACATGAAAACATCAAACTTCTTTTTTTTCTAATAGAAAGTGCAGAGTAAGCCGGGCATCATTCGCAGCAGTGTCGTCGCTGCATCTGGGTGAGAAGACGCTCCTGTAGCTTAAGTAGCGACTCTGGATCTTCTTTGCACTGGTCCTGCTTCCCCTTTAGATGGGTTTTCTTCTCGGTTTCTTTGTCTGTCTGCCACAGAGTTTGCTTTCCGCTTTGCACCTGAATGAGTAAATACATCAAACAAGGTGATTGCATTTTTGGGGTGATTTTAAAGTAGCCAGGAAGCGCTCTGGCTCACCTGTTTTCACAGCCCGTGTCTCGCTGTCGGGCGCGGGCGACGCAGCCTTCATCCTCTGGATGTTCCTCTTGCTGATGACATCGTGCTCCACGATTGGCCGGGTAGTCCCGCACGATGCAGCCAGCCCTCTCCTGGATGCTGAGTGGCGCCTTCCAGGGCTCGTAGATATACTCCACTGGGAACTTCCTCAGCAGGGGAATGTACTTCCTGTGGGGCAAAGGGAAGCTTCGATACACGCACAGCAAATACAAACTCAGCTCGATACAAACACAGCAAATTTACCTCCTTTCCATGTTTCCCTGTATTTTTTATCCATTCTTAAAAAGTCTTTCCCTTACAGGTACCCTACACTTGTGCATATGGGGAATCAATCTACAGTAGTGAAGATTTTCTTCAATGGTCCCAGCTGTCTTATCTCAGAGTTTTAGCTCCAGTTTTCTTCCAGACTCTAGATCTGTAAATCATTATAACATCACATGCTGCATTTCCAAAAACGGATACAAATGCACCTTTCATTTTGGCGACATACTAAGCCAGCCAAATTAAAAAATACAAAACGTTGGTTCCATTCCCTAACGTTTTGCTTTACCTGCTGTAGTCCCCTTTCTTGTCTTCTTCCCAAAGGCTACAGGAGAGTAGACCCTGAACAACTGGTGGAAGAAACCGCTAGTGGACAACCACTGCCAGTTCCCAGCGTTCAGTGACCAGTCTGCATCCAGGAGCAAGTCCTCAAAAACTTGTGAGAAAGAAGCAAGGAACTTACGAGACAGTGCAGCCCGCTGGCCACATCGCTGTGAGATATTCCTCTTTTCCACTGTGCAACTGGGCCACGCAATGCAGATCCGAGCCAACGTCACATGCTTTTCGTTCTTCGTCTGTTACGGAATACAACTGATGGGCTGATTATAATAGCGTCACGCATATTCATCTTTCAGAGCCTCGTCTGATTGTAACATAACTGAGGTGCTTGTCAAGTAACAGTTCTGCTACCCAAGAGATGCCCAAGAGCTTGTGTGAAGCCAGGCGTATATAAAATGGATCAAGCGTCTGTGATTCAAGTTTAAAATGAAGCATGGATCTTCACAGGAATTCCAGCAGCTCCACACCTGGATGACTAGATCCAAACTGTCGGTACATTTTAAACCCAGTTTCATTGCAAAAATAAGCAAAGCTAGCATTATTTTTATTTTTATACCTTAAAGGTTAATTTGCAGTCCAGTTTGTGTAAATTCTGTACACTCCTAATGCTACCGCACTAATCCCACACACACCACGCAGTAGACAGGGAGTCCTCACCTTCATGCCCTCCTCCCAGCTGATCCACAGGTCCCCTCGTGTCAGGAAGCAGGCCATGGCGTGCAGCTCTAGGTGGTGGATCCAGCCCTCCGGCGCAGCTGTGTCATGATGGCGTCAATACAAGCACAGCACAGCAGAAAGGCTGGGCTTGGCAATAATGACCGGTACAATCTAGGCAGGATTATCTTCCTATTTACCTCAGAAATAATAGTTTTCGTTCTGTTTTGTCTTGTTATTTTATGATAATCGCACTCCTGTCAGGGTTTAGACTTTGGTATTGTTACATTTACAGCAGTAATGTGTCTAAGTATATGCTGAGGAAATATGCTGTGCTGGTACACATGTTTACTGCATAATATAAAAATTATGAATGAAAAACCTACGGTGTGAGAGGCTTCATTTGCAAGCCCTTCACTCTGGAACTCAATTACAAATTGGATCCGAATGCTGAGAGTCTGTCAGTATTTTAAATCTAACCTCAAAACATATCTCTTTTATTTGACCTTTCACTAGGGAGCAGTTGGGAGCTCTTTCAGCATGCTGTTGATTTGTGCAATGCCCTGAGATGCTTGCACATCTATAAATGAAAGTGGTGCGGTATGGTAATCGGTATGAAGCCTTCCTGTCTTCTACAGGCTTCCTCACCTCCCTCCAGGCAACTAGGTGCTCCTCGTTGGTGTCCCAGTCCACCTGCACACACACAGAGTTCCCCTCCATGCGATGGAAGTTTGGGATGCCCGCCCCAGCCGTGTTGAAGAACTCTCTCCAGAGCAGCTGCCCGTGCAGGGAGACTGGGGCTCGAATGCTGCTTCTGCAGACAGGACTGCATCGAGTTACTGATTTCAGTCAGACCAACACAAACCTTTCATATCCCGTTCAAGAAAATGCAAACTTACAGAGTCATATCGCACAGGCACCGAAATTCAAAGCCAAAATCAGAGGACTGCAATAGGACAGTAATATGGCATTGGTATTTTATCGTGTACAAACCAAGTCAAAGACAAAAGATTGGCAGAGTAAGTCATGGTGCACACTACTGCAGCAATGGAGAGATCATTGCCTCACCCCTCTGTAGACATCGGTCAGCCTCCACCAGAGCGTGCGTGCAGAAAGGCAGCCGAACTTCATGTAGGGGCTGAGGACCGTGGTGCTGGGGGTCAGAGTGTTGGGCTCCGTCTCCGGCTTCTTGAAGTTACACACCCACGCCTGGAGAAGCGAGAGAACAGAAAGAAAGGATGACTAATGAACCACTCTGGATTAAAGCCGAAAAGTTGGGGGCACCTTAATTGACCAGTTTGCAAGACTGATCACCGAAACTTTCGAAGTACTCAAGACACATCTGGTTTTGCTCACATCTGCAATGCCAAAGGAACCCGGTCTGGTTTTAGCACAGCTATTGATTCAGGAATAATAAAGGACCGGCTGTCCTCACCACTCTCTGCATGTGCTGGTCCAATCTACACAGGGCCTCCCCTTCCCCCCCAGGGTATAGGTGCTCTATAGCTTCGCTGTCCATACTCCTTTCACTTCTGAAGTGTGCAACCCAACCTAAGCAAAGCCATCTTGACCGGTCTGCTTCTCACTTACTGCACTCCTCTCTGTTTATTATTTGTACAACGGAAAGGTTTCATGTGATACAAATAAAGCAAATAACCACTTGAATTCACAAGAGATAGGCAAGGCAGACAGTTTGAAGAGGAATCAGCTGTACCTACAAAACACACATTGTGGCAGAGATACTCATGTCAGACATGCCACGGCTGCTGTTTGCAGAATGTAATGATGATACAGGTCGAGTGAGAGCAGCAATATACAGTACCCAAGGCACAATCGTACTCCATTATATATGTCTTGATTAAAAAGATGCATTCCTTTTAAAATAAATCCATATACATCAATATTAAACTGCATACAATTGCAATACATTGTTTAACCCGGGTACAGTGTACTGTATTTCTAGGTAGGTACCCTGTTCTTTGCCTATTAGGGCATTGCATCTACTTTCCTGGTTAAATCTTGCACACATCTCATATCCAGTGGATTTCATAAAAGTCTTGCAGTAGTTTGATAAAGGAACCTACCTCTGATGAACGATGTGCCTGTATTTTCTGAATTTTTATCCTTTTCAACTTCTATTTTGTCTTGGCGTTTGTATAACTTTTCGTACCCTACAAAACACAGTTCAGTGACGTAACGCAAGAAGACACTTTTAAGACACGCCCGCCTGTTGCAGTAATATTGGATCCTGGTATATCTAACTTGTGCTCAGTTTATGGTACTAGCATTAGTGTCCTGTGAAATCCAGAGGCACCTTCCTCAAAACCGGGACAGGTCTGAGTCATTTCCCTGTGTTTTACAAAATCAAAATGTGGTGTGGATGTATTTTGAATACTTCCTTCCTCTTGAGCACCGGTAAAGAAGAGCAAGGGTACTGGGAGAAGCTGGTTGGTTTTAAATTGTATCATCGCGTCGCTTCCGTAATGTTTCGGGAGGGACAGCTCGGTTGTGACCTGCTCTGTGTGTTTTGTAGCATGTACAGTAGGGACTGTGTTTCATGTCTCAAGTCCTCTAAGAAAGATATTTAAATCGGTGAATATATTTTCTTTTTGGTTTTGGCTGAAAAATAACAAGCGCCGGTTTCACGATTCGGGTCTAACTCGAGAGATATTTAAATCGCATCGGAATGTTAAAGAAAGTATCGAGCGAACCAGAACTAAAAATAAATAAATAAATAAATAAATAAATAGTGTCGTGGTTTATTAAACCCGTTCATATATTTATTTATGTTTTGCAATGGGTTGTTACAGGTTGAACTCGCATTGTCAAAGTGCACGGTACAGATTTGTTTAGCATGGTTTATGCAGTTGCTGCAAAACTATCCTGTGCTTAATGTAAAGTTTATTAAATACTGTGTAACGTTTCACTTAACTGGCCAACGTTGTGAGACGTCGTTTCACTGTCTTTTACTTTCCCGTAGCAGTGTGGAGTAGTGGTTAGGGCTCTGGACTCTTGACCGCAGGGTCGTGGGTTCAATCCCAGGTGGGGGACACTGCTGCTGTACCCTTGAGCAAGGTACTTTACCTAGATTGCTCCAGTAAAAACCCAACTGTATAAATGGGCAATTGTATGTAAAAAATAATGTGATATCTTATAACAATTGTAAGTCGCCCTGAATAAGGGCGTCTCCTAGAAAAATAATAATGTTTAAATAAAGTAAACGTAGTTTCCTTTCTGGCCTTGCATCGTTTTGGAAGAGGCATGTGTACAGTAGTGTTAAGGGTGGACGTTAATCATCCACCTTCAAATATAACTGATGCATAATGTGATTCCATGAATGACCGCTGTGTCTATCCATGTAACACAGTACAGTACTCATACTTTCCAAAAACACCAGAAACTTCGGGATTTTAAGACGGAACTGTGTTTATTTATTTTTAAATCTATGGGTATTTACACCATTGCGGAGTTTTCACCATGTGCAAATTAAAAGAAACGTTACCTATAATCGTCAGTGGCAAAAGCTTTCTCATTTAAAATTGTGTAAGCCAACACAGACTTCCCTATGGTTTGTTAGGTTTAATGTCTGCAGTGTCTCTTACTGTAACTGTACTGTTTATGAAAAGAGAGACCTAGGGTTCTAACACTTACTCACATATTGCAGGGTGGCAGCTCTCTATTGAAATGTTGATTTTTTTTTTTTATTAGACATGTTTTTCTTTGTTAGAGTGCAGTTCTGGAGTTAAAACTCAATCTGTGTTTGTAGCTGCTATTTCTCCCAATTCCCATTGTTTAGTAATACTTTCTCTTTCATGTATTCATTCATTTCAGGAATGAATCAGTGAGGTCAAGCCCTGTGTCTCCAGTAGTATGGCTGGTAAGTTAACCTCTTAGGGTGACAGGGTGTGGCTGCTGTCATCTACAGGACAAGCAGCTGTCTGGAGATCTGGGGAGGAAACTGTTCATTTTTTTTCATTTTGGGGATGTAGGCAATAATATAGGATAGGAGAGGTCAACCCTGGTCCTGGAGAGCCACAGTCCTGCAGGTTTTCTGGGTCTCTTTAAATCATCAATGGCTAAAGACCTGGACATTTTTTTAGTGTTTAAAATAATTGGTTAAATTAAGTAATTGAGAACTTCGGATGGAACGAAAACCAGAAGTCTCTCCAGGACCAGGGTTGGCCACCCCTGAGCTGGTTGTTTTATACAAACAGTATAATATATTTATCTTGTAATCGTTTAGACTAGCTAAGCTGATTTCTGAAAAACAATTCGGTTTAGATATTGTTTTGTGAATCTGACCCAGATTAAAGACAGGGAGCACTTAAATAGTTAGAAACAAAAATGAAACGAGCTGAATTCCTCAGCCCGTACCCGCTTTCTCTCTCAGGATGGATCCGCGTCTTCTAGAAAGACGCAAGAGAGACTCTTTTCCAAGACAACCAATCCCAGCTCTTCCCAGGGGACTGCCTCCTCCCACTCCGCCTCCTCTTCCTCCAGCCACTCCCGGCGCCCGGACCTCAGCAGCGGTGCCCGCTGGAGCCGGCTGTCACGACCTGTGTGTGTGCCACAGCGAGGAGGACATCTCCGAGGCCCAGCTCCTCGTCTCTTACCTGGAGAGCCAACCCGTGGGCTTGCGCTGCTTTCTGATGCTCCGACTCCATCCCGGGGGTTCCATTCCCTCAGAGCTGTGCCAGGCCGTGCGGAGCAGCCACTGCTGGGCCTTGCTCATCACCCGCAGCTTCCTGCTGGACCCTGGTGTAAGTACCAGATGCACCAGGCTCTGGCTGAAGCGCCCATGGCAAACGGAAGGACCATCCCTGTGCTTCACGGGCTGCAGCGCAGCAGTACCCGATGGAGCTGCGCTTCTACTACTACATCGACATCACTGCAGACCAGCAGCGAGGCTTCCAGCAGGTCCACAGGACTGTGCTGCACTGTGAGTCCTGAGAGAGAGCTACTTTAATCAGCTAGCGCGGGAGGCCAACCCTGGTCCTGGAGAGCCACAATCCAGAAGACCCTGCGTCTCTCCAGCACCAGGGTTGGCCACCCCTGGTCTAGGGCCGTATCCATTCCAGGTTTTAATTTTTAGCCTAATCCAAAACATTGCTGGCTAAGCGATCCTAGTCCTTACATCTAGACTCCACTCTTTGTTTCCAGTCTTTGTTCCAACCCTGTTCTAATTGAACCAATGAAACCTCCATCCAGACCCTGAAGTAGTTCTTATTTTATCTGTTAAACCTGGAGTGGAATGACCCTCCAGGATCGGGATTGGACCCCTTGCCCTAGAAAGGAATACATTGTCTGATGACTGTTAGATTCTCTCAGTGGGATTGGGTGACAGTATATTTGTATCTCCTAACAGGTTTATTCTCTTGTTGATTGCAGACCTAGAGGAGCTGTGCCAAGTGGACAGCAGCAAGCTCAGTAGTCCGAGCAGCGTGGACACTGAGGCGGGGCTCAGCGAGGAGGGACACAGGACGACACACTCTGAACTGTCCAGCACTGACTCGGGATAGGCCATCTGTGACGTCACAGAGTCAGAATCCCTCTCGAACCCGAGATCCTCCGTGGACGAGTCCGACCTTAGCGCCAGGACGGACAGTCATGAGCTCGGCAAGGGATTCAGTGATGAACACAGAGCTGGAAGACGTGCTGGAGAAGGCAGCCTGGATTTAGCTTTTATTGAAGCTCCTCTGGAGGAAAATGCTGCGGCTTTCCCAGGGTTTTGATGTTTTTAGTAAGGTTGGGAAGTTGTTGCAGGAATTTAAGCTTAAAAATTAAAATTAGAATTGCATTTGGGATTGTAATGGGACTGTTGTTCTTGTTTTTCAATTCCAATTAAATGTCCAATTCCTTTTTAAAATCCATTCCAGGTTTCATTCCCTTTTAATCAATTCCAACACATCATTGATCACAATTGCAATGAGCAGTGTTCTGCTCAAACGAGCTTCTCACAGTGGCAAGTTAAATTGAAGTCGCTCTTAGTCCATTAAACGGACTTCAAGGGAAAGCAGCTGAACAATCACAACAGTTGCTATGTCTCAGAAATATACATTTCAATTCTTTCGAAAGAATAGTAATTGGAATTGGGAATTGATTTTAAAAGGGAATTGGAATTTAAAAACAGGAACTGACTTTGACAGGTGTTTTGGTAGCTTGGTTTACACACTGTAAGCTTGGTAATTGCCTTAAACATCAGCACTGCTAATGCAAAGCCTGTGAGGAATGTTCTCTCCCTGTTCTGCAGAAACCAGGAATACAGGAAGGACTCCAATAGCTCAAGATTACCCTTATAAAAGTTTATCACAGTAAAAGCATAGCAAAGTTAATAAAGCACAGTGAAAAAAACATGGTAAAACAGGTAAGAACTGTAAAGATTAGAGAGGTATGATAAGCATAGTAATAACATGGCAATCTAGTGTAAACTATTGGGAAATGGATAGTGTAAGCATAGCAAAACGTGTGGGCCATAGCTCTGTTTGTTTTGAGTTTGAGTTTAAAACCATTTCTTGTTTTTCATCTGCTGGTTTTGTTTGCGTGTTGTCAACCTAAGTTTGTATTTAAAGTTCTCATTTGTTTAGATTGAATTTCAAACACAAAAATGTGCTAACATTATAAATTTACATGCATACATTATTTTGGTTAAACTGTTAAATAACAGTTGTATTTGTTTTAACGTTCATTAACATTTACTGACAATACACTTTAATAAAAAGCTTTTGCAAATTGAACTCTGGTGGAAATGAGCACGCCTCTTGCAGTGTCGTGGATGTGTTTTCGCTAGGTGGAGCTGTGCCTCTGGCGGATACTCTGGTTGGAATCTCAAAGGCTCCTGACGTCATTTAAATACAGGGAGGATTCCTGTCCGCCCGCGGGGAAAGCGGCTCTCTGATTGGCTGTAGCCGGGAGATGTAAACACAAAAGATGGCGGATACTAAGAAGCGCAGTTTGGACAGTGATAACGGAACTGAATCGGGACCGGAGAAGAAGCTAGCGAGTGGGGATGGAGCTGGAAAAGACACAAAGAAGCCCACAGCTGATCCCGGGTCCGAAGCCGGGTCCGTGCTGGCCGGGTTCCAGACGGAGAAGATCATGCGGGAATCTTCCCGGGAGAAAAATATTTTCATCCACGGCAAGGTAACAATAATAGTTACTGTCGCGAGTATAAATTTGAATCTCAAGATATGATCTAATAATAATAATAATAAAACACAGGGGTCTGTTTTTTTAAATGAACTGATCGCTTTCTTAACAAACAAAAACGTCTCAAGCAATGTTCAAATGTGGACCCAGATGCTCAGTATTTCCACTCAGATTTAAACTATTAGCAACTGTAATGCATTATCTGCACGCGTTCAATTCGTCGATGGGACTTTAAGTAAACATAATGAATAATAACTGTGTTGTATTTTTTTTCTATAGTAAAACACAACGAACTGTAGTTTTATTTCATACTTCGTTAAAATGAGGTTTTCGATCAATAATAAACAGGTCATGCTGCATGGCTAACTAAAGCCATCTTACGTTATTCAGTTGGTATAAAAGACAAACGGCGTGAATTAACTATGTGTTTAAACGGTGTCTAGTTTGAGCATTGAGCGTACACCGTGAAGTATTCAACAACATTAATGAAGCTGAACTGTACACCTTCTTATCCCCGCTCCACCGCCTCTACGTGTTAGATGGGAAGCGGACCCAACGAGGGACGGGACGCGGTTCTCATTCTAGAGAAGACCCCGTTCAGAGAAGACAGTCTGGCGGAACTCTTCAAGACCTCTGAGCTAAAACTTCAGATGCGCAACGATATCTACAGCACGTACCACCTGCACCCTCCCACGCATCTAAACGGTGAGTGACCAGTGAATAGGTGTTGAAATTGTACTTCTCAGGAATAGTTCGTTTGGTGCCAGAAAGTCATCTTGAACTTGAGTTGCCATGTTCAGCTTGAGTGGTAATTGGATGGGTGACCACTGGGGTGATAAAGACTGTTAGACTGCCGTTTGAGCTCAACTCCTGTGTATGTTGAATATTTTTAAGCTTGGTAGTTTTAACAGTAGTTTTAACAAAACTTCAGCAAATGGTCAATTGCATATTAATTAAATACTTATTTCATTTATTTAACCATTGTTTTAAACTACTCAACTGCAACAAATAGCATGATACCAAATTATATATTATGCTTTAAATATCTCAACTTTATATAAATTACAAAGTTGCAATTGTGTAACAATTTACACAAGTTTAAATTAGATTAATATATTAATAAATTAAAAAAAGCTAAACACTTTATTTATATACAAATAATCACATTACCTGCCTTTTCAGTGGCAAATGTACTCTACAAATTCTTAGCATGTAAAACATTGTTATGGTGACTTTTGACCGCTAAAAAATACTATAACACATATTGCAAAACTGGAATAGTTATAATTTCTTAACAGACAAATAAAACGCTTTTAAATATGCTATAATATGTTATGTTTCGATACATTATAAACAAAACCCTTGCATTTAAAAATGACCCCTATCCATTTTTTGCAGTACATTTTGCAGTAGATTTACTGCACAGACACGTGTCTGTAGGTGCCACGCCTTCTGGGCAGTCCTGAGAGATTGGAGAGATGCGTTTTTAGGGGCAGGCTGTTGCATTAAAAGAAAAACTAACTTTCAATTTAAAAACACAACCAAGCTTAGAGTAAACTTTTTCTTTAAAAGTTTTTTTTAATTTTTTTTTTTTTAAAAATTCGTAAAGCTAAAGTCAGTAGGGTGCAACACTTAAATCCAAGATGGCCGCCGAGAAGAAAAGGGTAGCAGGATTTGGTGCTTAAAAAGCATTTCTACACGTTTTAAATCATTTTTATATATTTTAATTTTAGATATGTTTAAGTTAGGTAAAATTGTTAATAACCCATTTTTTTGTTTGTTGTTGAAATCTAAAAAATATGTACCCATCCTACTGTTTTGACTGCAAAATATGTCATTGATATTCCAAAATTAGCTAGTTTACATTTTGAAGCAGTACAATTAGCTTGATTAACCACAGTGTATTGTTAAGAACTCAGGCGTGTCTTATTATCAAGCTGATGGTGAAACATCTATGCAATGGGAGACATTATTAAAGTCTTTTATAATGTGACAAAGCCAACAGCGAAAGAAGGTTTCCTCTGGTTACCAAAGTGGCTTCAACATCAGACATTAAACTTTGATTCATGTCAAGGTATCAAGCCCCATTATGTTTGGAATAATACTATTTAGGAAAAGTGGATCCAGTATGCAATCAGAAAAGTTGAATGGTTTGGCCTGTCTTTGTGCTGCTTTTGAAGAGCACTAAAGGAAATTGAATATAAATCTGATTTACTGTACCCTCTTCCCTAATAAATCGGAGCATTCCTGTAAAGTGGAGGTTGCATCCGGCACGCTCTGTACTATATTGAAATCAGTAGCAGCTGCCATCTGCCTCTATTGTAACATTTAGAGCCCTAGCCGTTAATTTCCAGCTGTAAAACTAGCAGGTGTTTAAAACATGTTGTGATTTCTAAAGATCTGGATAACTAAAGTAATTGACTTGGAAAGACTTCAAAGAGAGGATTTGGCCAATCTCCTCAATGAGATATAACTAGATTTGCCAAAAGTGCTAATAGGTTCTAATCAAATGAAATTGCTGTCGACGTGTTGCTCATTGTAAACTTGTCACGCTTGCTCTGCAGAAACCGCATTGAGATGAGGTGGTGTTAACCCTCTTAGGATTTCAGTTACGTCAAGCTTGAGATGTGCCAGGTTAGGCTCTAATCTGCATTCTTGTTTGTGTAACTAAACCTTTAAGCTTCAGTCTAATGGAAACCTGGAAGTCAGCTGGTCAGGGCAGTAAGGTGCTTTCCACAGTTTTGAAAGGATCTCTGCAGTGAGTTAAAAAGCTTGGCTCATGTTTCAAACCAAGCTCTCTCTGAAGATACCCAAGCCCTACACAGCACAGCCACCTCCTCGTCCTGGGTCTGGTGGCACTTTTAACACAACAGAAATGTGAGGCTGATCCAAAAGCTCCGCTGCTGTTGCTCTGAGAAGCTTTTGTTGCTGAAGTTACGTTTTGGGTGGTTGCACTGGTGCTGGATTCAGGGAGTCATAGGCCAGCTTGAATGCACACTTAGTTTCAGCACGAGGGTAGAGGGGTGTCTCTAAGTGGCATCATATAGGTTCCTCTGTTTGGCTAGTTAGGTCTTAAGAGAGATTGAGACATGAAAATGTTTCACTGAGGTGATTTCTGTTCAGATAAGCAGGCAGGGTGACAGTGAGTTAAACTCTACATAATCTTCAAGGTGCGACCTGCAAAGACTTCTTTCAACAACCTGTGATTGAACCCACAACTGTTGTTTCTGACAGCTAGATGGGAATTTACACATTTAATATGCACAATTAAAGCTGCAGGTTTTTTTTTTTTCCCAAAGCTCTTAAAAGAAATTGAAGTTCATTTTTTACATAAATATAATCCAAACTGATTTCAGGCATATTTGCTGTTGCTGCTCATTTCTCAGTTTTGACGCAAATCAAAAGTGCAGTAAATGCATAGTATAACCAGGGGGAAAACTGTGGAAAACTTTTGTAAGGGATTTATAGTTAAGAATACTTTGTCCAAGCACTTGTGTTTGAACATCGATGTCCTTCTTCCCGTCCTTCTCAAATGGCAGACATCAAGGCGACGATGGTGTGTCCGGCTACGGAGAAGCACATCAAGAAGTACCAGAGTCAGGAGCTGTTCCTTATCCAGGAGAGCGGAGAGGACTATCGGAACATCACTCTGCCCTACATCCAGGAGCAGAGCTTCAGTGTGCAGGTACAGCTACACTGTGGGGCCAAAAGTTTTGCATCACCTAGAATTGAGACAGTTTATAAAAAAAAAAAAAAATGTAGTGCAGTATGGTAACGTAACATTATTCAGCATGTTTCATTTGACTTTATGAAGCGAAATGAGTTTATTCTGTTGGGTGATGCAAAACTTGTGGCCATAGCTGTACACAACCATGCCCTCTAAATTATGGGAAGCAGGTTTCAGGCCACTGTTACTGAAAAACTAGCTTTGCATTCTTTCAGCTTAATGGTTCTTTTAACATCCATTTGTTGCACTGATTTATTTTGTGCAGTGGGTGTACAATATATTGGAAAAGAAGGCAGAAGCCGACCGGATAGTCTTTGAAGATCCGGATCCACAGAACGGCTTTGTCCTCATCCCAGATTTTAAATGGGATCAGAAGCAGGTAAGGGAAATTAGACTGAGGTGTTGCCTTGCCTCACTCTTCCCTGGGCCCTCCCTCCAGACAAACCGGACCTTGTGATCCAGCCACCGCTGGCAAGCCTACTGCCCAAGCGGTTGCCAAGCAACGCGTCTCAGCTGCACACACCAAGCAGTGATGGGGCTCCCTGTCACATTCCTCAAAGCACTACAGTTTAAAAACCAACCCGATAAACTGTTTAGTAAAAATAAAAGTCAAATGCATACAGCAAACACCTAACACGCTGACTGAGTAACATGATCTCAGTGGGTGCTCTGACAACCACATCCTTCTGTTTTTTAAAAGGATGTGTTCTTGTCTGCACATGAGGCGTTGGTGTTATCTTTATGACTTTTTCTTCATCTTGGTTCCGTTCACTGCGTACCATTTCTGTTTGTCATCACATCCTGATGACTGAAACAGATATGAAAAGTGATTCGAATAGATAAGAATACAAGTTAACTTTCCTCCCTGTTTTTATAATTATCTTCTGGTATGGTAAATCATTCTAAAAAAACAATTCTCCAGTAAACACAGCAGACCAGTTAACCCTGTCCCAAATACAATTCTGTTACTAGTAGTTTGTTTTTCTGTTTGCAGAGTTAATCAGTGCTGAGAAGGTTAAACTTGTCATTGTCTCTTCTGTGTTTTTTGTTTTTTTTTGTATTGTATTTTGGAAAGGTCAGCAGGTGTGGGTTTTCTTTTAATAGCCGGATGTTTGTTCTGCTTCTTGTACCAGCTTGACGACTTGTACCTGATTGCCATCTGTCATCAGCGTGAGATCAAGAGCCTGAGAGATCTGACACGAGAACACCTGCCCTTACTCCAGAACATCCAGCAGCAGGGACAGGTGGGTCTGAAGCAAGTTACTGCAGCTTCCTTCCTTCCCACGTCCTGCATATGAATGCAAACCACCTCCCAAACACTCACCAACTGTAACATCTCTTGTAGATTGAATTTTCCTCTGCTGGTTAACTACCAATGTATTAATTTTTTTCTACCTTGGTATACCTGTAAAACGTATTTACAGTCCTGGCTTGCTGCTATGAGTAAGACACTTTTTCTTTGCAGAAGTCTGCTGGATAATTACGGTGCAGTGCGGTGGAGAGTTCTCCTCTAAATCTGTATGTAGTACAACTGGTACCCCAAACTGAGTCCAAGGAATCCACTTTGTATCACGGCTTTGTGTTTCAGGTTGCCCTAACGCTGCAGTGTATCACCCAGCACTGCCCGTTGCACAGTGTCTCACTGCTTTTGCTTCAGGTTGCCCTAACGCTGTCATGTCCCATGTTTCAGGAAGCCATCATGAAGCGCTACAGCGTTCCTTCCTGCCGCCTGCGAGTCTACCTGCACTATCAGCCCTCCTACTACCACCTGCACGTGCACTTCACTGTGCTGGGTTATGAGGCTCCAGGCTGCGGGGTGGAGCGAGCTCACCTGCTCTCGGACGTCATCCAGAACCTGCAGACCGACACGCAGCACTACCACACCCGAACCCTCACCTACCCCCTCCGAGCAGACGATGCCCTCCTGCACAAGCTCAGGGAGGCCGGGCGCTTTTAGGACTGTCCGGGGTGTTTCTTTATTTCAATACAAGGAGGTATATTGGTGTACAAAAATATATGATCACGCGGTTCTCTTTGTATGAATAATGTACTGTATGTGGGTTTTTTTTGTTTGTTTTTGTAGTAAAAGAAAGAAATCCTGTTTTTTCTCCCTTTTATTTACAGAATTGGAGGTCAAGTTTTATCACACTGATTAACTTTCTTTATTAAACGCACAAATGGCTGCAGCAGGTCACCAGAAACTTAAAAAAAAACACATCCCCGAAACTGTCATAAAATGGATGCAAATTTAGGATGCATGTTTGGTCAGAGTGAACATAAGTAAGGTATGCATATATGCAAATCCCCGGGAGACAGGCATATTGTGCAGTATAGTATTCACCTTAACATTACACAATAGGACACCTAGCTAATGTTTCACAGACCCTGGTCAGCAACACTAACCTTTTTATGGTTACTATATGACACAATGCTCATTGGGACAGTTCAAGCTTTTCAACTTCCATTGCAATGCATTATGGTATGTTTTACTGGCCAAGGGTACCTTTCACGGCAGGACTACACTAACCAGAATGATTTGGGGTGTGAGCTGAACAGCCTCTTGCATTATTTTTTAAAATAATACATTTAAGGTCAGCTGTATTTTTGCTCAGCTCCTTTGAACGATATTCAGCTATTTTGAAATAAGCGAAACAGTAGGGTTGTGGTCTAACGAATCCCTGCCAATTCACTTGCACCGCCCAGTTAATGAATTATTGAACTTTAAAAGCAAAGGGACACTGAAACCTGTTTCTGCTTCTAATGCACAGGACATTTTGACATGAAACCATTCTGACTGTGTAATGAAAATAAGCAAAACAGTGTTTTAGGGTTATAGTCCAGTCCACGCCAACCCATTTGCAATACTCACCTGATGTATTCATGATCTTTGAATGCAGAGACCCCTGTTCTTGCTTCTGTGCAGTGGGCTACTTGGCTATCGTTTCAGTCTGGCACACACAGATTCCTGGAACATGGAACTCAAATGTATGTTTAAGAAGATGCCCTTGTGTGTATTGGGATTTTAAATCTTGAATGCCACTGTGGGCTTTAATCAAAACAGATGTACTTATGGGGCCATATGCAGTTATTAACTGTTTCCTTAACATTGCCACCATACGGTAGATGACTGCTGGACATTAAGATATAATGCACGCTGAAAACAAAAAGGTAGTGTTTACCAGTGTCTTTTATAGTACCAACACCCTTATTATGATCGGGCCCTTAGTAGTTGCTCAGTTTAGCGCTCCCTACCCTGCCAATGCGACCATTACCAGACAGCCCTCTTTTCAGGATTCTATTGCGTCACTATTATCTAGAATACTGTCATGTTTAAATATAACTCGTCTACTGGTACAAAACAGTGCAAGCAATCATTTAAGTGTGACATCTCAGGAACTATTAATTAAATATGAATGTTACTGCGCTGGAGGTCGGCACACTGCAGGCTGTGAGCAAGCATGCCGACGCACAACAAGCTCAGTCTTGATAAGAACAATAAAATCGTGTCGTCTTCACAATTAGCAGAGACCACATTTAAAAGAGTTTGTCCGGTTATCTGAAAGATTGTGAGTCAGAAGCGGTCAAACAGGATCAGCATGTATTGACGAGGATATAAGAGAGTTGGGGTACAGGTTTTGAGCAAGCTGCTGCTAAAGCCAAGCAGACCGGCCCAAATTTTCCAGTCCTGCTGCTTCTGTCTCCCTCGTTCGGCAAGGCGTTTCAATTAAAAGGATAAGATCACAATCCAAACATCACACACACACACACTGAAAAATAAAATATACTAGAATAACCGATGATTTTTCTACCAATCCGTTGTCAAAGGCACCAGAAGACGGCTGTTACATAGTCATGATTACGGGTTATATTCCGTTTTTTTTTTTTTTTTTTTAAATCGATAAAACAGGTTAAAAGCCATGTGTATGCATGCCAAACCACGTTGGTCTTCTGAACCGTGGTTAAGCGATCTGCCCCCGCCCGCCGGCCCCTCAGTCTGCTTATCTAGTGAGGACACTTGGTCAGGATATTTTTTGCCTCTCTGTTCGTCTGTTGGTACAGACTGTTTTAAACCCGAGTATTACCTGATCGATAAGAAAACTATGAAGTGCCGCAGTTTCTGCTTTTGTAAAACATCATTTTAAAAGGTTAGTAAAAATACGCTTTATTTTGTGTGACGACTTGCCAGAATTTACCACTTATTTTTCCCCATAGCATAAACAAGGGTGGCAATTTCTGACAACGTTTTGCCTTCTATACGTGACAGTAATTGCTAGGGAGGCATATTCTGACGGTACACCTGCATTTCCATTTTCACATACACTCCAGAGAGGAATGCCCGTCTAGTTGTATTGAAACTTAGTACCGATGTTATTTAGCATTTCAAGTTATTGGAGTGTCCGGATCTGGGTGACGGAGCTGTCTGCCTGTTTGTATTTACATTTCGGTTAATGTTACTCTAATCTAGAAAACATCCCGCCAGTGCAGGGCAATGGGTTTACTTTTTCACGATCTTTCTTTTAAATTTTGAGCCCTGAATGCATTATGCGTGTTAAGTGTAAACACTTAACTTAATCTCTGTATAAAACAGTACATAATAATAATAATAATAATAATAATAATAATAATAATAATAATAGCAGTTTATTATTATTATTATCATGCACAAATAAATGTTAGTTACAAATGTAACATTTTAATTCCTTTCGCCATCATCGCGCTGTGTATCGCTTCCTATAATGTCGTATTGATGTCCGTATTATTCTGCCAAAATACCCCCCATCCCCACATATGTACGCGACTGCGCCTGCGCAGTTTGGTTTTCTTGGCCAGTCGGGCTGTTGTGTTCGCCGCTACATTCCAATGGAGCTGCTTTATCGCAATGTAATACGCGTACCTCATTTCTGCGAATGTGATGCAAAACGGATTGTGCTCGGTAAGTGGCTTCTTCAAGGCTCATCAAGTCCGATCCCCGATTCATCCATTTTAACGAATGCCTGTGATACTGCGACTGTCTCGAGTCGGACAACGCCACAAACAAACGGATTTGCACATTTCCAGCAGTCTGTTGTTCTGTATCACGAACAACGAAGGAGGCACCTAGTGTGAGTTACTTCAATTTAAAAAATAATGCAAAATACAAAATGATTACTTTTATATGTGTGATTTTCCAGGTGGGGTTATCCGCCGTTATGCAGTCACTACTTAACAAAACAAGGAGCAATATTTAATTCGGTTTTAATTGCGATTTAGTACTGTTACTATCCCGGTTTTTTCAACAGTATGTACCGTAATGTGATGTAGCTGATTTTATTTTGTTGGTAGGGGGATCTATGTAAACGGTACCGTGTCTTTTTTGCGTTGTAAAAAAATAACGGAAGCGGCATCATGCATACAGGATTGTGATAATACTGCCTAACGTTGTTAGTGATCTCAGAATTGTAATAATTGCATTCGCAGGGGGAGAATACACAACAGCAACAAAACAAGTGTAGCGCATAATTGTTTTATTTGCGACAATAACGCCAACATCATTTCTTTGATTACACAGTTTGTGACTGCTTATGAACCCGATCCACAAAAAACAAAGTCATGTCATCAGTTCTTTTTGTTGGCGATGTGCACCAGCAGACAACAGTAATTTTCAGAGCGGAAAATGTAGTTAAGCAAGACTTTCCATATTTAATGATACTGGACCTTAATAATATTTGTCTAGGATGTAATTTGAAATGTCAATTTTCGGTTAATCACAGCGTGTATCGATTAATCACATACGGCACCAGTATGACACGAAAATTGTACCGTCTTAGAAATTAGGACTATATCAATCTAAACGTTTACTTAATTTTTTTTTCTCAAAAAAATGTGTCTTTCTGCAGTTCCCCAAGATTCTGCACGGAGTTCTTGTTTGTGTTTATAAACGGGGCACGGCTTTACAGACCCTGTACTTTGATTCTGTTTCTTTGCATCACTCGTTGTGTTTGCCTGTGTTAATAATTGACTCTGTTGGTAGGCCTGCCCCAGTGATGTTGTTGCAGTATATATGATCCACAAAATGCAAATGCCCATTGTTGCAGCAAGAGATGTTTTTGAAAAGGACCATCACTGTTTTGAATTTAGTGTGATATATTTAGAAAGTAATCCCAGTGATGTGTGTATGTATATATGTATATATATATATATATATATATATATATATATATATATATATATATATATATATATATATATATATATATATATATATATATATATATATATATATATATATATATATATATATATATATATATATATATATATATATATATATATATATATATATATATATGAGGCTGGGTGAGGAAGCTGAGGTAATACTGACACTTGGTTTGTAGAGGACACTGAATAGAAAGGTGTTCATTTGAAAATGGCCTTTTCCTTCTCTTAGTTTATAGGAACACGAGCAGAAAGGTGTGCACACACTGGAGTTTAGCTGCCACACTGCCTTTCACACCAGTGGCGACAGGTGCGCGCGATGTGATAGGAGACTCTCCTCTGATTTGTATCATCAGCTGGAAAAAAAACACAGGTATGATAGTCCTGTTTATACAGTTGATACAAATCTAGAATACATTATAGCTTTTCAGAATACTTATTTCAGTAAAGGTAAACAAATCATATATACCCGCTCTATCCAGTTGCAAGGAAATGGACTCCCAGCTGTTCTTCCTCATTGCTGTGTATTTATAATTTTTGTGACCTTTATTGTACAGAATGCTCCGCCATGGTTTACTGAAGGCGCTCAAGGGAAGCTGTTTCTCATTGGTCAGTCAGCTCCCTAGCTGCCGTGTGACAAAACTTGCAAAAATAGACACCAATCCTATTTTTTTGGCGTCTCTTCAGTTTTGCCCATCGCATCGCAGGCAGTGTGAATGGCTTGTATCAAAACGACATGTTTTTTTTTTATTTTTTGTCGTGGTGCGATGTGTCGTAAGACGCATTTGCTTGTTGTATCGCGGCCAGTGCATAGAGGCCTTAAGTGTCAAGATATCCAAATAGTTTCATGTTCAATCAAATTGTTGACCGTTCTCATTTGAAGATGCTCAGCAGCAAAGATAATGCTCCTGTGCTGGTCTCCAATCCTGCAATAAGCCCCTATATATAAAATACATACATTTACCCTCAAACATCGAGTTTGTTGGTCATAACTCACCCCAGTTTGAACTATTTAAAATATTTAAACCTGAGCTCTGTGTTAAATGTTTGGTAATGTGCCTAAATATTTAACCACTGTCCAAAAATCTAACCTTGATATTTACGTAGCAGTAGTAATAAGTTATTTCTTAGTTAGTACTTGTTCACAGTCTTTTCCATATGCAATTAAGTGGTGTACACATACTTGCACAAACACATTTCGAAAGTGCAGTACAGTAGGGCTTATTAGGACCTGTTTAAAGTTTCAGTGTGTTTAGTTTAAGTTTAAATTGTATTCTTGTAGGTTTGCATGGGAATGGGGATGGAATACAGTGTCCTGGCTTTACAGGGAACAGTGAAGTATTCCTACTGTTGAAATGCTGCTTTGTTTCTGAACAAGGGGCTTGGACTGTAGAGGAAGCAGCTCAAGTTTAGCCCAAAACACACACACACACACACACACACACACACACACACACACACAATATTGTTTCGAGGGACTGTTTCCGACCTGCTGTAATTAATTTCCTTAAAAAAAAAAAAAAAAAAAAAAAAAAGTTGTTTAAAAGCAAGTTATCAACTCTTGGAGCAAAACATGAAAAAATGCACAAGCAGAGCACACTGCTGTGTGCGCGCGTACAAATCGGCTCTCCTTTTTGTATTCGTTTTCAGAATTACTACAAGAAACTTCATGAATGCACTGACCTCGATGACTTCGTTAAGAGACTGGTTGTCTCTGACTTAATTAAGTTTCATTCAGTATTTCTAGACTTAGCACTCCGTTGTCATAGTTATGGATGTTTTAATTCTTAAATTAAAATGAGTATCCTGTTTTGCCCTGTTAAATGATGTTCTTTAGGCAATTTTCCCCAAAATGGAATTGATGGAATTGAAATTGATGTTTTAGAGCTATAATAATTGAACCGATTCCAGGACCGTGATTGATTAGACGCCCCTGTCCGAGCTGTGGCAGGTTGTTTTTATTCCTGCTCCTCAAGTGCGCTTCTGTTTGGTGAAGCCGTTTCTAAGGTCACTGAGGTCTAAGCACCTTGTCATGTGACCTGATTGAACCCCAGCACTCGGAGTAACTCCAGATTCTTCACACTTCGCTCTTTGCGATCGGTGGTTCTGGACCTGTCTCCTGTTCTCCTGTTCTAAATTGAATGGCAATAATTGTATTTTTTAGCTCTTTTTCATATTGTCGCCCGACTTTCAGATTGTATTGAGCAATCTGTAAAACCAGCAGTTGGTTTGCTTGTGGTACAGGAGCAAGCCGTGACCCAGGGATCTGCCCACGCACAGGCTTTTCTTTCATTTCCTGTGTGAACAGGGTGATCGGCAGCAAAGAGGAAATTAGCATGATGTAATCGTCATTCTTCCTTCACAGACAGGATTTCTTGTTTTGCGTCCTGGGAGGGTTATGAATAGCATGCTCAGTGTTTCAAATGGAAGGCGTGAGCTTCCTGCAGCCCTCTATCATGGCTACTTATCCAAAGACAGTGAAAGACCTTGGTAATGTAGAGAGGGGTAGAATTAAGAAGAAGAATACAAATCTTCAGGTCCCGAATCTTTCGGGCCCAACTGTTCTTCAGCCCTCACTATCGGTGAACATGCAGCATCTTTTATAAAGTTTTAAACTTCCCTTCCCCGCTTGTTTCTTACAGTCTGACCAACCTGTTGTTCTGTGACACAAATGTGTTTCCTGCAAACAGCTGATCTTTTTAACATAATGGTACCCTACTGTACAGAAAGGAATGGGAAGGGGCTCCCGAGTGGCACATCCAGTAAAGGCGCTCTGCGTGGAGTGCAGGATGCGCCCTATAGCCTGGTTGTTGCCGGTTCGAGTCCAGGCTATTCCACTGCCAACCATGGACGGGAGCTCCCAGGGGCGGCGATATTGGCGAGTGTCGCCCGGTGGGGGAGGGCTTAGGTCGGCCAGGGTGTCCTCAGCTCACCACGCACCAGCGACCCCTGTAGTGTGGCCAGGCGCCTGTGGGCTTGTGGTGAGTCTGCAGTGTGAAAAGAAGTGGTTGGCTGAAGGTACGCGCTTCGGAGGACAGCGTGTGTTCATCTTCGCCGCTCCAGAGTCAACGCGGGGTGGTAGCGTGAGCTGAGCCTTTGGGATATTCTAAAGTGGGAGAAAATACCAAAAAAAATTGGCGACTACTAAATAAGAAAAGGATGGGAAATAATGGGCTGCAGTACGCCAGAGAAACTCAACAAGATGTGGGTGAGGCGTGCTATCTTAGAGTTTGAGATTGCCATGAATACAGTACAGTAAGGTTTAACTAAAACTTAAGGTCTACATTTTACGCAATAGGCAGGCTTAATAGCCCATGCACAGAAGTAAGACAGACAGAAGAAATGCCATTGGTGTAGTAAGTACCAATCTGTTACACATCTTAATAAAAGGTCATTTGACCCACAGGATGCTTACTGATTATTGGGGGCTACACCACTGTAACAAAATCGTTATGCTGGAGAAACATTGGTTGTAAGTGGGGAAGCGCAAGATTAAACTACCAATGCAGAACCATTCTATTTCCTGTTTATACCATGCGTAAATATCCATTCGCATCGTGACATCGCAATATTTCTGTATATATATACAGGCTGGCTGTAGAAATATTTATACATTAACAATTTACAAAAAAAATGACATTTTATGTTGGGTTTAATATTTCTATTTCACTTTGAATGTGATAGGTGTGATTTGCTTTAGGTGTGCAAAAAACAGTTAAGAAGGGTGTTTCCGACGGCAGCTGATGCTCCCAGAAAGTTACAGCTGGAAGAAAACCTTTGAGTCCTGACCTAATCCTTCAGCGCACGTGTGTGTGTGTGTGTGTGTGTGTGTGTGTGTGTGTGTGCAGCTGTCCTGCAGCCCTGACGCATGCTTAGAGGAGGCTGTGTGGTCCAGTGGTTAAAGAAAAGGGCTTGTAACCAGGAGGTCCCCGGTTCAAATCCCACCTCAGCCACTGACTCATTGTGTGACCCTGAGCAAGTCACTTCACCTCCTTGTGCTCCGTCTTTCGGGTGAGACGTAATTGTAAGTGACTCTGCAGCTGATGCATAGTTCACACACCCTAGTCTTTGTAAGTCGCCTTGGATAAAGGCGTCTGCTAAATAAACAAATAATAATAAGTATAATGTTGGTAAAGGATGGTCACAGCCAAACTGTCGAATAGGCTGATTTTGGCTCCAAGAAACCAAAAAAAAGTAGTGTTTGGCCTTCTGTTTTCTAAAATGTTTCCTTTTGGAGTGATGTAAAGGGGTCCGAGCGCCCCACCGAGCTGACAAAGCCACACTGGGAGCGAGGGGGATGTGTCTAGGGCGAGAGTGTTGTGTCTGGCCCTGGGGAAGTCACAAGGCTCCGTTATAGTTCTCATCATGTGAGCCGTTCTAATAAAAGGACCTTTTGTCCTTGGTTTACAGTGAGTAAAATCACAAGGGACGCACAACCGCTTCACTGTAAAATCGAAATAAGTGATAACGGCACATGTGTTATCTTATGGTATATAATAGTCGCTTACTTGGGGTCTAATTATAGGGTTTTATTCACCATCGTGACCAGCTTTGTATAGTGTTAGCCTGTAGTGGATCATAAAAGTGCCACATGGGCCTTTCAAACGAGATTGCAAAGGGACATACTGTGCTAGTTTTAATCTGACTGCAGCTTCAAGAGAAAAGAGAAATTGAATACAGTACTGAGGAAACTTCTTAAACTCGCTGGCACTGTCACGTCCATGCATTGTGTAATAGGGTTACACATTTCCTTTTCTGCACAGGAATGTACCAAATCGAGGTTAAGGAAGTGCTGTTCTTGTTGTCTTAACTTGGGTTTGGAAATAGATGAGAACAGAAATTGATTATTGTGGCACTATCAAATATAGATGTTTACTTTAGTAGTTGTGTTTTGGAATAATTCTGTTTTTCGTCCAGGATACACCTGCAGGTAAAGATGTTTAGTAATCAGGATTTTTTTTTTCATAGTCCAGAAAGATACCTTTGATAAAATATGCAGTCAGAACTAAGAATAGATATAACGCCCTATAAAAAGGTAGATTTTTTTTTTTTCCAGGTGCTGGAAATATTTCCGTTTTCTTTTGCTGCAGTAAATGTTAATTTACACGTTGAAAACCCAGATGTTAAAACTTGGATACATGTTATGGTAGCAACTTTGAAAAATGGAAATGAAAATGTGGGAATATCCTCAACGGTTTCTGTTGAATATGAAATGTGGGCACGCTTGACCTGGGAGGTTTATTTTATTTATTTTTATTTCATCTGCTTGCAGGGTAACTCCGCACACAATCCAGAAATGAAAACGTTATGGAGCAGATGAAGATGACCTTAAAGATTGCAAAGATTCATAAAAGTGAGTCTTCTTTGGGATGCATGGAGTGTACACCTCTCGATCTGTGACATTGTTTACTACTCATCAATATCTCTGTTGACATTATCAATAGGTCCAGTGGTTAAAGAAAAGGGCTTGTAACCAGAAGGTCCCCGGTTCAAATCCCACCTCAGCCACTGACTCATTGTGTGACCCTGAGCAAGTTACTTAACCTCCTTGTGCTCCGTCTTTTGGGTGAGACGTAATTGTAAGTGACTCTGCAGCTGATGCATAGTTCACACACCCTAGTCCCTAAGTCGCCTTGGATAAAGGCGTCTGCTAAATAAACAAATAATAATAAAGAGTGTAGTGAATGCAGTGCTACCTCATTATTGTGTGGAATCGGTTATAACGCAGGAAGGTCATGGCTGCCATTTCCCCCATAATGCAATTTGACTCGCAAGCGTTTTTATTGTTTTACATTACCATATTTAAACCCATTTAAGTTGAAACTGGGACATATAGTACTTATAAAGCTCCTGTGCTTGCACTGTATTTTTTTCTAAAAGTAAAAGCAAACTGTCCATTAATGTTACAAAATAAGTACGAAACAGTACAAGTGTGTAAAATTCTGTGTTATTTATTAACATATATATATATATATATATAATTGTAAATAAGACTTGTGTAAACTTTATACTGTGTACATAGAACTGTCTGTTATACTGTATATGTGTGTGTGTGTGTGTGTGTGTGTGTGTGTGTGTGTGTGTGTGTGTGTGTGTGTGTGTGTGTAAGCAGGGACGGGTAAGCTTGCCTCTGCCGGGACTGATTGACCTCCGGGTAGGCGGGGACATCAACGTGGACAGAGCTGACAGTTGAGTCAGACAAGCTGCTGTATGAATGTGCACAACTGTTGTTTGTTTTTGGTGTGGCCACGCTGACAGAGACAGGAATAATTGCCCCAATATACCTGTAAATGTGTGACTCCTTCCTTCGTTTTCCATGGTACGCTATGATATTAACTTGGCCATTGTAAATCATTTCAGGAAGAATGCCAATATTCGTTATAAGGCGAAACACAAATAACTCGCTGTCCAATTATGGACCCCGACAGCCGTTTTAACAGGGTAGCACTGCATTTGGTTTTTCACTTTTATGACATGTAAACATTTACAATGCTATAGATACACTGCGACCTAGGTTACTGGAATTAATGTAATCTATTAAGGGCCATTGTCCTCATCAGGGGCTACTTTGTCATTTTGTGGAGTATTTTTAACTGGCATCTATAGCTATGGCCAAAAGTTTTGCATCACCCTATAGAATTAACTCATTTTGCTTCATAAAGTCGAATGAAAGCTGCTGAATAATGATACGTAAACATATTGAATTACACATCAGCTTTGTAGTTTTCCATATGCTTAGAGCATATGGACAATAATAATAATAATAATAATAATAATAATAATAATAATAATAATAATAATAATATAAGAACATAAGAATGTTTACAAACGAGAGGAGGCCATTCGCTCCATCTTGCTCGTTTGGTTGTTAGTAGTTTATTGATCCCAGAATCCATCAAGCAGCTTCTTGAAGGATCCCAGGGTGTCAGCTTCGACAACATTACTGATGGGCTTCAGTGAGTTACAGAAAAATAATTTAATCTAGGGTTTCTGTGACGTCATAAATTAAGACAGAAGGTCGAGAATTTATATATATATATATATATATATATATATATATATATATATATATATACAGTACTGTGCAAAAGTTTTAGGCAGGTGTGAAAAATGTTGTAAAGTAAGAATGCTTTCAAAATAGACATGTTAATAGATTATATTTATCAATTAACTAAATGCAAAGTGAGTGAACAGAAGAAAAATCTAAATCAAATCCATATTTGGTGTGACAACCCTTTGCCTTCAAAACAGCATCAATTCTTCTAGGTACACTTGCACAAAGTCAGGGATTTTGTAGGCATATAGTCAGGTGTATGATTAAACAATTATACCAAACAGGTGCTAATGATCATCAATTCAATATGTAGGTTGAAACACAATCATTAACTGAAACAGAAACAGCTGTGTAGGAGGAATAAAACTGGGTGAGGAACAGCCAAACTCAGCTAACAAGGTGAGGTTGCTGAAGACAGTTTACTGTCAAAAGTCATACATCATGGTAAGACTGAGCACAGCAACAAGACACAAGGTAGTTATACTGCATCAGCAAGGTCTCTCTCAGGCAGAAATTTCAAGGCAGACAGGGGTTTCCAGATGTGCTGTCCAAGCTCTTTTGAAGAAGCACAAAGAAACGGGCAACGTTGAGGACCGTAGACGCAGTGGTCGGCCAAGGAAACTTACTGCAGCAGATGAAAGACACATCATGCTTACTTCCCTTCTGAATCGGAAGATGTCCAGCAGTGCCATCAGCTCAGAACTGGCAGAAAACAGTGGGACCCTGGTATACCCATCTACTGTCCGGAGAAGTCTGGTCAGAAGTGGCCTTCATGGAAGACTTGCGGCCAAAAAGCCATACCTCTGACATGGAAACAAGGCCAAGCGACTCAACTATGCACGAAAACACAGGAACTGGGGTGCAGAAAAATGGCAGCAGGTGCTCTGGACTGATGAGTCAAAATTTGAAATATTTGGCTGTAGCAGAAGGCAGTTTGTTCGCCGAAGGGCTGGAGAGTGTACACGAATGAGTGTCTGCAGGCAACAGTGAAGCATGGTGGAGGTTCTTTGCAAGTTTGGGGCTGCATTTCTGCAAATGGAGTTGGGGATTTGGTTAGAATTAATGGTCTCCTCAATGCTGAGAAGTACAGGCAGATACTTATCCATCATGCAATACCATCAGGGAGGCATCTGATTGGCCCCAAATTTATTCTGCAGCATGACAACGACCCCAAACATACAGCGAAAGTCATTAAGAACTATCTTCAGCGTAAAGAAGAACAAGGAGTCCTGGAAGTGATGGTATGGCCCCCACAGAGCCCTGATCTCAACATCATCGAGTCTTTCTGGGATTACATGAAGAGAGAGAAGCAACTGAGGCTGCCTAAATCCACAGAAGAACTGTGGTTAGTTCTCCAAGATGTTTGGGCCAACCTACCTGCCGAAGTTCCTTCAAAAACTGTGTGCAAGTGTACCTAGAAGAATTGATGCTTGATGCTGTTTTGAAGGCAAAGGGTGGTCACACCAAATATGGATTTGATTTAGATTTTTCTTCTGTTCACTCACTTTGCATTTAGTTAATTGATAAATATAATCTATTAACATGTCTATTTTGAAAGCATTCTTACTTTACAGCATTTTTCACACCTGCCTAAAACTTTTGCACAGTACTGTATATATATATATATATATATATATATATATAT